>APFE031659818.1:0-310943 GCA_000404065.3 Pinus taeda
TCATCATAGAAATTCAAGGGATGCATCTAAGAAACCTTTCTTTAAATTAGATGTAAAATTTGATCTTCCCATGTTTAAAGGTGAAAGTAATGTAGAAAAGCTTGATAACTGGATTAGGCAGATTGAAATCTACTGCAAGATTCAGCAGATTGAAGAGGACGAGGCAAAGATTTAGCTGGCCTCTCTTCGGCTGAATAACATCGCTCTTGTCTGGTGGGAGAGCAAATTCCGAAGCAGTAAGAGTGTGGGTAATCTTCTTTCCTCATGGCCTAGTTAATTTCTGCATTAAAGGAACAATTTTATCCCTTGGGTTATAAACAAAAAGCCTTAATGGATTGGCAATACTTAAGGCAAGGCAGAGAGGATGTTCAAAGCTTTACAGAGGAATTTAGAAAACAAGCACTTAATTTAGGCATTGCACTTGACTCACTTGAAGTAGTAACTAAGTATATTGGATCATTACATAGTTACCTTAGACATTCATTATTATTGTTTGAACCAACTGCTATTGACTCAGCCAGTGTAAAGCCCATTCATCTTAAGAACAGGGCAAAAATGAAAGAGATGATCATTTCAAGAAACCACGTTTCAAGCCTCCAAATGGAAAACCCAAAGTGAAAGGAAAAGGAAAGGAGAAGAGGACGACATCAACCAAGAAAGATGAAGGAGAAAGGACTTATTGCACTCACTGCAAAAAGGAAGGTCATGACGACGATCATTGTTGGAAACTGTACCCGGAAAAGAGACCAAAGAAGTATGGAGGAAAAGGCAAGCAGAAGACAGTGGAAACTGTGCAGCAAGACCTTGGATCCGATTCCGGAGATGAAGCATTGGTCACAGCAGCGGGTACAAAAGGTACTCTTACAACTCATGTTAATTCTGAATCACATGAAGGCACTAGTTCAATAGATGAGTCTTTTCCTAATGAACGAAAGAGAATTGAGCTATTTCATATTAGATTTATCATAAATCATACAAAAGTAGAAACTCTATTTGATACTGGATCCCAAGCAAATTTAATTTCGGAGTCCTTGGTAAAGAAGCTAGGCTTAGAAACCCATCCACTTCCAAAACCTTACCCACTTGGATGGATACATGATAAAGCAAAACTGAATGTAACTAAGTAGTGCAAGGTTAAATTTGTGATCGCTTCTAAGTTAGTGGATGAGGTAAAACTTGATGTGATACCATTGGCTATCTGTGGCATGGTGTTAGGGAGTCCATATCTATATTATAGAAAGGAAATTTCTATCGTCATGAAAAAAAATACCAAATCACAAAAGATGGGGTAGAATATATTGTAAGGTCTCATCAAACTAAAATCAATGCCAGCCTTGTAAGTGCAGGACAAATGAAGAGATTGGTGAATTCCAGTAAGGGTTGCATGCTTATGGTTGTAAGGGGAAAAGATGCAGAATTATCCGATGCTTTCCAAGGTTTTGATCATGTGCATAATAAAGGAATTATGTGAATTAATTTCTAACTATGATGAGATGTTTGGGAACCAAGGGGATTACCTCTGAAGAGGGAAATCCAACATGAGACCCATTTGCAGCATGACGCGCCTTTACCAAATATTGGCATGTACAGGATGTCAACCATTGAGATGGAGGAGATCAAAAATCAAGTGCAAGAACTATTGAAGCAAGGGGTCATCAGACCGAGCACTTCTCCATGCGGCTCACCAATTGTCTTAGTGCCGAAGAAATATGGCACATGGAGGATGTGCATGGATTATCGAGCACTAAAAAAAATCACGGTGAAAAATCGTTACCCTCTTCCTGACATTGATGACTTACTAGATCAGTTAAAGAATGCTATCTATTTCACCAAATTGGATTTGCATAGTGGTTATCACCAGGTCCGAATTGCAGAGCAGGATGTGTGGAAAACCGCTTTCAAGACCAAACAAGGGTTGTTTGAATGGATGATGATGCCATTCAGACTTTGCAATGCTCCAGCCACTTTCATGAGGGCCATGAATGATCTCTTTAGGCATTTCATTGATGAATTTGTTATTTTATATCTAGATGATATTCTTATCTTTAGTAAAAGTTGGAATCAACATGTATACCATGTGAAGAAAGCGCTTGATGTATTGAAAAAATAAAAATTCTATGTAAAATTGTCAAAGTGTAAGTTTGGGAAAATATCTTTGGTTTACCTAGGCCATATTGTTGGTCATGGTCAGCTAAAAATTGATCCTTCTAAAGTTGAAGCAATTGTAAATTGGCCTAAGCCTACTAGTGTAACCAAGGTTCGCAGTTTTTTGGGTGCAATACAATATTGGAGGATATTTATTGCCAATTTCTCTATTATTGCAGCACCTTTACACACATTGACAAGTGTAAAGCAAGTATTTCAATGGGGAGGAAAGCAGTAGAAGTCCTTTGAAACATTGAAAGAAAACATCAGCACCTCACCGGTCTTGGCCTTACTAGATCTCCAACAGCCATTCGAGATCGAGACAGATGCCATCAGATATGCCATGGGAGTTGTACTGATGCAACAAAAGAAGTTGATATGTTACCATTCAAAGAAGTTCTCTCCAGTTGTGATAAATTATCCCACTTATGACAAGGAGTTATATGCCTTTGTCCAGAGTGTGAAAAAGGGGAAACACTACCTGATCATCAAGGAGACCATCATCCATACGGATCATCAGCCCTTGTAGTATCTTCAGTCACAAACCAAGTTGCAGCAATCTCGTCATTTTAGGTGGATGGGTTTCCTTCAGCAGTTTCATCTGGTAATAAAGTATAAGAAGGGCACTAGCAGCAAAGTGGCTAATATGCTATCTCGCCCTCCTATTTCTGCTTCTGTTATTTTGCATAATGCTTCATTATCTTTTGAAAGTTATGTTGAACAGTATGTTAACGATGATGACTTTGAGGAGATTTATGCAAAACTAACCCATGGTTCATAGGTGGACAACTATCACTTACAGGGGAAACTGTTGTATCACCTTGGTAAATCATGCATACCCACAGGGGAAAGGGTACATGTAATTCGGGAGGCCCACACCTCCCTTGTGCCTGGTCATTTTGGTGTTGAAAAAACTTTGTGTCATGTACAAAGATTTTGTTTTTGGCCTCATATGAAGAACATTGTGACTCGCTATGTAGAGGGATGTGTGATGTGTTCTGTTTCAAAGACCTCTAATAGAAAACTTGGGCTCTACACACCACTCCCTATTCTGATTCATCCATGGGAAAGTGTGTCGATAGATTTTCTAGGAGGTTTGCCTTTGTCTAGAAAAAGTCACGACTATTTGTATGTCGTCGTTGACTATTTTAGTAAGATGTGTATTTTAATGCCTTGTAAGAAGCAGATCACTGTAGAGTAGACTTCTTATCTTTTCTTTTAGCATGTTTGGGTCCATTTTGGGTTTCCCATGTTGATTGTGTCAGATCGGGACTCTCGCTTTCTTGGAGAGTTTTGGACCAACTTGTGGAAGATGATGGACACCAAGTTGAAAAGAAGCACGGCATTTCATCCACAGATTGACGGACAGACAGAGGTTGTCAACCGCACCGTGGTACACTTGTTGCGAGGCTATTGTGGGAAACATCCTAAGTTGTGGGATGAGCATATTTCATATGTGCAGCATTCCTACAACCGAGCAGTGCACTCATCTACACGTCGTTTACCATTTGAGACATGTTTTGGCTACTTGCCAAAAGACCCTTTTGATATGGTCTTTGGAATGGAAGATGACTACAGTGGACGTGATGACATGGACAAAACACATCAGTTCATTCAGTGGATCCAATTGATTCACCAAGTAGTATAGGAGCAGCTGGAGAAAAGTCAAGCCCGGTACAAGGCTCGACATGATAAACACCAAGTCGACAAAGTGATCGACAAAGTGTGGTTCCATATTAGCAAGTACAAGATGAAGGGAGAAGGGAAGAAGTTGTGACCAATTCGGTATGGTCCATTCACCATCTTGGAGAAGATTGGAAACAATGCCTTCCGTCTTGATTTTCCGACATATATGCAAATGTACTCCATAGTGAATGTGGAAAACTTAAAGCTGTATGAGAAACCATTGATTATGGACACCGAGGAGGTGGGCACAGTTCCTACAGTTGATGACTTTGCACCAGAGTATCTCGATGAGTTACCTGAAGACATCATCCTTGATAGAAGAACCAGGACTTCACAACGGGGAGATGTGGAATACCTTCAAGTTGGTTTCAAGGGGATGCACCCTAGCAAGGAAAAATGGCTGGAAAAAGAAAGAGTGAGGGAACAATTCCCTCACTTTCCAATTGACTGATAAAGATTTTGGCGATCCAAAATCTCCTTAATGGGGAGGATTGATCCATGTGGATCTCTAGACACCTGTGGCATGGAAAAGGCTCAAAATTAAAAGTGGTGGAAAGACAATTAACTTGACATCAGATAGAGGTGCTCGTCACCCTGATTCCAATGGTGTGAATGGCATTCCAATCCAAGTCCGGATGAGGAAGATAGAGGCGGTTAAAGTTTGGTTGACTTTTGCTGACTGGGTAGGATTAATGGAGACACAATTTGGAATTTTTCCGGTGGACAGAATCCAGCCAACTCCGGCCAAATTCCGGGTGAAATTTTCGCCTTGTTAAAATGACTCCTTCTATCAAAAGTCCACATTTTTAAAATCGCCCATTTTGTTGTTAATTACAAAAAATTATTACAAAAAGGTTGGTGGGCCACCAACCCTACCACCCCAAACCTTATCAAAATTATGTATTAATGGAGGGGCGGACCACTACCTCCAGCCCCTCCCCCCATACCACGTAACCATTATGCGGGGTCATTAACATGCATGCACGATAAAGGTGGGCCACCCCTTGCGGCGCAGACCCAACCTCCAACCACCGCCATTAAAAGGGATACAACACCGTAAGGGGAGGGAACAAGTGAGGTGGGTGGGCCGCCCAAGGCAGGCCCAGCCCAACCTCCCTTCCCATTTAAATATTTAGTTATGTAAAAAAGGGAGGAGGCAGGGTTTGACCACCCGACCTCCTCCACAATACTTGGATCTTAAACCAACCTGCCATTTTTTATTTAAATTCAGTTCATCAGTGCGCCCAGGTAGAGGAGGAGAGCACACATAGTTCGAGGCAGGTTATTTTGCAGGTGGGCTAGATTTTCACTTTGTCATATTTTGAAAAATTTTATATGGTTTCAGCATTTCTCGACACCACGAACGCAATGGTGTTGACTGCTTATCCAACCGAGTTCTGCATTTTTCAGCCATTTTTCAGTATGGAGGTAAAAAACTCCTTTTTTTAACTGATGCTTGTGATCTTCTTTCTCATGCCACTTAATGAATGAAGGCCTCCCCATTGATCGAGCAGGGCTCGGAGACGTAGTCCAAGTCGAACGAAATCCATTATCAAGTTTCTTGTCTTCTTTCATACTTTATGTGTTTCTCCTGTTCTCTCATGTGCACATTAAATTTCTATGTTTAAGCTACAATTTATGCATGTAATTCCTTAATAAAGAAAAAGATCTTGGATCAGATAAGGACTTACTTTCAGTTGGTGACTTCCATGTTATGCAATTTGTATGGTTGATCCAATGTAGATACTTTTTATGCAGGATGGTTTCCATTGATGTACTTTGTGGCATATGAAGGAAGCATTTTCAATTGGGCCAGTATTGTTTTTTCTCCTTGAAGGACAACATCAAGCAAGCATAAATTCTAAGGAAAGGTTAGCAACCTTAATTTTTCATGACTTCTTACCTCTTGGATGTCATTCATGTAAAGTAATAATTCCCTACAATGGAATGGAAATGGATAGTTTAGGAGGAGTGAGTTAACAAATATTGCAAAGTCCTATTGGAGTCTCACTACATCTAATCATACACTATAATATTCCATAACCTCTTGATGTTATTGTAGGAAGTTTATTTAATGTATCTACTCCATGCATGTCTGAAAGGATTAGGTAGATGATTTCCACAATTATAGATTGGTTTTTTGATCAAGATGGAATATATTTAAGAATATTTGGAGCAACAAATCCTCTTCGCCTCTTGTAAAATTTTGTAACTAAATGGCCAGGAAATAGCATATCAGTTATGATTATGGGAAGATGGAACACTCTCATGGGACAAAAAGGCTCCATGGCCACACATATCTCTCCACCTAAGCTCTTGTCAGCTAAAGTATATAAAAGAAATCAAAGTAGAATATGATGAATCAACTCCCTTTCGCTTTGGGGATATATGACGTCCCACTGATATGATCCTACCTCTATAGTGAAAAATAATTACAAGACATGCAAGTACATGTGGGAATTCCAATCATAAACCTAGGATGATGAAGAAAAATTGAAAAATACTTTCAATTTCTCATAGGTAATTTTCAAAATAGTTTATAATTCCTCATAGAAAAATAAGGAGAGAGCTCAAGCTTAGAGAGAAGCCCTTTCCTAGAAGCGGGTTGCCCTGCAGGAACCAAATCAAGTTGCACAAGAAAAGAACCTTAAATAGGACCAAGAAGTAACCAAGATAGATCAAGGAGAAAGATTAGTAAAGGATGAAGAGGGAGGAAGAAAAAAGAAGAGAGGTAGATGTATAAAGAAAAAAAATAGAAGAAAAAGAGAAGAGACATCAACAAGAAGCATAGGAACAAGATGCCCCATAGGAGAAAAGTTCAATGGACACTGACCCATTTTAGCCAACAAATCTCATCATAATAGGTGGTCACTTACTAGTTACAAAGATGGGAATTACACCAAGAGGAAGAAGAAGGTAGTTAACTTGATCATATTCAAATGTGATCCCACTTTGAACATGATAATGGAACATAAGGAGAAGTCATTGTCAATTCCTCATCTACCTCCGGTGCAAGTCACCACTGGAAGACCCATAGTCCCAAACATTAGAAAATATCCACTTGTTATGGACTTGGTAGGCACAAATTTTTCCCAAGCCACTGAGAGAAATATGAAGGACCTTCCAGAATAGTTAAGGTTGAAGGATGCCTACATGGTAGAATTGTAACATCAAGTAAAGCTATTGAAAGCTAACAATAGAACTCGAAATATAGAGAACACTAAAATGGAGGATTATCAGGCATGCGCTTTTGAAGTGCATGAGTCTTACAATTCCATGGTCAAAACAGGTTTACGCATACCTCCAACAACTCCAAAAGATCTCCACCAAGTTGTTTCCACTCTGGGAATTAGCCAAGGTGAGATGCACTCAAATCAAAGGGGTACTTAAAGTTGTGAATTAGTTAGAGCAATGGCCTATGGATTATTGTCAAGCCCCACATAAGTCCCTAGAATGAATGAAGAATAATTGGCATATGAATCCATTATTGTTAATAGGGACCTGAAGGTTCGAGAAAAACTAGAAAAGGACATCTCCAAGTTTGTGGCTCAATCTCAGCATAATTTCTCCATGACAGAAAGTTCAATCAAGATGAAAAAGTTGCCAGCTATTGGGGCCCAAGGAGAAGCAGGGGAAAATGAAGAAGTGGAAAAATATATGGAAGAAATGCTTAGTACTAGAGAGCTTTCTTTTAGTGTCTTCACCAACAAACATTAAAGATAATCTCACGTAACACACTGTGGAACCCTTCGGGTAGTAAATAGTTATCAATTCCTTTATGGTCCTATTGAAGAAGGATTTTCACACCCTTTCTTAACACACATCAAGTATCATGTCACCATGGAAGGGCTATTTTTGTATATTATTAAAATGATATCATCATATTATCACATTTGGGGAGCCTATTTTCAGGAATTCGTTGGGTTCCCAATTGAGGATCAAATTATCTTGTAGAAGTTGTTAGCTTCATTTTATGGTAGTTTTACAAACAATTTTCCTGGCTTATCTTTTAAAAAATAAGAATCTAAAAAGTTGTAAATGTCTTAGTGAAGTCCAAAAAAGTCCCAAGAAGTAGTTATTGATGTAACTTATAAATGCTTAGAAACTCCTAGTAATAAGCACTATGGATCTTTAAAAAAAATGCAGATTTTAAAATATAGGATCTAGGAAGTTGGTGTATTTCATATCTATTAATAAATAATACTAGGAAGCCTAAGAAAGTCACTTCAGGAATCTAACTTAGAATACATTGTGATAAGTAGTTTCATTTATGTGGGAATTCTATGATATGTTGGCATTGATGTTGTGATATGGTTGGAATTGATGTCAACATGTAGTGTGTGAAGTTTGATGATTGTTGTAGTGATTGATGGTTGGAATCCTAGAATTTGGTTTGGAGATGGTATGCATATGCTTGATTGCTTTATGGTATTGGTCTCTATGGTTTCTATGGCGGTTGCAAGTGCTTTAATGGATGTTGCAGGTGCTTTGACAGTTTTGTTGGTTAATCAACTAGGTCTCCATGTAGATCTTGATTTTTGGATTATTCTTGTAGTGTTTCCCTTGCGATGTGACCTTGATTTTTGGATGATTCTTGTAGTGTTTTCCATAAGATCTGTCCTTGAGTTATGGTTTGGAATTATGATGATTTATGAAGGTATTGAAGAGGTTGTCATGATCCCATCTACAGTTGAGCTTCATGTTTGATGCCACTTGATATGGTTTATGCTCTCATGAGTTGGTTCTTGCACTTATGGTGACTTGATCATGTATAAGCTCATCAAGAGGTTGCAGATATGGTTTTATGACTTTTCATGGCTTATACTAGCTTTACAGATGCAATAGATGTTGAGCAACAAGTTCGAAGCAGTTCTGAGTTGAAGCTCTAGTGGATTTCCTTTATCCTCTGCCCAGTCACATGGATGATGGATCAAGGGAGCGGTTTTAGGCTCCAATCGCATGGAGAGAAGGCATGTGAAAGCGACCATGGTCCCAATAGCATGGAATATTGTGTTGTGCAAGAAACTATGCTTGTAGATGAAGTTTCTCTGGATTTCTTGCGCTCCTTAGATGATTTAATTGGTTTTATTGATGTATCTTCTCTGAGAATTTTCATGGAAGATTCCAATTGACTAAATTAACATGTCTTAATGTGTTTTGAAGTGTGAATTCCTTAATGAAGTGAGTGGCATTAGTGGAAAATTTTTCTCAAAAGAAGGAGTAGGTCAACCATTGTTAACAAGGAAATAGAGCAAAGCTTTGTGTAGAGAGAAGAGGGAGACTTCCATAGAACATAATGATGCAGAGGTCGAGTTTATAAATAGGAGCACACAGAGATATAATCTTCTGATATCATAGAGTGAGGAGATTGATGGAGAGGTTAGCCATGATTTCAAAGAAGCCAAGTTTTTTTTGTTTTTTTTGTTTTTTTTTTTTTTTGAATGTAATGGAGTTTGCAGAAGCTTGTAGCAGAGGATACTTAGAGGGAGATTCTACATTTGATTGTGTTGATGAATAAAAATTTTCAGTTTATATTTAGAAGTGATAGCCTCCTCTATGTTTTGGTTAACATGCTTATGATTGCAGGGAGAAATGAGGTATTATTGAGATTCATATGTGACTTATATGTGTGATTGCAGAGAAGGATATGTATATGTTTCCAGTTACATTATGAATTGAGTTGCATGAGAGAGGACTTGTGCGTTGAGATGATTGACTATTGTTGGTTGTTGTTGAGAGCCATTTGAGCATGTTGTCATTGATAAATATCATTGTGTAGCTAAGTGAGACAGATATAGTTGTGTATTTTGTTGAGAGTGCATATGCTGATGTATTGGGTTTGTTGGATTGAGATGATGTATTGAGCTTATCAAAGGGAGAAATTTTTTGTTGTCTTGTGTAGGGGTCTAGTTTGAAATATTATGAAATGATGCCCTAGAGTTATTATCATATCAAGATAGCTAGGTGAAGAAGGGATGGGTGTTCCTTTCCTATGGGTGTAGGTAGCTTCAGTAGAGGAAGTAGCATTCTCATAGTACAATGATTGTTGGGTGAGGCTTTTTGGGGATAGGATTCTCCAATGGATGGGTGTTCACTTAATCGATGTCATATGAGAAACTTCCTTGCTATGCATAGCAAACTACAATGATGTAAATTGATTTGCATGATTAATAAAATTTGAAGCAGAGCAGCAGCAACAGCAAAGGGTGGTTTTTTCCCCGGAGGGGTTTTTCCACCAAAGATCCTTGTGTCCCTTGTGCATGTGCTTGTTTATGGATTTTATGTGATGATGGTATTTACTTTGTTGGTTTATGGATTATATGAGCTAACCTACTAATGGCATAATGTGTGATTATGAATCAATAATTGAAAAACAATTTTAAAGTATAAATTGTCACTATTGATTCACCCCCCCCCCCCAACCAGTAGTGAGCACATTTCCACCATGAGATTGATTGCTACTGGATAAAAAACTATTGTGTGAACTAGATAGTTTTTTCTTGCATTTCCATTATTTCTTTATTGTAGCTTTATTAAATCAGTACTAATCAAAGAAAATATTGACTACCATTTATTTACTCTAATTAGTTAAACAGAAAGTGTCAGGAAAACAAATAATTGTTTTCATGATTCAAAAATTGTTGTGTTTATTTTCTCATATATTTTTTATCCTCGTCTCTGTTTTAGTATATAGTTAGTATACAGTAGATTCATTTTTGCAAGTAGATATTTTTTGGCTTAGTTATCACATTTTATGTTGTGGCAATCCTTCGATATCTCAAAACATCCAGAATCAAGCATCATTACTCAGCCAGAATATGAATGGATCTCTTATCCCAAATGTTGTTAAGGCTAATTGTGACCTCACACTAGAGACAACCATTATAACTGATGTTGGGTCATTTATCCCTATCAACACTACCCTTGGGGGAATATCAAGCAAGACCACTTTGTCAGCTTCCCCTAAGAAGAGAAAGAGGAAGCATTTCAAAAATCCTTTACATGAAGAGTTCAATAAAGCAAAACCATCTAATTTTGATGGTGAATATAAGACATGTGACAAGGTAGAAGCATGCATTTTGAGACTAAAGAAATATTTCTATTTGCCTGATTATTCAAGGAATGTGAAAGAAAGGGTGGTCATATTCAACATGAATGGTTAACTTCCATCTAGTGGAGATATCTCAAGAATGTGAAAGGGATCAAGGAAATAAATATCACCTAGAAGCATTTTGAAAAGTGCTTCAAGAGACAATATATTTCAAAGAGGTAATATGATGTCAAGGTCAGATATTTCCATGAGTTGAATTATGGATAAATGACTATGTCAACATATTTCTAGAAATATTTTGATCTTTTCCCTATATTAAGGATGAGAAAGTCAAGATTGAACATTTTTTAGTGTATTGCCATAGACTTGTAATGAGATAACAAATATTGATGAACCCATGGCCCTTTAGGAAACTACCCAGAAATATACATACTACTATGAGCAATCCAAGAATAGGTTGGAGTTCCATAAGGTATAAAAAAACAAGGATAAGTTTTCTTAGAAAAAGAAAGAATTAAAGTCACAATAGTACATAAGTGTAGGAAAGAATGCTAAGCCATGTTATCTGGCTAAAACCAAGATTTGACCAAACTATCCCATTCAAAGTGGAAACAATTTGACAAAGGTAGAGGAAGAAAAGGCGAGGGATCAAAAAATTGGACCCTTAAAGTGTTAGAGTTGCATAGAAGAACATATATTCTGAGATTGTATGCATAGACAAAATGATAATAAGAGGTTCTACAATGTCCAAGAGGCTACCATTGTGAATGATGTAGCTAGAACCATCCCTTGAATACACCTTGCCATGGAAATTCAGTGAGCATACCACCAAGGGTTAGTTGTAAAAGTAGAATGTATGATTTCTCAATGATCCATTTCTATTTTAATTGGCGACAGAGCTAACCTTAGTTATATTGTAATGAAACTTGTCGATACTTGTGTTCATCATAAAAGTAAGCACATGAAGTCACACTTGGTCTAGAAAGACACAATGACTAAAATAAAAGTGATAAATTGGTAGAAACATGCCCTTTTGAAATGAATCAGCTACACATGTTGGTAATATTGAAAATATTTCCCCTCAATTCATATGGTGTCTTGATCAATATGGATTGGTTAGCAGCACATAGGGTCAAGTTAGATTTCTATAACAAAAATTTGGTTTGTGTGGATGAGGATGGAAATCCCAAAACAATGAGAATCATTTCAAAGCTTATCACTGTAAGGTAGGTCTCAATGTCATAGTAGATCAAATGTTATAGGAAGGAATGTCAATTGTATGTTATCCATGTGTTGGAGTCAGTAAAAAAATAGGAATTAAAGATCAAATACTACTCAATACTATAGGAATACAAGGATTTATGTTTAGAAAAGATATTAGGATTGCCTCTTAAGTTAGACATTGAATTCTCAATAGAACTCATGCTAGGATAATTGCATATATCTAGAGTTACTTAGCAGATGAGTACCCATTAATTGGTATATTTGAATTTTAAATTAAAGGAAATACTGGACAAAGGATACATTAGGCCAAGTATGTCTCCTTGGGGAGCACCAACATTTCTTTTGAAAAACAAATGATAGTAACCATGAATTGTGTATCGCCTATCAATAATTAAACAAGATAACCATAAATGACAAGTATTGATTGTCATAAATCGATGACTTCTTCAATTGAAGATAAATATGATGGCTAGGGTTGGTAGCAGAACTGTTGTAGCATTGCAATAATGGATTCCGCCCTACAAAATCTAGCCTCTCATTATCTCCTCTTTGCCCGACGCTATGTAATATGAAATCATGGAATTTTTAGAGGACCCACGAGAGGGGGTTAGCATTTGGTCCAACCAATTCTCAACCCTAGCCCTCCCTCACACCTCAAATACTACCATGGTTCCATATTTTTCGAAGGTGGTACAAAGTGATCAAATGTCAAATTTGATAATGCAACCTCAGTGGTTTCCTATCTCTTTGAGTAGGGGCCCTCCGCTTGACATATTCTCTACAACAATTTTGAAGCCTTCTCTTTCTCCTTACTCCATGAGCCCTCCACTTTCCCCTCCTTGTCTACAGGTGACCCCTCCCATTTCTCCCCTATCTCCAACATCGCCATTGGATTACCCTAGATCGAATCCATCGCTAGACCTAGTGAGTCACTCACCTTTGTATCTATCATTTTCCCAAACTTCCCTACCATTTCTTAATTTTCTTAATATATTTCTCACACTGGAAATGCAAAACAGGGGTGGTTTTACCCCTATCTAGTCAAATCCCCTAGCCCCCCTGTTAGATTTTCTTGGGAAGGACATTTAGTTAAATGGCATCCAAAATAGGGAAAAACCTACAGTGGTTGGTTGGTTCGAAATAAAGCGGACATTTATTACCATCCTTCAACGATGGACCAAAATTTTTTTAAACAAACCCTTGGTTATATGCCCCATTATATGATCCTCACAAAGAGTTGGATGGGGTGGTTTACTACATATGATGGAGAATTTTTTATATTTTTAGTTGGGAATTGCTCCTAGGGCATCCAAGCCCTCTACATTGAAAAGTGGACAATTAACTTCAACACCCAAGTGGAGAAACTAGATATAATACCTATCTAGGTATGTCTCCCTAGACTTCTGTGCATTTTTTGGTCTGAAACTGTCTTCAAAAAATTGGGTAATGATCTAGGTTTTTCCTACCATGCAAATGTTTCTTACCAACAGTCAGGATATATGGTTATTGCTAGAATTATGGTGGGTCTAAAACTATCACAAGGGCTCCTTGAATCCATTTTAATTTGTGTTAGAGATATCACCCATCATCAAGTTATCGACGATGATGGTATACCATTCAAATGTGCTCAAATACATGCACGTGGAAACCTTAATAGGGACTGCATTGTCGAGATGAAGAAAAAGAAACAATGGGTAAGGAAAGAGGAGCTTTACTCAGTCTCGTTGTATGGATCCCCGCGAGACCCTCCCCAAGAAATATTAGAAGGTCAAATATTCATGGAGGAACAAGGGTTGTAGCCTATGGAATAAAAAAGAGTATTGAATCCCCTAGAGAAGCATCTCTCATAGAGTAAGGGAAAATATGATACAAGGCAATCTTCAGGTGGCTTAAAAAATTTCACCCCCCTTAGGTATGACACCCCTCCCTCCTCCAGGGTCTCTTGTTTATGTTTTATTTGTTCCTCTTTCATTTCATTTACGTTATGTTCTCTCCCTCCCTCTTTCTTCTCCTCCTCAATAAGCCCTCAAATCCTCAACCATTCTCTCTTCCCCTTTGCCCCACACTCTTTTTTCCCTTTCTCTTCCCTCTTTGTCCATCCCTACTTCCTCAATTTTAGGCTCCCTCTCCCTTTGTTATCCAACTCCCCCTTCTTATCATGCCCCTTTGTTTAATCTACTCACCATTATAATATCCACTCTTATAGATATTCCCCCCTTTCCCATGCCTCTAATTCATTTCCTTCACGTATTCTAGATGAGACATGGGAACTAGGATCTCTGGTGGACCTCCCTTGCCCAATGGGAAATATTACCTTTCTAAGGCTCAAACCCTAACCTCTTTTGAAATCGAATATGGGAAATAGTCCTCTATCCTCAAGGAGATTAGAGAAAAATGTCCTTCCAAGGTCTCTAAATGAAAATTCTCTCTCTAAATTACAAGGGCCTTGCAACCCCTATGAGAAAATTGGCATTTAAGAGACCCATTGATCTTCATTCCCCTCATGTCATTTTCCTTGATCAAACTATGTTGGAAGGAGATAATACCATAAACCTCCTTAGTCCCTTCTTCCTAATTAGGTTTCTTTAGCAACTAATGTAGAGGAACATTCAGGGGATCTCATATATACCTAGAATTCAACGTTTACTCCTCTTGTTACAACATGGTCCATTAAATATGGTTTTGTCCTGGATGTTTATTCTTTGGAATTGTACATGCCATTTATATTCATAAATATGGATGGAAAATATGCATTTAAGAAAAAAAATTAGAATGCTTCACCCATCTTCCCATTTACAACTCTGACAGGGTACTCATTGGTGAAGATCTAAATTTCACCCTGGGAAACTTTGATTTTTGTGGGCCTTTTTCTAGATCTAATCCATTATCGTACTTCTTAATTGATTTATTTAATGACATAAGTCTTGGTGACATTATCCCCCATAATATTCAACCTACCTAGACAATAAACCAATCCAGATTAGCCAAAATTGCAAAATGTTTGTATAAATTCCTCATCTCAGATGCCCTTCTTGACTCTAGTCTTAAAATTAGGAAATGGTCTATGGTGAGCATTGACTCATACCACTCCCTTATTCTCACGGGTCTCAAACATTTCCTCACTAAACCTCCATATCCTTTTAAACATAATCCATACTAACTGGAGGACCCCTCACTAATCAACTCTTTAAATGAGAGTTGGATCCACCTCTCCCTTGATTAGAGAGAATATCCCTCAATTCAGTTCCAAAATAATCTTAAAAAGTCCAAATCCATTATTATTGATTGGGTAAAGAAAAAGAAGGAAGAAAATTCTATAACTCTCTTAGATCTAGAGACTTAGCTCTAATCTCTTCTAGATATGTCCATTACCATAGAGATTCTGGAGGACCTAAAAACCAAGATTATGGATATTGAAAAATATAGAAGGAAAATATTATTAGTCCATGAAAAATAATGGAGATTAAAAATCCAAGACCTTTTACTAAAGATTGGGGATGATGACACAAAATACTTACATTGCATGGCCAACCACAGGAAAGCCATAAACACTATTAGGGAAAAAAATAAGTAGATGGATCACTTGCCAATCCTTCTTTGACATCTTAGTAGTAGGATGCTTTTACTTCCAATCCATTTACCATCAAGAAAATTGAGCCATGATTGAACAAATCTTGGCAGTGTTAATACGTTTGTAATACCCAGTGTAGGTTTGTAAACAAGGAGGAAAATGAAGCCTTAATGGCCCAACTAACAACAGATGAACTAGAATCAGTGATAAATAGTTTTCAAAAAGATAAAGGCCTAGGGTTGTATGGTCTTCCTATTGAGTTTTACACCCATTATTTCAACTCCATTAGTGATAATTTGTTATCCATCATTGAGTACTCAAGGTCCTCTAATCACATCCTTGCTCCCTTCAACTCCACTTTCCTTGCCCTGATTTCAAAGGAAGACAATGTAGGCACTTTTGATATGTTTAGAACTATCTTTGTTTGCAGCTCTACTTATAAGATCATATCTAAGATTATTGCATTCATATTCAAGGAATTTCCCTCACAATATATCTCTCGGGAGTAGCGACTTCTTATTAGATAGGAAAATTCATGAAGCCATCAATTTAGAATAAGAAGGTATACATTCTATTCACATAAAGTGGAAAAAATTATGGTCCTCAAATTAGATCTCTCTAAAGCATTTGACCAGGTCAGTTGGTTATATCTTTGCCTCCTCTTAATACACTTGGGGTTTCTATCATGCTTTTTCTACCAGTGTAATGAATTGTATTAGCTCGTCTTCCTTTTCCATCCTCGTAAATGGAGCCACTTCAGCTTTCCTTCATGCAAAGAGGGTTCTAAGATAGGGATTCCCTTTATATCCTCTTATTTTCCTCCTAATAGCTAAATATTTAAGGTATATAATCTCATATGTAGTCCAAAATTCCATATTTAAAGGAATCGACATCTCCTAAAATTGTTTGCTCACTTATATGTTTCTCATGGATGATATCCTAATTTTCTCTGATAGTAGTCTAAATAATCTCTACTTTTTGTGGTCCTCCTTGTATCTACTCTCCCAAGCTACAAAAAAGGTGATAAATAACCAAAAATATTCCATAGTTGGATGACATTTTTAAAGGATTGAAAAACAACATATTGATCTGGAATTGATCCAAGACAAACAATTTTAAGGTATTACAGACTCATGTGCATGGATGTGCCTATGTTATTTTATGCAACGGATTGATAA
This sequence comes from Pinus taeda, assembly GCA_000404065.3. Taxonomy (NCBI): domain Eukaryota; kingdom Viridiplantae; phylum Streptophyta; class Pinopsida; order Pinales; family Pinaceae; genus Pinus; species Pinus taeda. The sequence continues at coordinate 16,856 of APFE031659818.1, forward strand.
GATTGCAAAATACTCAGACACTAAAGTAGTTAGAGAAAACACAATAGGCAAACATGTAAACACAACAAGTTTAATAAGGATTTCACCCAATACTCCAAGGCTACGTCTCCTGGTCCAGCCTTCAGTGGTGGCCTCTCTATTATGTTTTCAAAGCAGATTTTTTACAACAGTGAGCTCAATTTGAGTCTCACTCAGCAGATATAATCAGCAAGACTGTACTTGGATTCCCCAAGTCTCTGGAGTACACAGACTCTCCTTACTGAATCTCGACCTCTACTGGTCACAGTGGTATGAGCCCAATCTAAGACTCATACATGACAGGCATGTACAGAGGAGTTCGCTTGAACCTCTCAAGCCTTCTCTGGAGTACAGAAACTCTCTGACTCTCTCTAGCTCTGTCTAGCTCGATGCTGCCTTTGCTTCTACAGGACGACTCTGCTTCTTCTCTCTGCTCTTCACTTTCTGCGTCTAACTAACTCTTCTCACTGCTTGCTCTGTCTTTGTCAATTCGTGGCTTTAAAGCCAATCAGCTTTCTGGCTATTCGTTTCCACTTCCCATCTTTCCTGTTTCCCTGCCTCTGTCTATTTGAATCCCTCTGTTCTGCATAATCAACACTGTGTAACGCCTCACAGGGAGGTGGCCACTTGTTTCACAACGAACTGAGTGTCGGTTCTCTTGGACATCTTTGAAATGACCTTTTTTACCGTTAACTCCAAGAATTCCCGCAAAAATGGTCCTCTGCCAACGCATCATCCACATCGGACTTCAAATCTTATACAAATTGGCCTGTTTACCCCGTTGAATCTGATCATCCATCGGATGGCATTTCCACCATCGATCTGGAGCCTCTAGATCCTACGGTCTCCGTCCATATCGGGTGGGTAAGTAGCATGACGTTTACCCATCCGATGGGAGTGGTTTTCTCTCTCTTCCGTCAAACGTGTGGCACCCATTGTGTGGCATCAAGCAGGACTCGGCTGAAACCACTTACCGCTCGAAGCCCTTCCAATATCCTGCCAGTTTTTGTGTGGGACCCCACCTCTAATGGAATCGGCGCAATATCCGTTACTTTTTATAAATTTTTAGGTCTAGGTCGCTCAGGGCTTTTCTTTCTCTAAGGGGTTTGCCCAGCGATATGCGATTAGTGGCTTGTCACTAATCGCATATCAGAAAACACCCCCATTTCTCGAAAAGGCCTCCCATTTTGCTAATTCATGACAGCATGCATTACCATGGGCCAACGGTCTGCATGCTTGAACGACGGTCCTCGTTGCTCTGCGTTGCTCACAAATTGCAACTGTTTAGAGGATATTTCTAATAAGCTTGATCTTTGTAAGACTTGAAACTTTGGCATGAATTTTACAGAGTTCATGAAAACTTAGAGAGTGTTTTAGGATCCAATTCGGATCACAGCCTTCCCACTGAAAAATCTTTTGGACCACCAAAAGTTGGTTTCTAAGCATCAATCAAGTGAGGGTATAGATTCCTCGCTTGCCCACTTTCTATCCATTTTGCATTGCTTGGTTTTGAACCTTTGAGTCCAATCCTAAGGTACTCAGCATCCCCTCTGCGCGTGGTTCTCACCTTCCTGTCTAGAACTGTATCTTCTTGGAACTCATTGAGATATTCAGGCAGCAAATCATCAATAGAAGGCAATTGACTTTGCTCTTCGGGATCTTCAATCAATGAAGGTTCAAATAGTCTCAAGCTGTTTGCATTAACAACTGAGTAGATGTGCATGTAAGTTGGTAAATCAAGGCAAAAATCATTCTCACCAATTTTCTCAAGTATCTTGAAAGGTCCATACGTTATTGGCTTCAGCTTCTTACCTTCACCTTGCATTCTATCTTTGCTAATATACAGCTAGACTTGATCACCAACTTGGAAACTATGCTCAATACAATGCTTATCATGCCTTGCCTTGTACTTGGCTTGGCTCTTTTCCACCTGTTCCTGTACTACCTAGTGAATCTCTTGGATTTGTTCAATGAACCTGGTTGCCTTGTCCACATCACTGTGTCCATCAACTGCTATGTCTTTACCAAAGACAAAATCCAAGGGAGACCTTGGTGTGAAACTAAAACAGGTCTCAAAAGGATATCTTTGTGTAGAAGAATTTTTAGCTTGGTTGTAAGCATGTTTCACATAACGTAGGTGTTCAACCCAAAGCTTGGGATGCTTGCTGCAATAGCGTCTGAGCAACTGGATCACTGTGCTGTTGACCACTTCTGTTTGGCCATCTATTTGCGGATGAAAAGTTGTGCTCTTCTTCAGTCTGGTGTCCATCAATTCCCACAAACTCGACCAAAATTTCCCAACAAATTGGGTATCTCAATCAGATACAATGGAAGTGGGTAATCCAAAATGGACCCATACATGCTGAAAGAACAACTTTGCTATTTTTTCAGCTGTAATCTATTTGTTACAAGGTATTAAAATACACATTCTGTTGAACCTATCCACAACAACATATAAATAGTCATGACCTTTCCTAGATTTACGCAGTCCCCAAACAAAGTCCATGGAAATACTTTCCCAAGGATAAGAAGGAACTGGTAGTGGAGTGTACAAGCCTAGTTTTCTATTATTGGGCTTGCTTTTAGCACACATGGTACACCCTCTTACATATGTAGAAATTGTCTCATTCATGAAAGCTACATTGAACAGTATGCTCAAGATATAGATTTTGTTGTCCAGATGCAGATATGTTGTCCAGACCAACCAATCATAGATGCATTTATGATTGGTCTGGACAACATATCTGCAACTTTATTGCATATGCCCTTTTTATATCTGATGACTAGATGAAACTGTTGTAGAAAACCCATCCACCTATAGTTTCTTTATTGCTGCAACTTAGTTTATGAGTGCAAATATTGAAGTGGTTGATGATCAATATGTATAACTGCCTCTTTGCCCATTAGATAACATTTCCACTTTTTCACACTCTGTACTAATGCATACAATTCTTTATCATATGTGGGATGATTAACTACTGCAGAATTAAATGTCTCAGAATGATAACATATGGGTTTACTGTGCTGCATCAACACTGCTCCCATGGCATAGTCACTGGCATCCGTTTTGATCTCAAATGGTCTTTGAAGATCGGGTAGTGCTACTACTGGTGTTTTACTAATCTTTTCTTTCAAGGTGTCGAAGGATTTTTTTTGTTTGCCTCCCCACTCAAACACCTTGTTCAATCCTGTTAAAGCATGTAAGGGAGCTACAATTAAGGAAAAGTTAGAGATAAATTTTCTCCAATACTATGCTGCTCCTAGGAAGCTTCTAACTTCTGTAGCAGATTTGGGTTTAGGCCAGTTTACAATGACTGCAACCTTAGAGGGATCTATCTTCAATTCACCACTCCCTACAATATGACCCAAATAATTCAAAGATGTTTTGCCAAATTCACATTTTGAGAGCTTGACATAAAGATTTTCTCTTTTCAAAACATCTAGAGTCTGCTTTACATGCTTCAAATGTTCTTCCCATGTTTTACTAAATATAAGAATGTCATCTAAATATACAATGACAAAATCATCAATAAAAGGTCTGAGTACGTCATTCATTACGCTCATGAAGGTAGCAGGAGCATTAGTTAAGCCAAAAGGCATCACCAACCACTCATACAATCCCTACTTTATTTTGAAAGCAGTCTTCCATGCATCTTGCTCTGCAACTCTGACCTGATGATAGCCACTATGCAAGTCCAACTTGGAAAAATAAATAGCTTCTTTCAACTAATCTAATAGATCATCTATGCGAGGAAGGGGATAGCGATTTTTTATCATTATTTTATTCAGTGATCGGTAATCAATGCACATTCTCCATGAGCCATCTTTCTTTCTCACTAAGACAATTGGAGACCCACATGGTGATGTGCTAAGTCTTATGAACCCTTTCTTGAGCAGCTCTTGTACCTACTTCTTGATTTCTGCATTCTTTAAAATGGACAACCTGTACATTCCGATGTTAGGCAATGGAGCATCTTGCTGCAAATTAATATCATGTACTATTTCCTTTTTGGGTGGCAGACCTTTAGGTTCTTGAAATAGTATATCATATTCTGAAACAACTTTTTCTAAATCAGCTTGTTGTTTAGCATTACAGCCCTCAAATATACTGGTTTTATCAAGTTTCTTTTCCTTTACAACCATCAGTAAAAATTGTTTGCATGAATTTACAATTCTTTTCATCTACCCTAAGTTTATGAGAGTATAATTATTCTTGAGTTTATGAGATCTTACAATATATTTGATTCCATCCTTAAGGAGTTGATACTTATTCTCAACCCTATAGAAAATGGCTTTCCTATCATACAAGTAAGGACTTCCTAAAACAATTCCACATATATCCAAAGGAACAATATCTAACTCAACCTCATCTACAAATGCTGACCCGAAAGAAAACCTAAGTTTACATTGTCTAGAAACTTGTAGCTTTGCTTTATCACATAACCAACCTAATGGATATGGTTTCTTGTGAGGTGTGGTTAGTGTTATGTTCCTATACCAATAGGTGTTATATATCATGATTGACTTGGTTTAGCTCTGAAATATGTACATACCTTTGCTTGCTGCAAATTTTTTCCATATTTGTAAAAAATCAAAAAAAATTAAAAATGTAAAGAGGGTATGTCCTAGAAAAAGAATAAAAGGACAAAAAGAATGAAAAGGTCAGAAAAAATAAGAATAAAAAATGAACCCCAAGAAAATAAAAAGACCATGAAAGTGTGCTAGTCAAAATGCCACTACTATTTTACTTTTATGCAGAATAAATGATTGTGTGCAACTTGTTCCTTATGCCACAATCCATGGTAACCAAACAATTTAATCTTGGTTATTCCATGTTTTGAATTTCATGCTTAGAGATAGAAAATAAAATCTGACCAAACTGTTTAATCTTGGTAGATAAGTAGATAGGTAGAGTGAATAAAAGGATGCTCAATAGTTTAATCTGAGTCCTTGGATGTAATAAGGTTAGACTTAGTTAGAATACCATTGTAAAAGAAAAGAAAAGGTTTTGATAAGGGTTTGCCAGTTTAAGTGCACCCTAATAAAAGAAGAAAAAATGGTAGGGTAAGTAGATGAATGGTTGCAGAATTATGTATGATGAATGATTATCCAGATATCAAGTCATATACTTTCATCATCAAAAGCACTTAAAGATATGGATGACAATGAGGATATTCACATCATGGACAAAAGTCAAACTAATTAACTTTCTCACTCATTTTTTCTCTAAATTTTACTAATTTCCCATAAGTACTAAAGGCACCAACAACCTGACAGTTAAAGGGGCTCAGAGCATTTCTCTGACTTCTGGAGGGACCGAACCCTCAGCCCAATAACTTGTAAGGCCTAAGTGCTATAACTCCTTCATCAAAATTCACCCCCTTCATAATTCATTCATTCCCTTCAAATTCTTTTCCTAAGGTAAAATTACTCTTTTACTTCGGAAAAATAAATGGTTCTTTATAAACCTCCCCCCCCAAACACATTTTAACCTAAGTCATAATGTTGGATGATCTATGTATTTTCAGAAACATTTACTTAACACATTTTCTTCTTCCATGGTCATATTAAATCTTAATTCTTATTATTTATTTAACTCTCGAAACAAATTACCCTCTCTCGTATTATTAATCAAAATCCCATAATAAATAAATATCCCTTCCCAATGGTTTGAAAAATAAACCATAATAAAGTTAATTCAGTTGGATTAATTAATCGAACTGTGATTAATTAAGAGCCAAACCCCCCCCCCCCCGACGTGTTAAAAAGGAATTAATTAATCACCTGGATTAATTAGTAGCCTCTCAGCCAATACAATCACCCTCGATATCATTCAAATTATTAATCCTTCATTCATCCAATCATATCATCCCCGATATAATTAAAGTTAATTTAATTATGTTAATTATGCCATCGGGCGCCCTCCATCAACTCCCTAACACTTTCCGTTGCCGACTACCGCACAATCTGCTTTCCCTCATCTGACGACTCTTGCTTATATCACGCAAGCCTTTTGGTCGAATGTTAACCATGCGATATAAGTTGCTTTGACTTTTCGCCGATGCTACGTGTCATTCAATGTGTGGCATCGCACGACCCTCTGCCAAAACCACCAACCTCCCAAAAGTTGTGCGATGAAAACCATTACTGCTCCTGCTTACTGCCTCCACTAAATAACAAAGTGTCCCATCGGTTAATTAAACCAACTGTCATTTTCCCATTCACCCACCAAAATCCATTGGCTTTGTGCATAAAAACAAAAATACTCATTGTTTTCCCTTTTTACCGACAAAAGAAATTGCTGCCTTCCATGCATAGAGTACGTCCTGACCAGCAACTTACTCCCAACTGCCAACCATCGTCAGTTACTGAACTCCAGGCCACTACAAACTATTGTGCACACCTAGCAAAGCATTCACCACAGCCATTTGTCCCTTCAGTCAACCATACCAGGTATTTACTACATTTCCTTCTCAGAAACCTTGTTTTGTACTGAAACTTCCACCAAATTGCTCTAAACTCAAATAATTCAGTACAATTAAGTTGTTTCTTAGCCCCAAGACTTCCTTGAGCACCTGTTTTATCTGAAATCCTTGAAAACCCCAAATTTCTTCCTTGAATACACAAGAACCAAGGATGGAAGCTCCTGTCGCCCTAAATGTCACACCAATCACTACTCCCCACACGGATTTGGACTACCTTCCCTTGGCCGATAAAGATTTTCAAATCAAGGACCTTACTTTTGATGAAACCCCCTTGAAGCTATACTGTAGATATCGTGACAATTATCTGAACAATGCTAATAAAATAGGTCTTTGGGAGTCAAACCTACCTAAATATAAATTCCCCACTGTCCATATTTTTCCAGATATTGTCCACCAATGCCATGCAAATTACAACCCCAATCTGAGAGTTGTAATGTCCCCTAACTAAGAAGTCCTTTTCCCATTTCAGTGGAGTCTATAAATAAAATGTTGCAATTACAGCCCAGCCAGGACCTCACTCCCCTTTCCATTGTAGATTTACTCGAAAAATCTTCAAGGTTGTCCAGTTCTGAAATTAACCAAGTAAGTCGGACTTTCATTGAAGAACAATACAGATCAAAAGACCCCCTCCTTACATATCATGTGCCTTTACTGGTCTAGGCAGGGATATTGTCACCATGTTTGCTTGCATTATGGGTTTTACCACTAGTGAGTATGTAGATGAAATGACCTATGACCTTTGGCTACATGACTATTTTTACCCCTGGCCAACCTCCTGCATGAAAATATGATTATGTTGCATTCATTGTTGATAAGATGCATGATCAATTCATGAGATTAGAGAATGAGAGGGTATTGAAATATTCTTCAGTCCTGTATCATCTTTTCCTCTATTACCAAACTGATAAATTCCCTTTCTCTGTACAAAATCTTAACACCAGAGGGAACCCTAGGTCAGTCATCTTCTGGACTTCCATTTTTCATTATTCATTTTCTTCTCCGCATCCTTATACAAATTTTATTGATCAATTTGTGCATCCAGTAACTACCATGTTGATAGGAAGTCTCCCTCCTAGAATCAGTGATGATATTAAGAGAATTCTTCAGTTATCCAAGCAATACAAGGTTGGGGACTGGTACTTGTACCAGAACCATACCGAGATCAGGATTTATGGGTGTGAGCTGCCTCCCTTTAAACTACCCAAATACCTCCCCATGAGATTATTTGCCCTTGAGTACTACAGGAAAATGATCAATTCTGATGAAATCCACTTTATGAAGAGTAAGAAGAAAGCTCAGCTAAGGATAAAGGATCACCTAGGCCCATTTGTTTGCAACAACAAAAAAGCAGGGAAAGAGGCAGAGGAAATCCTTGAGAGATTGAGATTGAAAAAGAGTTTCATCTGGCCTTATGATCCTCATAGCTTCATCTGTGACAGAAGGCAAAAGCATAAACTATCCCCCTACATACATGATAGAATACCAGAGATAGAACAATATGCAAATCAGAATGAATGGGAGGAGGGAACACTTATAGAACAAGATAGTACACAAGTTGAAGTAGAAAATGTTATGAAAGATTTGGAAAGACAACTTGATATGGATTCCTTTGTACAGGTGCCTGGAGAATCTTCACAGAGACCAACACAGGAGCATAATGCACAGACATCAGGACAACTAGAGACTTCGGGATAGGGAAAAGATTCAGGGTCACAGAGCATTTCTGAGGAGTTGACCCAGACTGATACAAACATGGGCAACCCTCCAGTATTGCAAACCCCTCTTCATGAGGAGCGAATTCAAAAAAGAAGTAGGAATGAGACTAGCCCTCTACAGTGCCATTGGACCAGGTATATGTAAAGAGACAGAGATTGAATCCTCTATCTAAGTAGGAATATGAAGAGACAAGAAGTGACACAGTGCAGACAACACTAGCAGTGGAGACACCATCTACCTCTCAAACACAGGCATTAAACAAGCAGCCAAGTGTAGAAGTGTCATCACTAAGGACAGTTCCAGAGCAAATCCAAGATTTGAAAGAAAAGTACAAAGAGATTAAGGCTAGGAATGAGTAGCTCAAGGCTCAAACCTATGCCAAATATCTGAAAATGGCTCCTACAAATTAGACAAGGTTGATGTCAGCCTTTGACATCAAAGAGGGAAAGATACAGATGAGTTTTTTGAAGCCAACAGTACAACAGCCAAAGTCCATGGCTGATTATTTAAAAAAAAAAAAAAAAGTTCTTACCAAAGACATCCACCCAATTGATCAGATTGAGCTCCATAAGCAAACAGGTGAGATGGTTTATTCCACATTGACCAGTAAAGCCATCACTGCACATCAGTTGCAGAATTCTCTAAGTAATACTACCGCACAGTTACAGTTGGAAAAAGCCTCTTCTCAGGCTAAGGACAACCGGATAAAATCATTGGAAGACTTGGTGATTGAGTTGGGACATGACCCCAAAGATGTTAAAGCAGCTGAAAGTTTGATAAAGAAAAAAGAATGAGTACATTGTTGCACTCAGGAAACAACTTAAACTCCCTCCCCTCATACATCCACAAACTGCAGAAGTAATTGAGAAACAAAATGAGGAAGAACTTATGGACTTGATCCTTAAGTTGAATGAGCAGTTGAAAGAAACAGATGAAGAACTAGAAAAAGCTTTGCAGTCCAAACAGGGCGAGCCAACCACCATGTCTCTGACTGTAATACCCATAATTTCTATAGCGGTGCCATCTACTATTGCAGCATCTTTGGCACCCAACATTCCTCTAGCAACAGCTCTGCCAAAAACAATAACAGCAAGTACATCAGAAGCAGCAGCAACTTCAACAAAGCAAACAGAGGACTTAATAAAGTCCATGGAGGAAATGAAAATCCAAGCAACTGAAATAAAGAAACTAAAAGAAATAGTTACCAGCTTGGAAAACAAATATGAGATATCACAGATTAATTACACTGAAGAAGAGAGAAAGAATAGAAGGATGACTGAAAGAATTAAAACATTAGAGAAGGACTTAACATTGGAAAAGCCTTTGAGAGATATTAGAGAGATTTTATGGACCAATATCATTTATTCTATCAATGATATTTGGTTTGCTATTCAGATCATTTTTGAACAAACTGAGTTAGTTAAACTAGCTACAGAGGCTATATAGAAGACCAGGGAAGAATTGGGAGAGAAACCTGGAGAGGCAACCCAATTGATCAACTTCTTGAATAGCAAAAGCAAGCAACAACTGGAACAATGGGATATTGAGGATCGAACTGGTACTATCCTTGAAATCAAGAAAGTTCTTACTAAAAGGAACTTGATACTTAACCTGGAAAGAAGATGTCAAAGTATTCAAGAGGACATAGATGATTTTATGGTAAAATATGACATTCTAAGGGATAAAGGACTTCCAAGCCCACTGGTCATAAATGACAAACTGATGACTCATGATGACTACATTGATAAATTGCACAAACAAGCCAAAAGTCAAGTCAGTTCTTCCACAGTGAAAGCACTACCGATAGGAAAAGTGTTGTATGATGGTTTGGAAAATATTTTCTATATTGAGCATGAAGTTAAGCACCTGTTCACAGTCCAGCCCAATTTTGCAAAATACATTTAAGATGACGAAGTGTATAGGAAATTAATCAGGATGAAGATAGCAAATGAAGAATGGTGGACCAGTATGACCAATATCCTATAATTTACTATGGTAAATAAGGTAAATAGAAAATATTTACTGAGATAAAGTCTGGTAAATAGGTAAAGAGTATCAGTAGGGAAAAGTAAGCAAGGATCTAGCACACAAATACTAAAGCAACAGCAAGAGGCAAATTCGAGTTTCAACCTCCAGCTCTTCCATAAATAAAGGGACAGCAACAATCAGTTTTACATCTGTCTCTATCTTTTTGTAAAAGATATTTTGTATTCCCTAGAATAAATCTCATGTAGTTATGAGATATTTTTGATGTAATTTTTGTATAAATACTTCTCCATTTGAAGTATTGTGGGTGGATTCAATAACATATCTGTAAATCTATGTTATCAAGCTGAGAAAGCTTTTGTACTCAAATCTAGATTTTTGCTAGAAAAGGAATGAAAGTTGAGGACATTTCATCTGATTCTCGTGCAGTATAATTACAAATAAGTATTTTATCCTTGTGATTTTGTGTGCTTTCTATATGTTTCAACGTTTCATGCATCTTAAATCTAAATGGTAAAATAGTCAAAGTATATCATAATTAGCTTTATTGCTCTCTACTATCAACAGTCTACCATTTAAATGTTTCCTTCTAAATTATTTCGATAAAGGAATTATTAACTACTCCTCTATCCCTGTAGTTTTTCTCGAATAAGTCCTTGGTATAGGATTCTTAATTGCCCTCTGCTAGTTGACCTATCTTCCTTTCCTCTTCCTAATCCTAACTTGAGGATTCTTGATTGCCCTCTAGTTTGGAGCAAAACTATCATCCATTCAAGCCCTAAAGTTTGTTTTTACTCTGTTATCCTACCTATTGAACTCATACCTTGGAAATTTGACTTGATCCAATGATTTCTCCCTGATTGACTCTATAGCCCAATGGCCTAAAAGCCTAGTTTGCCCATTTGTTTTAGAACTCCACCATTCTCAAACAAAACAACCTCACTGAACATTAATACTAGCCTAAAATCTTTTCAAACATAGCTAAATCATAAAGAGAGAGCCCTCTCTGGACTTAGGTGGGATAGCACCTGAGTCTAAAAGTTGGTTTGTAGTTACCTTGGATCTTTTCCTTCTTTTAATAACTTCTACGGAAAATCTGAGTGATAGCAGTTAGTAATCCCAACTTCTTTACAATTGCTTCAGAAATTAAATTTACTTGTGAGCCACTATCAAACAAAGTATCAATCTTTTGATGCTTGGAAATAACTCGAATATGAAAAAGCTCATGTATTTTCCTCTCATTTTCTTCATTATCAATAGATTGTGTAGAATTACTAGTAGATGCTTCAGGATTTTTACCTTTTATACCTGTGGCTGCGATCGTTGTTTCATCCCTTGAGTCTGACCCCAAATCTTTTTGAATAGATGCAGCAGTCTTCTTCTTTTTTCCATCGTACTTCTTGGGTTTCAGCTCTGGATCCAGAATCCAGCAGTGTTCATCATCATGCCCATCATTCTTGTAGTGATTGCATGAAGATTTGGTCTTGTGTACAGTATTTGTCTTCCTCTCTTTGCATTTTTGTTTTCTCTTTTCCTTATTCTTGCTTGCAGTGGATTTGGATGATCCCCCAACTTTTGGGTTCACATTCTTGCCTCTATCCTCTAGATGTGTAGCCTGAACAAATACCTCATCTATGCTAGTGGGATTAAACATGAGAATGTTGTGCTTTAAATAGCTGTGTAGTAGACCACCTATATACCTCAGTAGAGTTTCAGGTGAGTCTAAAGAAATTCCTAGAATCAAAGCTCTTTTCCTAAATTCTTGAGTGTAGCCTTGTACACTTTGTCCTTTTAATTGGCGAAGATTTTTCTAGCTCCTCATGGCTTGCTGCATATAGGCTAGTGGATAGAATTGGTTTTTAATTGTAGAAACAAATTCACTCCAGACAAAAAGAATTTTACTATGCTTCTTCATGTCAGCTTGTGTCCTGCCTTCCCACCATACCATGGTAGTGCCTCCAAGGCATAGGCTAGCCAGCTAAATCTTACTTTTTTCTGAATCAATGCTCTGCACCCTGCAATATACATCAATCTGTCTAATCCAATTATCCAGCTTCTCTGCATTTAACTCTCCATCATATATCGGCAAATCAAATTTAACATCTAATTTAATCAAAGATGTCTTCTTTTTATTTTCAGGGCTATTAGGAGGTGTGGGAAATTTTTCTTCTTTCCCTTTGCCTTTAGAGTGGTCATGGAGGAGAGATTCTTCTACTCCTTTATCTTGTTTGGAGTGTGATGAATCTTCATCTCTACCCTTCTTAAATTCTCTATACATTTCTTCTACCATGGCTTTCATGGTTATAAAACTATCCATGAAACCGAAGTCTGATTCCAAGGGACTTCCTTCTGACATTTTCCTCTTCGGATAGACTCTTCCAATTTCTGGGTTAGCTTCAACCAACTCTCCTTCTCCTAATTTAAGCTTTGATATAGTTAGCATTCAACAACAAAATCCAGCACAAGTTTGTCTAACCTTAGCAACCTAGAGCTCTGATACCACTTGATCTGGAATTGATCCAAGACAAACAATTTTAAGGTATTACAGACTCATGTGCATGGATGTGCCTATGCTATTTTATGCAATGGATCGATAAGATTGTGAAATACACAGACATTGAAGTAGTTAGAGAAAACACAATACGCAAACATGTAAACACAACAAGTTTAATAAGGAGTTCACCCAATACTCTTGGGCTACATCTCCTGGTCTAGCCTTCAGTGGTGGCCTCTCTATTATGTTTTCAAAGCAGAGTTTTTACAACAGTGAGCTCAATTTGAGTCTCACTCAACAGATATAATCAACAAGATTGTACTTGGATTCCCCAAGTCTCTGGAGTACACAGACTCTCCTTACTGAATCTCGACCTCTACTGGTCATAGTAGTATGAGCCCAAGCTAAGACTCATACATGACAGGCATGTACAGAGGAGTTTGCTTGAACCTCTCAAGCCTTCTTAAGAGTACACAGACTCTCTGACTCTCTCTAGCTCTATCTAGCTCGATGCTCCCTTTTCTTCTGCAGGTCAGCTCGGCTTCTTCTCTCTGCTCTTTGCTTTCTGCATCTAGCTAACTCTTCTCACTACTTGCTCTGTCTTTGTCAGTTCGTGGCTTTAAAGCCAATCTGCTTTCTGGCTGTTCATTTCCGCTTCCCGGCTTTCCGGTTTCCCTGCCTCTTGTTATCACCCTAAAATTTATGTTTCTAAGCTTTGGAAAGTTTGCCTTGTTTCTAGTCATAGTATTACAGGATTAGAGTCTCAATAGTTTCATTCTCATTTACAAACCCTCTTTCTAGTCATGGTGTTAAAGGGTCTTTAGGTCATTTCATGCTTTAAGGGTTAGGTCATAAGGTTAGAAGTCTTTTAAGGTCATATCTCTTTTCCAAATAAAGTTTCACAGCCTCCTTCCATGTTCTAGAAGCCTTACCATGTGTTTAAAAATCATAGCTTGCATCATTTTGGAGAAATTTTGAAACTAGCTACAAAATCACTGAACTAGGAGTTTTGGTAGCGCGCTACGAAATCCCTGAAAAAGCCTGTTTCAGCATAAAAAACTCTGATTTTTGCGTTTACTAGTGAACTTCTAGAAGGGGTCCTGAGCAGCTGAGAACTCAAGTTTCAAAACTGAAAGAGGCTTTTCTTCCTAACATACCAAAATACAAAAATCTCTTTCAGTTTCTTCAAATTCTTTCTGAGGTGGGAGGAATTTATGGTTAAACTTGAGCTACGAAACTGCTGAAACTCAAGCTTGGTCTTCTGGTTTTAGCAGTCCTTTTGAAGATCAGTTTCTGGTCACATGAAACGGTATTTTGGAATTTTGAAGGAGGTTTCTCTTCATAAAATCTCCAGATACATAACCTATCTCACTTTCTTCATAAGTGTTTTCAGTTGGGAGATAATAAGCTTTCTTTGAAACCCAAAATTTAGAGAACGGATTTTTCCTATTTGACATGTGTTTTTCAAGGATAGATTCTGGACAGCTGGAGAAGTGTTTTAAAAAACCAAGAGAGGTTTTTGTTCTAGACAGCATGGACTGCAAAAAACTCCTTCAATTTCATAAAATGTGTCATGGATAAGGAGATAAAGGCTCTGTCCCACGTGCCAACTTTCAAGGATCCTAAACCTAAAAACAGGGAAACATGTTCCCTAATTTCTAGGGTTTGTCATTAGCAGTCAGGTGACAACGTGGGAGGCTTCATCAAATTCGACTTCATGAGGTTGCAGCTATCAAAGAATGCATTTAATGTTTAGTTAAGGTGGTTTAATCATAATAAGGATTTACACTCCTAATTGTTTTAAGTCTCTAGGACTGCTAGTTAGTTGTCACTTGCATTTAATAGTCAGTTTTAAGTGTCAATAGGTGTCACTGATGGCAAATTCGAATTCCCCTCATGCTGGAGGAGGAATATAAGTCATGTAATGAACTCTATATATTGGAGAAGATGTAATGCACAAAGGGTTGGAATTTTTTGTAAAGAACTCTCATATGGTGCTTTTGTGTAAGACTCTGTTTTAAGGAATACAATATTTGGCTTTGCTTCTCAGGATTCAGAAGGAATTCAATGTTCAAAATGTCTTATGGCTCTCCTCTTCTCATTACTTACAGTGGTATGAATGTATGATTACTTAGAATACATTGGTTATGCTCTAACTTCCTTCATACATTTGTGGATTGTGTTTTCCTTTATGCTACTGATGTTCTCTCCATATGTTGAATTCTAGATGCCATGACTTCCATGTAAAGCTAATATTATTGTCATACTAAAGCATTTATTGACTCCATAAGACCAATGGATATTTACTAATTGTGTTCAACCATTCATATTTCCTCACTTATTTCGTAGAGTTAGCCATCTAATTCATTATCAAAATCTTTAACCTAGTGAGAGAGCCCTCTCAGGCTGAGGAGGCTAAGCCTCAGCCAAAAGTTGGTTTGAAATAGTTACTCAAAGTCTTCCTGATCAGCAGCCTATCAGGGGTGGATTTTTGTGATAACACCTCTGTCCATTTGAATCCCTCTGTTCTGTGTAATCAACATTGTGTAACACCTCACAGGGAGGTGGCCACCTGTTTCACAACGAACTGAGTATCAGTTCTCTTGGACGTCTTTGAAACAACCATTTTTACCGTTAACTCCAACAATACCCGCAAACATGATCCTCTGCCAACGCATCGTCCACATCGGACTTCAAATCTTATACAACTCGGCATGTTTACCCCATTGAATCCAGTCATCCATCGAATCGCATTTCCGCCATCGATCTGGAGCCTCCTGATCCTATGGTCTCCGTCCATATCCGGTGGGTAAGTAGCATGACGTTTACCTGTCCCATGTGAGTGGTTTTCTCTCTCTTCTGCCGGACGCGTGGCACCGATTGTGTGGCATCAGGCAGGACTCGGCTGAAACCGCTTACCACTCGAAGCCCTTCTGATATCCTATTGGTTTTTGTGTGCGACCTCGCCTCTGACAAAATCGGCGCAATATTCGTTAATTTTCATAACTTTTTGGGTCCAGGTCACTCAGGGCTTTTCCTTCTCTGAGGGGTTTGCACGGCAATATGCAATTAACGATTTGTCACTATTTGCATATCAGAAACCACCCTTGTTTCTTGAAAAGGCCTCCCGTTTTGCTAATTCGTGACAGCGCACGTTACCATGGGCCAACGGTCTATGCACTTGACCGAGGGTCCTCGTTGCTCCACGCTACTCACAAATTGCAACTGTTTAGAGGATATTTCTAATAAGCTCAATCTTTGTAAGACTTGAAACTTTGGCATGAATTTTACAGAGTTCATGAAAACTTAGAGAGTGTTTTAGGATCCAATTCGGATCACATATTGTCGATATCCTTTCTTTCCCTATTAAGGAAAGCAATAAAGGTCTAAAATACTTGGGATTTATTCTAAAGAAACTAAAAAAATCAAGATTGGTCATGGATTTTAGAAAACTTTGAAAAGGAATCAGAATGTGGATGAACAAATGGATCTTTAGAGCTAGTTCGATGGTCCTATGTAAATTTATGGTGGAATTTATTCTAGTTTATTGGGCTTATTTGGCATGGATACCCCTTGGGACACTCCATTGCATCAAACAACTTCCTCTTCATTTTCTCTAGCATAGTGTTAGTGCCTAAATCTACCTCAGGCTGAAGAAAGGCAGGTCTAGGGTAACATCAAACCGCGCTTAACCTAGTAGCTAGCCCTACCAGGTTGGGAGAGGGTTCTCTCCTTGTCAATCTCAATTAAAATATGGAAACTAGGGCTTGAGATGACTAAAAATAAATGCTGATTTTAAGCTAGGTATATTAGGTAAGAGGATTTTGATTTGATTTTGATGGTTGGTTGCTGGATCAAATGAAGAAGGTAGCTTTGGGTCCGGGAAATCAACTCAGATTTGCAGGAGTTTCTGTGGGGCGAGGTAGGCAAGTGTTTTGGCACTTTGAATTGGATGTTATGGTACGTCTAAGACCGGTGAGGAGTTGGAGATGGCATGTAAGGTTCATGAGTCCTCTTCAAATAGCAGAAAACATTAAAGACTAAAGGTATCCTCAAGGCAGAGCATTGAATATCAATGGATTCCACCTATTTATCTTGATTCATTTAGTTATGAAGAGAGAAATAGATGTTGGAACATATACACATAAGAGAAACTAAATAACAGAGGAAGAAACAATGCCAAGACACATTACCACAAGAATCCCACAATGCAAAACCCTAGTTCATTTCCTTGCCAAACTGCAGAAGTGATTTACAATGAAGCTCAATGCATCCACAAGAGTCCAACCTTTACAAATGATTAAGAAAGTACATGATATAGGCATCAAACCATCTATGCTAGCCATCAAGGGTCGAATCCATGAGTCAAGGAGTTGTTTCAACAACATCTAAACTAGGAACTAGAAAATAGGCAGTGGAACAGCTTGCCTCTAAAATTATGGAAACTGATTCATTCAACCTCAAACTACCTCTAACTGATGTATCTACCCCCACAAGTCATTTTTCATCAAATTTACATCATCTTACATGATTTACCATTACAAATTTACCAATGAGAAGAGAAAAATTCAACTGATAGTCAAACTGGGCGAAATTCTGGACAAACAGGCAAAACTGGCAAAATTCCTCCTATGCGCAGCGCCACTGATCCTATGCGCAGTGTTTTTTCTACGCCACTTTTGGAAGGCCTCTCGAAGTCCAAATCAGGTGCAGAATAGCTCATTGGAAAGCTTGGTGAGTCTACTTTCTGGAACAACTTGAATTTTTGGATTTGGAGTCCATTTTCCCCTCCCAAAATGGAATCTCCCAAGACTGCTTCCTATGTGGAAAAAAAGTGGCAGAGAGGGCACTTTTTGGGTGTTTTTTGCCATTTTGGAGACCCAAAACTTGTCCAAAATTCTCAACCACTTCTGAGCATTCATATTTTTTCATGTTGATTCCAAAAATGCAAACCTTTTTGCAAATGGATGCCCCCAACAAAAGCGCAGTGCCACCTGCTTAAAAAAAAAAAAAAAAAAAAAAAAAAAAAAAAAAAAAACCCTGTTTTTTACGTCAAAAATTTCAAAAATGACAAAAAATGCTCCAAATTTCTTGAAATTTGGCATGATTGATCCTTTATAGGTGCTTTGTTGGGCCAATGATGCTTCAGCCAAGATCTTGAGCTTATCTTGCTCTTTTTAGCTTAGCCTTTAACCTCTTCACCCTTGCTTTGCAAATTTTGTTCCAAGTTAGGTAGTGATAAGCCATATGGCACAACATTTTCTTCTCTTTGTTGGCTTTCTCAAGAAATTTCTCCAGGTGAATGTTTGCCCTCTCTAACCATGATTCCCGGTCAGCCTCAATTTCTTGCTCAAGGGATGTGTTACAGACATATTTGGGCAATGCAACCCCAATATTATATGTCGATAAACCAAGGGCTCTTTAGCCCCTAAAAGTGTTGTTTCATACCCTAAAGGATCATAGTCAACTGATTACATCATTCCCCAAAAGTTCCACTTGAAAAACCACTTAGAACTGGCCAAAACTGGACCATACTGACTACTCCACTGTCAGGGTGTGATGCATACTGACTCCTACACTAGCCAGGTGCGATGCATACTGAAGAGGCCTTTTGTGGGGTGCAATGAGCGAGAATGGACAAATGTTTGAGACAATTTGCTAAGTGGATGCTCATGGAATCTTCTAGAAACTTCTCCTATGACACTTGCCTCTCTGAATTTGCCCAAGGATGAGTAAGAGATCCAAGAAATCTCCAAGTGGAACCAAGAACAACAAGTGGAATGACACTAATAAAAAACCCAGAGATAACTCACACCCTTGAAGACATCTATAAATGGATCCCTCATCTGAGAGATCTGGGGGCTGGAATCTTGTAATTTGTAAGGAAGTGCTGATAGTTTGTCTTTGAGAAGGAGCATTGTATTGTTGGGTGATCTTGCTTTTCATGAGGTGAAGAGGGCTTTGATGCTGGGAGGATGATGCTGGATCAGACAGCTGGTTTGTGACCTAGATCTTCCGCTCCTAAGTGTAGCAGGTGAGGTGCATCCCTATTTCTGTGAAGCACACGTGCGATGACTGAGTAATCCTATTTCTCTCTTTGAAATTTGGGTTTTTTGTCCTTGTTTTCAGCTCTATTTAGTTGTTTTGTTGCTTATGATCAGTACCTCATTGCTGAAGCCTCCTTGCTTTACATAGTTCAGCCTCCATTGGTTAGGATCAGTAAAAAATTTTATCTATTTGTCCATCATTTACAGTCCTTCGTCGCAAATTTGCTTAAATCAAACTATCGTTTTGGTGCAAAAAGTGTCGTATTTGTCGTTTTGTGTCAAAAAAGAGAAGTGTCGTAAAGTCTTCCTTCTCTAGATAGTCGATTGAAACTTTTTGTTGTGTATTTGATTTGAATTGTTAATATTTGAAGTGTCGAAAGCATTTTTTCTATTCGAAATCAAAAAGTGACATTTAGTCTTCCTTTCATTTTGAAAAGAAATTGTCGAAATGTCACTTTGAAGAAAATAGTTCAGATCTATACTTAGTTTTCCTTTTTTGACATTCTTCACATTAAAGGGGATGAAAAACAAATACATGCATTTGCATTTTCATTTAGACTGTGTGTGAAAAATGATTTAGGAAAAGTGCATTTAGTGTGTTCTCTTTGCTCTTTGTTTGAAAGAATTGTAATCTTCTTTCCTTAGTAGCTAGGATTTTCATTGCTAGAAATAAACAACGATTGTTTATCATTTTAGATTGCATACTTAGGAATTTTACATCCACATCACGCGATGAACCTTGAAAGACAAACTTCTAAACAAGATCAACTCTAAAATAAATCTCAATGAACTTACCAACACTTTTGAACCTAACGCAACACATCTAGAGGTCTAGGCTAGAGACGTGTTCCAGCATCATAAAATCTAGTAACTATCGTTTTCATCGAAGGTTGGGTGATTCCTCCTCTTTGATACGACAAGTGCTAGCACGGACTTGTGCTCCCCATACCATTGAGTATATATTGGGAGACAACAATAGGATTATATCCTTTATCCATAGGAAGCCATGTCTGCCACCCTATCGATCGCAATGCACTAAACACAGCATTCGGGAAGATTGATTGTCGTACATAAGTCCTTGGTAATTTCTCTTTAATTATCACCAAGGTGTATATTGCAGTTTTGCAATTGGTTTGGTAATCCCTCTGTTTAAATTTCTAGAGTAGTCATTTTTGTTCCTTTTCAACTCCTTAAAAGAAAAGGTCCATCTGAGCACTTGTCACTTCAAGCTCATTAAAAATCGAAGGTGACTAGAGTCATCTTTAGCTTTTTCTCAACTCTTAAAAATTGAAAAAGCAAAGTTGTGTCAAAGCGTCATTAAAATTTATTTAATACGGAATAACATTTTTCCCCTTAATTTCGAGTTGATCAAGTAATCCGCAATCGTGGAAGAAAGTCAATCAAAACCCCGTCGTTCATGGAGACTAGTGAGTCAACTGTCTTTGACTCCGGAAATGAAACCATTCTGAGAAAAACGGTCTTGTTTAACTAAGTCCAATTCTCTTGGTTTATTTGAAACTTGTGTTTCAACATCATTAGAGACTACAGTTACTCAAATCATTTTTGGTACATCTGCCTTCACAGAAGAAGTTCCGCAGTGACAAGAGGACATTAGAACTGATCCTAGTGTAATGGTAAACACTTCTATACTTGAAACAGTTCCAGCAAGAGCTAATCCAGAGACTGAAGTTCACTTACCTGAACATCTGGAAGTTGAGTTTCAGAATTCAGAAGGTGTCACCCCTCCAGTATCTATCACTACAGAAGCTATACCTTCTTCGGCTCCAGAAATATTTTACGGACTTGACGGTCTACCTCTTCCACCTAGACTGATTTCTATAGAAGAGATAGTAGAGGATCTTCCATCCAGTACCCCATTACATTTTGGAACCATGATCCACTTATATCCTTCTACCCCTGAATTTAGTTCTTTTAATCATCCTTCATCGCAAGTTCCTATCGAATCGCTAGAAAATATTTTGGATAGACTAAAAATGTCTAAGCAACCATCAACATCTAGGACTGTGTCATCTAATACAGCCACAACAGAACTTCCTGCTGCTATTCCTACAATGTTTGTTGGTATACCATATGTTCCAACTAGTTATCAATCACTAGATGGAGTCCACCTAGGGACTGTTTCAATGACATGGTCTGTTCCTATTTGTTCATCCGGAATCCTATCTGGCATTTCTCATGTTGAAACTCAGCAAATTGATCTTGCATACCAGCATCAATTTGGGCAATTCAGTCTTCGGAGACCAATATATCTTTTGAACACTGGATTTCCACCATATGGAGGGCAGTATGCTTTTTCATCGTCCCCTCCTGGATAACAACCATATGAGAGTTCACAACAAAATTCAGGTCAAACTGGAATTACATCCAGTGGTTGGGTACCAATACTGCCTCAACAACCAAGGGTTGTATATTCAATGCAACCAGCCCAACCTGTGTCGAATATTCCCACTACACCTGCTATTGTGACTGTGTCACAAGTACAAGCACTACCTATTGTATGTCAATCTCAAGTCTCTCAAGTTGCAATACAACAGCCTCTTGTCTCTACGGCTCAATCACAACCTCAGGTTAGTGCTTCCTTACTTGGAACGACTCAGGCTCAAACGGGCACTATCACTCCGCATCTTGGTCAATCATCCAGTATTGGGCAATAGCAAATGGTCCAACAACCATGGCTGGTACAATATCAACAACCGCAATTCCAGGAAACTTACCGAGGACCTGAGCAACAAAGCTTTGTAAGTAATGGACATCTACATTTTCAAAACGGTTATCAACAACCATACTATAATGGTTATGTACATCAACCTTATCAAAGTTACCAGCGTCAGATACATTATGCTGGTATGCAAAGACCTACTGCTCAGGCGATCCCATCTTATCCTGGGTATGCTTCGCCAAACCCGAATCAACAGTTGCATTTTGTAGCAACTTTAGAGTTACCAAATTTGAACCGGCTGACGAATGATCCAATTGCATACGCCCCTTGGTGGCCAGCGATTCCTCATAAACTTCCCTCTGATATTCCTAAATTCAATGGAAATCCAAGTGAAGATCCATCGAATCACGTAATTACCTTTCATTTGTGGTGCTCATCTAACACCCTGAATGATGATTCAATTAGGCTTCGCCTTTTTCAGCAACCGCTAAATGGTCCAGCAGCAAAATGGTATATTGAATTGCCTAGAGCTTCGTTCGACAACTTCAGTGCCCTTGCCATTACTTTTCTAACCCACTTTCAGCTACCCATAAGGTATGAAATGGGGACAAAACTCCTTACCAACTTTAAACAGACAATAGCCACTCACATATCTGATCATATTCATGAGTGGCAACATCGTCGTTGAATGGTAAAGACGTATGTTCCTGATCAGCTTCTAGCTGAGTGGTTTATTAAGTCATTATTACCTTAAATTACTGAGGATGTGGCAAAGGGAGGAATTGTCACTGAAGAGCAAGTCATTGATCGTGCTCAATATTTAGACTTGACCTATACTCAGCCTAGCATGCTCTACGAAAAAATTCCTAATGCTCCTATACCAGAATTTTGCGTTCCTCCCCCTCCTAAATCAAACAGGGACTCTCACGCTGGTGACAGCGTGATCGGTACCTCAAGTACGCAAACCGCAAAGGTTCCATCTGGTAAAGCCCTTGCAATTTCCAGTCAAAAAGCAAATGACAAACCTCTTGCCTCAAAGATTAATGTCGTGTCACAAGGGCAAGAATCCAAAGCAACCAGGGGCCAAGAAAAAAGGGAAAAATAATAAGAAGAAACAGGAAAATTCACCTCCTGAAAAATCTTCTGAAAACCCTCCTGGGCAAAAGAAACCTCGTCAACCAAGTTTTATATGCGATGAGGACCATTTCACAAAAAAATTTCCACATCGAGCTGAGGTTACGAAGTTTTTAAAAACTTCAACTACCTCAGTGGTGTTGACTGGTCCGTTTCCAAACCCAGAAACTAACTTGGTTGCTATAGATCATGATTCCACATCCCAAGTGCTTATGCTATCCATCTCGAAACAGCAAAATGATGCTTTGATATCGATAAGGAATAAAGATTATGGGAATCCACAGTCATCGAACAACAAGGCTACAGATCAACCCAGTATTTCGACAACAACTTCGTCAAAAGTTTTTTCGCCCATCATTCCTGAATTAACTATAAAGCCGCCAAAGGGAGTAGTACATAAATCGACATTTAATCCTCATGCCTGAGTAGCACATAATTATAATATAGTAGAGGATCTGGCTCAATCGCCATCTGCTATGTCGACACTTGAAGTACTACAAAATTGCCCCTCCCAAAAGCAAGCTTTGTTATCAGCAATAGATGGTATTGATCTAGCGGATTCCAATCTTGTGGCCTTTAACCATAAAGGATACAAACCTCAGTTACCAACCCAACTCGCTTTCCTTATACAGGTAAAATCCCTCAATAAAACTATTCATCGAACAATCATTGATGAGGGGGCATTTACCTGTATTGTGTCAATGAGTTGCTGAAAAACTTTAGGCTCGCCACCCTTGTCACGATCATCAATAACATTAAAAGCATTCAATGGAAGAACATACATGTCGTATGGGATATTAAGTAACTTGTAGGTTGAACTAGGGGGCAAGATAGTAGAAATTGAAGTCGAGGTCATTGATGGAAACCTTGACCACAATATCTTACTAGGAAGGCCCTAGATTTATGCTATGGTTGCCATTGTGTCAACATATTTTAGAAAGATTGCATTTCCCTTCCAAGGTGGAATTACAATCTTTGACCAACTAAACTTTTTCCCCAACAATTCACAAGCTACTGGAAGCATTCAATTGATCCATGGAAGTACTCTTCAAAATGTCAGAGTAGGTCTCCTAAAAGACCCTTCCTTAATGGGTACTTTTTCCCTCCCGCCTAAAAGTAATCTGGCAAAAGTGGCCATAGTGGAAACCTGTCATATGATATCTTCTACATCATCAACGATTAAGAAGAACTCTGACCATTTTGATAGTGTTGGTCATCGCGAGGTGTTTCCCCCAAGCCCCATAGAATCTTTGTAGCAATCAACTTTCTGGGCCTAGGCGGTGAACCCAAATCAACACTCAGTGAATGTTTGGATAGATAGGTCTCTAGAGTATGGTACCTCTTCCAATCCTTGGTCTCGTATACATTCCACAGATGAAGGAATCATTTAGTCGATGATGATAGAAGAGACACCGTGGGAAGATTACCACCATCGTTCCCACCTTCAAGATAACAATGAAGATTATTTAAGCAACCTTAATCATCCTTCATTTTCTTTATTTTCTATCAAATACTGTAAATACAATGGATTCCGAGTGAAATTTGTCCAATATTGAGGAAACTATTGCCATTAATATCTCGACCAAACCTAATGTTGTAGACAATATTCATGTTGGCAAATCTTGTTCTCCTTCAAAACTGGAAATATACAGTGCTCTCTTTCGCGAATTCAGAGATGTCTTTGCCTAGTCATACGAAGAAATGCCAGGCATTGATTTGAGTATCGTTGAACATGAAATCAAGATGTATCCAGATGTCAAACCAGTGCAACAATGGCTTTGACCGGTTCACCCGAAGAAAGCCGCTGCCATTAAGGCAGAAGTTGAAAAACTTTTGCATGCTAGTTTCATTTACCTTGTTCCTCTCACTGATTAGGTATCGAATATTGTTCTTGTGATGAAAAAGCAAGGAACGATAAGAGTGTGCGTTGATTATAGGGATGTAAATCAAGCATGTCCAAAGGAAAACTACCCTACACCCTTCATCGACCAGATAATTGATGAATGTGTCGAATGCGAAAACTTTTCATTCATGGATGGATTTTCCGGGTACAATCAAATCAATATCCACCCATAGGACCAGTCGAAGATTGCATTTATATGTCCATGGGGCACATTCGTGTACTGTAAACTACCTTTCGGTTTGAAGAACGTAGGGGCAACCTTTCAAAGGGAAATGAACTATACCTTCCATGACATCAAGCACATCATTCAACTGTATCTCGACAATCTATCGACTCATTCGCGAAAGCGGGCTGATCATCTGCAACATTTGAGAGCCATATTTGTGTTTTGTGTTGGTTCTGGTCAATTACTTGGTTTTATAGTTTCTAAGGACAGAATTTGACTCGACCCATGTAAGGTTCAAGAAATCCTTGACATGCCTCCACCTTCAAATCTGCTTCAGATTCAGAAACTCCAAGGGAAAGCAAACTTTATAAGGAGGTTCATTCCAAATTACACTGAACTTGCTAAAGGTTATATGTGTCTTTTGAAAAATAAGTACCCTTCAACTGGGATCAGGTTGCGCAAGCTTCCTTTGATGCTTTAAAAGGTTCCCTAGTAAAAGCATCATTAATGTATGCTCCTGACTATCAAAAAGACTTTAACCTGTATCTCACCACTACAGATACGACCATCGTCATGGTTTTAGTGCAAGAAGAAAATGGAATAGAACATCCTGTGTATTATTTAATCCACAACTTAAATGATACATAAAGCAAGTACTCCTATGTTGAAAAGCTGGCTTTAGCAGCTGTTCAAGCAGTACAGAGATTTCGACACTATATACTCGTTTGCAAAACTACCATTTTGTCAGATTGCAACCCTATGACCTACATTCTGTCACGTCAATTACTAGGGGGAAAATATTCCAAATGGTTAGCCATTTTGCAAGATTTTGATCTGGAATTCACCAAATCCAAATCAAAGAAATATCTCGTCTTCACAGAGTTACTTTGTGACCTCCCATCGTCATCCAACAATTTAACATCTAAAGCATCAATCGTGGATGAAACTCTGTTTCTGATATCGTCAAGCGATCCGTGGTACGGGGATATACTGATCTATCTCTAAACCCAAACCTTTAGGCCTAACACCAATCGCTCTAAGCAGTGGCGTATTCGATACCAAGCCAAAGACTACATGAATGTCGGTGATACACTTTACCGTCATGGTGTCGATACAGTTCTGCGAAGGTTCCTCACACATGAGGAGGCCGAAAAAGTTCTAAATGACTATCATTCAGGTGCATGTAGGGGCCATCTATCTGGTTACGCTACTACACAAAAGATCTTATGAGTTGGCTACTTCTAGCCCACTATATTCAAAGATTGCATAATGGCAGTTAGAAGTTGCCATGCTTGTTAGATTTTTTATCGCAAAACCAAATTACCACCTGCACCGCTACATCCAGTAGTTGTTGTTAGGCCATTCGCTAAATGGGGCATAGATTTCATGACATGTAACCCCACCTCAGCTGGGGGGCATGGGTATATTATAGTCGTTGTCGACTATTTTACAAAATGGGTCAAGGCAATGCCTACATTAAACAACAGCGGCGAAACGGCTGCTCTTTTCTTTTTCAATCATGTAGTCTCTAGATTTGGTGTTCCACAGGCTATAGTCACAAATCATGGATCGCACTTTCGCAATCATATGATGGTTGAATTGACTGCCAAATTAGGATTGTCCCACGATAGTTCTACTCCATATTATCTGCAGGCTAATGGACAGGTTGAGGCAATCAACAAAGTTCTAAAACGCATGCTGCAGAGAATGATTAGAGCCCATAAACGGAATTGGCCTTTAATCCTGTACTCAGCTCTGTGGGCATATAGGACTTCGGTGAGAAATGCGATCGGATTTACACCCTTTCAGTTGGTGTATGGCCTGGAAGCGGTCTTACCAATTCAGTGTGAAATTTCATCTCTCAAGCTCACGATTGATCTACTTCTCGAAACTTCAGAGGAAGAGGCTCATTTCTTGGAACTAATCCACTTGGATGAAACCCGTCGTGATGCCGCGCTGGCTAACGAAGCACATAAGAAATGTGTCAAAGCGCAATTTGACAAAAATTTCAAGCCTCGTGTCTTCTCAGAAGGTGACCTGGTCTTGTTGTACGATCAGGACTTTGACAAATTGGGAACAGGTAAGTTCGAACCATTATGGATGGGCCCCTACATTGTTAAACGAGTATTGGAAAAAGCATCCTACGAGCTAGTAGATTATGATGGGATTCCACTGTCGCAACCCTGAAAAGGGTTGTATCTTAAGCATTACTATGCTTGATTAAGTGTAGTAATGTCTTGGTAGATATGTTTTTGTTACATTTTTGTATTGTTTTAGAGTTGTCATTTTGGTTAGGTAATCCACTTTGCATTTTTTGCAAATGTCAAACTTTTTGGAATCATTCGTTGGGTACGCTGACAGAGCTAGTCGTAGTACGCGGAACCTATCTTCTGCAGCTTGGGCCATTTTTGCTCCAAGCGGCGAGTTAGTGAGTTTCAGGGGGATATGTATTGGTCGATCAACAAACAACATCATTGAGTATAGCGCGTTGATTGAGCTTCTCTCTGATGCCATTGCGCATGGCATACGTCGACTTGTTGTCAGACTAGATTTGCAACTCGTCATTCTATAGCTTATTGGTGTCTATTCCATTCGGAACCCAGATATCTATCATATGTTCCTAAGAGTTAGGATTTTGGAAAGACAGTTTGATTCCATTCAATATCAACACATTTCCATAAACGTAAACACATTAACTGGTTCATTAACAAATTATGTGTTAGATAGACATTTGCAGCATTTGTAAAGAAAAGCATTTCACATTAACATTTGCATTAGGATCGCATAACTTAACCAAAATAAAACTACGAAAATCAAAAATATATAAATGTTTATAGTTTTTACAAAATGTTTTGTGTCCAAGACAAAATCGGTCATATGACCAAGAAACTAAAAAATGAATGCAGAAAAACATCATAGACTAATGGTGCTGGTGATAACATGTCACCGCCTGTGCGATCATACGCAAGAGCCTAGTCCATCGATTCGGCGCGCCAGTAGTATGGCGCTGTAACCTCAGAGGTAACTCCTCAGTCCTCACATCCTGAATACCGAGAGTGAGGCCCTCGATCTGATCCTGTAGTGCTGCCAGGGTCTCCGCTATGTCCAGATCACGAAGGACAACCTCTCCTACTGGAACATCGGCTGCCACCCTTGGGCGTGCCGCTGGTCGCACTGGCCCAATATCTACACAAGTATATGAGTTTGATTAGTCTTGATAACTTCAAAAACACAAAAAATTTATAAAAATTGATAAACAAAAACATGGTCAAATCATTTTACCCATGACACTCCACTGCTCGCCAGCTGGTAACGCCAAATTCGGGTCGCCTCGGTAATCCATCCCAACAAATGGATACTCCACAAAGACCATCTCCTAACGGTCGAACAACTCAAAGAAGGCATCAGAGAAAGAAATTTGTGACTGACCAGCATGTCTGGCCATGAGATCAACCCATCTCTACATCCGTGGTTCCCTCGGTGCTGGCAATCCTAATGAAATGTACTGAGGCTGCATCAGTGGAATCCTCTCCAAGGAAAAAGCAGTCAAGATGGAACCGTAGCCAAAATTCTTGGATCTTCCATTCTTTACCTTGTAGAGCTATTCTTTTATGACCAGAAGTATTGCTTCACACCAGTTGAACACCTTTGGTTCCAGGCATTCCAGGGCGTACTGCATGTAAGATATGTTTGCTCAAGGACCAATCAGTGACATCTCAGATATTGATCTTGCCATCTCTGTTGGGTTGAGATCCATATCTACAAAACTGATGGATATAATCTCTCACAGATTCGCCTCCACGAGCGGATCCTAATAATGAAAGAGGGGCACCACGCCTCGATAACCCCGTCAAAAAGTAGAAATCCTCGACTGTCAATGGAATAGATTTGCCTCTAATTTGGAATACCTGGTTGATCGAATCCCAAGCATCGATAAAATACTACAACAAACTGATTTGTTTCCTCATGCTAGATATACGGAAGAATTTGAGCAAGCCACAGTTTCCTAATGTAGTAAATGTGCCCTCCGAATTTGAGCAAAAACAGGAAAAAATTTCATGAGAAATCACTGTGTAAAGTTTCCCTTCTACACCCATCGCACCTTGCCTTTGGGCAAGGTGAGATGCATATTGACTGGCCAGTGTACAGCTCAGTATGCATCGCACCTTTCAATATAGGCCAGGTGTGATGGATGAAGAACAAATTCTTCAAACCCCGGGGGCCCAGAAGAAGGGAAAAACTTGCTCAAAATTAGGAAAGGATGGAATGAAAATGAAGAGCTCAGGGTTAGCTCCCACCTGGTCCTGAAGGCGTGGAAAATAGTCCACTAGATCTCCCAAAATCAGTTGATAAAATTTGAGGGGGAAAACCACTCTAGAGCTCCAAAATCCCAAATTTGAAATGAAATGGTAAAAATGAGAGGTAAAACTACTTTTATGTTACTATTCACGTACTTCAAGTAAAATGTTAGTTTTTAATTCATTTTTTGGGCATATATATGTATTTCTAATCAATTTGATGGAGCAATTGAGTAGGTTGAACGACCGAAAAAAGAATCTAATGTGTTAAAAGGTGAATTGAATGTCTTTAACTACTGTTATGAGAAATGTTTCCGCAAGGGTCAAGCTCGTTAAAAAATGAACCTGCCAACCGAGCATAGTTTCTCCCGGTTCAAACTCATTAAAAATTGAATCCACCCTTGGTAAGTAACCTTTGTGATTGCCCTGCTATCAGCCTTTTGAGCCTTGGTTGTGTTCCTACCATCACCTCCATTCTTTTGGCCGATCATACGCTTCCAATTGATTGTTTACCTTTTTTAGGAATAGCTGCGATGAGTGGTTCTGTTAGCCACCCTCTTCACATCACCATGTTTTGAGAAGTTCCAAGCTCACCCAGAACCAGTTGCTACCCTAAAACGCCACTTATTCCTCAAAAACGAGTCTCCTTTAAACTCTTTTTAGACTCGTTAAATATGAAAAGATTGTCGAGCTATTGGTCTTTCTAGCTCGTTAAAGTAAGGGGAAGCACCATCTCTCCTGTACATTTTAATATTTTTGGACATGAGGGATTATCCCACAACAATATCAAGCGCTTGTTTTTTTCGGCTCGCTAAAGTGATTGAAAAGTCATCCCTTGTCTATTATTTTATACTTTTTCGAACCTAAGGGATTATGCTATGAAAAAGGAATGTTGGAGTTTTCTTTTCGTCCATTTTCAAACTCTCTAAACATGAAAAAGATCGAGTTATCCTTGTCGTTAAACTCATTAAAACAATAGCGACAAACTTGTCCACCCAGACAAGAACGAGTTTCACTGTCGTTAGGCTCGCTAAAACATAATGACAGGTTTGCCCGAAGGGAAAATTATAGAACAAGCATAAGTTATCCTCCTCAAGCTTGACAAAAATAAAGAGGTACTAGTCATCAATGAGTGGGGAAAAGGGAAGAAAACTTGAAGAATTTTATTGGTAGCAGGTCGCTCTTGAACATGACACTTTCACTCCATCACCATCATTGAGTGAGGTTGGGTTATTCCATTCACCGGTCATATCACCAATGGTCCGACGTGCCATCCATCTTTTAGGGTTAACGCTAACAATCCATCTCAGTGTTG
The DNA here is from genome assembly GCA_000404065.3 of Pinus taeda. NCBI lineage: Eukaryota > Viridiplantae > Streptophyta > Pinopsida > Pinales > Pinaceae > Pinus > Pinus taeda. The sequence continues at coordinate 47,098 of APFE031659818.1, forward strand.
TCGATATGTTCAAGAGAAGTCATTCAGAGAATTCACCATCCAGTTAATGCCTCATCCACTGCAATATCTTCACCCTTCATTTTTCATGACCACTATTCCTGAACCTTGTATCATCAGATCATTTTCACCTCCAGAAAATCATTTGCTTTGTTTCATGTCATAGATGTGGGATACATTAAGGCCCTCCTACGACGGGTCACTTCTTGTCGACATCAGCTCATTATCCAAGAAGTTGACTTAGAAACAACCCTTTTAGTACTTTGAAGCTTGCATGCCTCAATGGCAAGTTTCTCACTTCCGGCGACAGGTATACATCAATGGCCTTCGACCGAAAGATTTTACGTGGTTTTCAACATCAGCTCATATATTCACACCACGTGAATTGTATTGTAGTACCTTGGGTCATTATCATTATCAGTGATTCCTCTCACGCCTGTTAACAGCTTACATTATTGGTTGATAATCAGGCGATGTCTTTCCATGTTCGACTCTAGGACATCTTTTCACATGGATCGACTTATACATCGAGCGAAGATTGAACGAGTTTGAAGACCCCGGATCTAGTTTCATCCATCTGGGCTGTGATATGTTTAGGAATATAAAGGCATCAAATCTACACGGAAACTGCACAGATGATCATCCAAGCTAAGGGATGATGACTCTACATATAAAGAATCACCAGTCTGCAACTGCATATGATTACCTGTCCTATGTACATGAAAATGAATTTATAAAGCTCAGCATGGGAATTCTCGCCTCAACTAGATCATGAAAATAATATGATGATGATCTATTGTATTGTATCTTATACAGGTCACCTTCCAGTTCGAATACCTCGGATCCTCATGATAAAGCATTTCACCCGACATCAAAAGATTTACGACTTCATGCTTTAGGGGGCAACTGTTATAGACATATTTGGGCACTGCAACCCCAATCTTATATGTCAAAACCAAGGGCTCTTTAACCCCTAAAAGTGTTGTTTCATACCCTAAAGGATCATAGTCAAATGATTACATCATTCCCCAAAAGTTCCACTTGAAAAACCACTCAGAACTGGCCAAAATCGGACCATACTGACTGCTCCACTGTCAGGGTGCAATGCACACTGACTCCTACATTAGCCAGGTGTGATGCGTACTGAAGAGGCCTTCTGTGGGGTGCAATGAGTGAGAATGGACAAATGTCTGAGACAGTTTGCTAAGTGGATGCTCATGGAATCTTCTAGAAACTTCTCCTATGACATTTTCCTCTCTGAATTCGCCCAGGGATGAGTAAGAGATCCAAGAAATCTCCAAGTGGAACCAAGAACAACAAGTGGAATGACACTAATAAAAAACCCAGAGATGACTCACACCCTTACAGACATCTATAAATGGATCCCTAATCTAAGAGATTTGGGGGCTGGAATCTTGTAATTTGTAAGGAAGTGCTAATAGTTTGTCTTTGAGAAGGAGCATTGTATTGTTGGGTGATCTTGCATTTCATGAGGTGAAGAGGGCTTTGATGCTGGGAGGATGATGCTGGATCAGACAGCTGGGTTGTAATTCTCCCTTCTATTTTAATAAAGTTCTTTGAGTTTTCCTCCATACAATTGTGTACTTGTGAATCTTGTTATTTATGAATGCCATTGTATGTTCAATGTATTTTTTATTCTGCATTGTTTATGATATAATAGATTGAGATGCTTTGATGGTGTTTTGTTACTTTGTTTCTACAGCTATTCACTAAGTGAGACAAGTAGGAGAGGAGTTGCAAGCTCTATCAAGGGGGAGAGAAATCAAGCAAGGAGTCAAGCGAAAGATACAGGTTGGTCCCTTTGCTTCTCTCTTATCTATCATACATAGATGAAATCGCAAATTGCTTTGATTGTTTGTTTCTAAGATAACTGCCAATCTTAGTGGGACTAGCAGATCGAAAAGACACTAGTTTTCCCAGAAACAGGATGTCATTTTGATTTTTCTTCTCTTTTCCACTTGCCTATTTTCTCTAATTGTTTGCAACTCCATCATAGCTTGCTTGTCTTCCAGTTGCTTATTCTCTTGCTCAAGAAAATTGATAATCCATTTGGCCCTCTCAAGATCAAGAGATAAGGCTTGTATTTCAGCCTCCTTTTCTTTGATAATCATGTCTTTGAGTTTTGAGCTTTGAGAACCCAAATCAATGTCATCCTCCTCAACCAAGACAAGATCACTATCTTGCCCTTCAGTAAGGCCCTCCTCATGCATCTGTTGCTTTCCTTTGTGTACCTGTTTAGCTGGAGAAGAAGGCATAGCCCCTTTCACCCCTGTTGAAGATAGCATTTGCTTTTGGTCTGGTGATGAAAACGAGACCCCTTCCACCTCTGGTGGAAATAGTACTCACCTGGCAGCAGCAAAAAGCCTCTTGTTGCCTCTCTCATAGGTGACAAACACTGGCACACTTGTAGTTTCAATCTCATGAACATCTGGCTGTCTTGAAGGCCCTCCTTCCTCTTGAAGCATTGATGGAATTACCTGAGGGCCTTTGAAAATCTCATGTGCAATGAAGGTATCCCATGGTATGTTCAACAAGCTTAGTTGATGCAAGACAACAATTTTAATTAGTGAGAAGTGGTAAATGTTGTTGAACTACTGAGGAAAAGGTTTCCTTTGCACATATAGAGCCATCTTTTCAATATTCCTGCATATAAAGTATGGGAGGTTCATCATCCTCACTCTTGTGAAATGCATCAACAATCTGACATGATATGTATATAGGCAGGAAAACCTCCCTTCACAGGTAAAATACTTGACGATAAGTTTCATGAGAGGAGCATAAATGTTTTGCAAGTATTTGAAAGGAAAAACCCTGTTGATTTGTCTGTGATAACCAGCCTTAATATAAGGCGCATAATGCTCTCTGCCCACATGCTGCCCCTTATTCCACTGTTCACCTACATTACGGATGCCTATTGTTGCTGCAATGTTTTCAGGTGTAAAGGTGAAAGAGACACCAACAAGGTTCACCTGGCCATTGTGAAGATGAAGAACAAACAACCTAGCAAGCTCATGATGATATTTCACCCTCTCTACCATTTCACAAAACTGATAACAAGACTAGTGTTTAAAGCAACTTATAGCAAGAGGGCAAGCAAGTAATTCTGTGAGAGTGGTGGGCTCCTCCCAGATGATTTTCCCTCCTTTATGTGGTTTTCTTGGTACATGAGCTTCTCGGGAAGAATCATTGAAAGTTTCCTCTTCCCTCTCATAGTCTGAATCTGTCTCCATGCTTATGAATTTGAGGTGAAAGCTGATGAGTATGAAGAGATTTTAAAATATGAGGGTGAATAAGTATGATGAGTAGGAAGTGAATGATGATTTCTTTTGGGGAATGAGGGAAATGACTGGTATTATGAATGTAGATGAGGGTTTTGATCATGAAATGAATGTAGTGAAGGAATAGGAAGTGGGAGTTAGGGTTTGGGAATAGGGTATAGGGTTAGGGTTTGGTAAATGGGAGTGGGGTTTGGGAAGTGAGTGTTAATGATTTTGGGAAAGGGAAATGGATTTAGGGAAAATAGTTTAAGGGAATAGGGTGTAGGAAAATAATCTAAGGGAATAGAAACAGCAGAAAACAATACCCTTTGCAATTCTTATGAGACAATTTGGAGGATAGATAGGGTTTAGTTTCTGAGACATGAAAATCACCACAACTAATGAAAAACCCCTTGCTAAACAAGATGAGAAGCTTTACTTACTTGATGAGAGGTCAATTCAAGAATTTGAAGCAAAGTAAGGTGATTGGAGTCATCTTAATGCTCAACGGACAGGTGCGCAGCGCTGGCTCTCAGGTGTGCAGCGCACTTTGTATGCGTAGTGCCAGAACAATTTTCAATGGAAAACCTGTGCCAGGTGCGCAGCGCCAAAGCCCAGGTGCGCAGCACCGGCAAAATTTTGTGCTTTTTCCTCGGTTTTTGCCTCTTTCTTCAAAAACACAATTTTTTGCCTTTAGCTCATTCACTTGCAACAATGAAGACTCAAACACATGGATGGATTTTATATCCCCTTGCTTTTAATTTTTTCATTAACCAAACCCACTTTTCTAATATTTTGCTAGCTTTTTCACAAATGCCCTGTTTCACTTTATTTCTGACTTTTGCCTTTTTGCAGGTGGACTTTTACATTGATTTTTTGCATGGCAGGAGTGGATCTTGTCACCAGGTCACCAAGAACAGCTTTGAATACATATTACATATAGAAACATATGAAATTACATGAAATTTTTACAATAATGGAAAAAACCTCGTTTAAGTAAAATTTATGATTTTATAAGTTTATTTATCCTCCTCATGTGCCTGTTGACCTTTTATTCATTTTTGGATGACCATGATGACAAACCCTAGACCTAGTGAGACTAAAACATTAAAACTGGTTTTTATAAATGAACTGAAACTGGATGAGAGTAAATGACCTAAAAAAAATAATGTGACAATAGGTCAGCAGATGAATGTCATGAGGGAAATTGACATGAAACCACTACCATCAATTGATCCATGACCTAATGGAATGTAGCTAATCAGATGGGATACCTAATATGCATGCAAAAAGAGCAATTTGATCACTGATGGAGGTATGAAAATACCGACACTAACATTGGCTCCAATGGGGATGGTAGCTCCTGGGAGGTGCCAAGAACCACAGATCTCTGGAAAAGCAGATAAGTGCCTTCATCCATTGGGTAGTATGGAGTCAATACTTTAGAACACCAAAACAAATACCTTGACTCAAAACTGACTCAACTATGACTCAAACAACTAACACTAAATAACCAAAGACTGAAGCCAAACATTCAGCTTTATAGCCTTCACTTCGGGCCCCAAACTGAATGAATGATGACAGTGCAAACTTTGCAATGAAAGAAATAAAATGGTATGTACAATGACAAAATGTGACAGCAGAAAACTTCTCAGAGATAGTACCATTTTAGAAGTCGACCATTTACCGGCCCTCCTGGAAAATCTTCCCCATTCATTTCTTTGAGTAGAAAAGCATTTTGACCTCTATATGCAGCAATTCTATATGGTCCCTTCCACAGGTTCTCGAACTTGCCGTGCTTGCCTTTATCCTCGTTTCTAGCATCCCACTTTAGCACTATGTCTTCAATCTGAAATTTGTCTGCCTTTGCCTTCTGGTCATAAATCTTCTTAATTTCTCTTGCGGCCTGAAGGTATTCTGAAAAACTTCCTCTCTCGTCTATTGTAAATGGATCATTTGGATTATTTTCTGCTGAAAATAATCTTCCTCACTGCCATCTTCCTGTAGAAGTTTAACAATCGTGGCTATGAGAGATGTCAAGAATACCATGTCAATACCACATACAATCTCGAACGAAGAAATGTCGATTGACTTCTTTTGGCTTACTCTATCCGCCCATAGTGCATTGACCAATTTTTTATGCCAACTCTTCTTATTGGTTTCCAGCAGCTTTTTAATAATGTTGACCAATGATTTGTTTGAAGATTCAGCCAATCTGTTGCCTTGCGGATAATATGCAGTTGAATGTCCCAAGGTAATTTTGTATTTGCTGCAAAAGTCAATCATTTTTTTGGACTTGAAAGCGGCTGCGTTATCTGTAATAAGTTTGTTAGGAGAGTCAAAACGTGAAAAAATATTATTTTCAAGAAACTGAATTATTACTGAATCTGTAGCCTGCCAAGTGGGGATCACCTCAATCCACTTTGTGAAATAATCTGTCGTTGTTAAGATCCACTTATGCTGAGCTGAAGATGTGGGATGAATCTCTCCAATAAAATCTAGGCCGCATTGTTGAAATGGTGCACTAATTTCGACTGGCTTGAGAGATAGAGGCTACAATTTTCTCCTTCCCTGAAAAATTTGGCATTCATGATAGCTTGTGACAGTTTTATAAACATCAGCAAACGGGGTAGGCCAATAGTACCCTACTCTCAAAATTTTGTTAGTTGTCGTCTTCCAAAATAAGTGACCTCCACAATCTCCCTTATGAAAATCACTCATGACTTGTTTTTCTTCCTATTCTATTAAACAATTCATCAAAATGCCTCTGGGATCCTTCCAATAAAGTGCATTGTTCAAAATGCAAAATCTAGCAGCCTTAAGTTTCAGAGTTCTACCTTTATTTTTAGCCATCCCTGATGGCGGTGAAAGGTGCTGAAGCACGTATACAATATCTGAATACCAAGGAGAATGGAGGAAAATTTCAGATACTTGAATAATCGAACTATATTCTTCTTCTTCAGACATGACTACAATCAGGTTTATGTCCAATGCATGTAAATTAGACTCTGCCATCAACTTTGCTAGACCCTGCCCCTTGATTATCTTTGTTGGCTTTATCTCCAAGTCATATTCTAGTAATGATGCGATCCATTTGCCTCGCCTCCTTTCCGGATCTGTTTGTACCAAAACATCTTTAATCGCTGCATTAGGGACATAAGCAAGAATATGACAGTGCAGAATATATACCCGAAAATCTTTCAAAGCTTTCACCAAGGCAAGAGCTTGCTTCTCAATGATGTTATATTTCAAGGCTGCATCTCTTATTGTCTTACGGAAAAAGGAAATTGGCTTTTCTAGCTGATCTCTTTTCTGCATTAGAACTGCTGCCATAGTATGTTCAGAAGCGAATGAAAATAATATGAAATCCTATGAATAATCTGGACTGATCAAAGTCGGGGCTAAAGAAAGAGCCAACTTTACCAAGTTAAAAGACTTCATAGCTTCTTCGGTCCACTTGACCACACTATCCTTCTTCAACATATTTGTAATTTCCCTCAAGTGTTCAACTAGATTAGGCACAAAACGACATAAGAAGTTCATCTTACCGTTAAATGCTTGGATCTCTTTCTTATTACGAGGAAAATCTATTTTCTGTATAGCTTCCACTCTAGTAGGATCGATGTGGATTCCTTCTTTTGATATTATGTGACCGAGAAGCTTCCCCTCATCCATGGAAAACAAGCTCTTTTTGGGATTGAGTGATATTCCATATTTTCTGCAACACTGAAAAACAATTTTCAGATGATAAAGATGTTCCTCATCTAAATTTAAAAAGACAGTCAAATCATCAAGATACACTACTAAAAACACATCTTTTTCATTTGCGAAGGCGATGTCCATGGCACGCTAGAATGTTGCTCCAACATTCTTTAAACCGAATGGCATCTTGGCATAGTGGAATGTTCCCCAAGGAGTGGTGAATGTTGTCTTGTCCCTGTCATCTTCATGAACCAAAATTTTATTGTAGCCAGAATACCCATCGAGCAGCGACATACGAGACGCTCCAACTACTCTTTGGAGTATGTGGTCCATTTTCGGCAACGGGTAGTTATCTTTCCATGACACTTTATTCATATTTCTAAAATCTATGCACAATCTAATCTCACTTGTCTTCTTCCTCACGGGGACCAAATTGGAGATCCAATCTGAAAATCTGATCGAAACGATTATACCAACCTTGTACAATCGATTCGCCTCTTTTTCTATTGATGGCAGCAACTTCGGATTTATCCTTCTCAACTTTTGGCGAAATGGCTTCTGATTTGGCTTAATTGGAATGATATGTTGAATTATGCTTTTGTCATACTCCTTTAAATTTGCATAGTCCCATGCAAATACATCAGAAAATGAAGACAATAAACTAATGTATTTCGCTTTTACCTGAGGAGGTAATGCCTTTGACAACTTCACCATCTTTGGATTTTCTGTTGTTCCAATATTTACATCTTCAACACCCTTCTCGGTTGGCACTAAGCTTGGTTTCCGGGCTACATCATCTTGATCAAATAATTCCTCTACAGGTATAAGGCCTTTAGGGATGACATTATGTTTCAACTGTAAGACTTCCATCTGATTTACCTCTATTTCTAGTTCACCATCATCTTGCTCACCATCTAAAGAAGTGTCTTTATATTTGCCTTCATTTTGCAGAAAATCTTCTATCTCTTTGTCATCTTGAAACACCTGCCAATATCTTAGATTATCAGGGACAGCTGGGCGATGCTTCACATGAATTTCAAACTTATTGTTTGAATTCATTGGGATCTTTAAGTTACTTGCAGTTGTTACTAGCAAGAGAATCTGCAATAACATTTTGTGTACGAGGGACACATGTCAAAGTATGATCTGGAAACAAACTCAAAATGTCTAGAACCACATTACAGTAAGCCCTCATTTGCATATGTTTAGCTTGGTATTCACCCTTGACTTGTTTGATTACTAATTCGGAGTCGCCATAAACTGAAATTCTCTTTGCATTCAACTTCTTGAGTATTTTCAAGCCTGCAATCAGTGCCTCATACTCGGCTTCGTTATTGGAACAATCAAAAGCCAATTTATATGAAAAAACTCTTACATTACTTGGGACTTTATTTGGTAGGAAAACAGGGTTGTGTATCCAAATCCCAATTCCTGCACCATCCTTACCTACTGCTCCATCAAAATCCATACTGCACAAACCGGCTTCTTCCTCCAAGTGCTGCAATTCTACCTACTCTTCTACCTTTGGCTGTTGTCCATCAATTTTCTGTTGCTGGCGGAATGTAGACTTTTTAGCGGTACTTTCAAGCCTTTGTCTCTCTTGATCAACTACTGCCCTAAAATTTTATGTTATCTCTGGAATATCTTCCACTTCAACTAGTTGACTATTTACATCATTAAAACCACTGTCAGAATAAAGAACAAAATATTCTAGATCTATATGTACATAGTTAATTGGATGATTCAAAGGTTTCTCCTTGCTCGTGTTCATATACCTCATCTTCTTCTCGCTATATAATTTTCTCAACTGACCAAACACAGGAATAGTCGCACAGGATAAATCTAACTGCAATGTCCCTTTGAGTTTTGCACCCCACGACCTAGATAAAAGCATGCCAAATCTAGGGGGAATGTCGGCCACAACTACATCCATGAGAACATTCTTTGCTAGAATCTGATCTAAAGTCACAACCAAATCCTTAATGAGACCAATACATCTGACCCTACCGGAATCAAAGGAATAAAGATCATGATACTTGCGAGTGATGTCCAAACCCAATTTTTCCATAATTTCCTTTAGCATCAGGTTGTGAGATGCTCCTGAATCAAACATGGCATTGTGCAAGGCATAATCATGCAATGTAAGGCTAATGTAAAATGGGGCTACTTCACTATCCTCATATTGGCCTTCTAATGCCGAATCAAAAATAAGCTCGGGTTGGTCATCTTCCACATTAACCATATCAAATAGGGGATCTACATTTAAAATCTTTGACACTTGACTCTTATAGTTGTTATTCTTCATTAATTCAGTCAAAGGTATTGACACTTTTAACTTAGCAATCTCATTCTCTAAGCTAAAGGCTGTAGTTTTATATACCTCTTTGACCGGAGCATCCTTCTTTTCAGACTTTTCCTTTGCTGCACTTGGCTGATTTGACTTCTCATTTGCAGATTGTACTTTGCTAGAAGTAGAATTTGCTGGCTCCTTTCCTTTTTTCTGAATATTTGGAGAATCATTCTTTGGTTGTGTTGCTTCCTTCCGCTTTTAAATTGGATTGATTAGTACATCCCTGCTCCTGAGTGAATATTGTCTTTGTTGCGCTGTCAGTGCATTTATATATCCCCTCTGATATTCATCTAACTCTTCTTCTAGGATTGTTTCATTGGCTAGTATAAAATCCTCATCTTTCTGTACAGCCAGGCTTTCTGAATATTCCTCCTCCTCCGTGATATAAATAGGCAAACCATCTGTTGTAAAAAAGTGATTCTCCTCTCCTATTGGATTCTCATCATCCTCTGACTTTGGGCCATGCACATAGTTCTGTTGTAGAGGTGTTTTGACTTACTGTTGTGCTGATTGATCTTGCGCTCTTTGCTCTCACTGTTTAATCCTGAACTGTGGCTGTTGCTGACCACAAAAATTTGGATTTCTGATTAGTGTCTCAGACTTATCTGCGATTGTGAGTCTATCAAACATTTTCTTAATTTTACGAAGCAAATGATCTGAGGAAGAAGCTTCTTCCTTTATGGTCACCTTCTTCTCGGTCTTTGTCCTAGCTCTCTTAGCTAGCAGATTTGCCTCCACACTCACTGCAATTTTCTGCATATCCTCCAATGTAGCAAGATCTCGTTCTCTCAATTGGTATGCCATGTTGGGATCAAAACCATCGAGGAATTTTATCAAATCCAGCCCCATCGGTGGCTTGATATCAGCTTGAATAGCATTATAGACAGTATTGAATCTTACACAGTAATCCTAAACACTTTCACCAACATTCCTCTTTATAGTTTCATACTCAGAAAGAATTTGGAGTGGATTTTTCTTTACCTCCCAATTTTTGATCCAGAAATTGTCTATGAAGAACCGGCAATGTATTGATAGTTCTCGCGGGCAGTGCTCTGAACCACTTTCGCACCTCGCCTCCAAAACTTTGCACAAATAATCACATGGTCACATTCTCTTCATCTATCTCATGAAGCTCAAAGAAGTCGTTCATCCTGTCCACATGTTGCTGCACTGTGATACCTTGGGTAGCATCAAACAATGGTATTTTACTTTGGTAATCAACAGGCATAGCATCCAAGTTCTATGGCAAAATGAGAGGTGCATATCTGGCATCCATTGCTCGAGGTGGATTGAAAACTAGCCTTAGAGAAGCAGGAAGATTTGTAACAACAATGGCAGTCGATGTGATGGGTGTATGAGGTGTCGAAGGAGGTGAAGAAATGATAGATGTTTGAGGTGTGGAAGGGGGAGAAGAGACAGCAGATCTCTGATCAGATATGGTAAGTTGCACGGGAAGGGTGGGAATAAAATGTGGTTGAGAATGAACTTCAGAACTAGACAAGACAGGAGATGAACCAAGAGTAGCGAATGCAGATTCTAAGAACTCGGGAATATTGGTAGCCACAATTGAGGTTTAAAGATTCAAAATATAAGCATCAATTGATCTGTTATCTCTTTCAGTTTCAAGATATTGGACAAACTATGGATTTAAAATAGTATCACCAACTGCACTTTCAGATTTAGTTTCAAACAAAGATAGATCAAAATGTTCATCAAACGGGAGATCTTCAAGATATTGAAATACGATGGGGCATGAATGAGATCTAAAAACTGGTCTTGGACTCAAAGAACTTTCTTGCCTGAGTATTCTTGGAATGAGATTTTGGTTTTCAAACACGGGAGGAGGATCAGGATCAGGATTGTCCCTGGTGTATTGTTTGGAAGCTAGTGTGTTGAATTGTTCCCAAAATTCAAATGGACATTACAACCTTTTCAGCCTACTGAATTCTAAACCTATCATCCAAAAGTCTAGAATTGTTTTAAAAGTACTGGGGTAATAGTTTTCACCTCTTCCTCCGTATGGTCGCCACTATCTTAGTGCCTAAATCTACCTCAGGCTGAAGAAAGGCAGGTCTAGGGTAACATCAAACCACGCTTAACCTAGTAGCTAGCCCTACCAAGTCAGGAGAGGGCTCTCTCCTTGTCAATCTCAATTAAAATATGGCAACTAGGGCTTGAGATGACTGAAAATGAATGTTGATTTTAGGCTAGGTATATTAGGTAAGAGGATTTTGATTTGATTTTAATGGTTGGTTGCTAGATCAATTGAAGAAAGCAGCTTTGGGTCCAGGAAATCAACTCAAATTTGTAGGAGTTTCTATGGGGCGAGGTAGGCAAGTGCTTTGGCACTTTGAATTGGATGTGATGGTAAGTATAAGACCAGTGAGGAGTTGGAGAGGGCATGTAAGGTTCATAAGTCCTCTTCAAACGGCAGAAAACATTAAAAACTAAATGTATCCTCAAGGCAGAGCATTGAAAATCAATGGATTCCACCTATTTATCTTGATTCATTTAGTTATGAAGAAAGAAATAGATGCTGGAACATATACACATAAGAGAAACTAAATAACAAAGGAAGAAACAATGCCAAGACACCTTACCACAAGAATCCCACAAAATGCTACAAAACCCTAGTTCATTTCCTTGCCAAATTGCAGAAGTGATTTACAGTGAAGCTCAATGCATCCACAAGAGTCCAACCTTTACAAATGATTAAGAAAGTACATGATATAGGCATCAAACCACCTATGCTAGCCATCAGGGGTCGAATCCATGAGACAAGGAGCTATTTCAACAACATCTAAACTAGGAACTAGAAAATAGGCAGTGGAACAGCTTGCCTCTAAAATTATGGAAACTGATTCATTCAACCTCAAACTACCTCTAACTGATGTATCTACCCCCACAAGTCATTTTGCATCAAATTTACATCATCTTACATGATTTACCATTACAAATTTACCAAGGAGAAGAGAAAAAGTCAACTGATAGTCAAACTGGGCGAAATTCTGGACAAACAGGCAAAACTGGCAAAATTCCTCTTATGCGCAGCGCCACTGATCCTATGCATAGCGCCTTTTCTAGGCCACTTTTGGAAGGCCTCCCGAAGTCCAAATCAGGTGCAAAATAGCTCATTAGAAAGCTTGGTGAGTCTAATTTCTGGAACAACTTGAATTTTTTGATTTGGAGTCCATTTTCCCCTCCAAAAATGGAATCTCCCAAGACTGCTTCCTGTGTGGCAAAAAAGTGGCAGAGAGGGCACTTTTTGGGTGTTTTCTGCCCTTTTGGAGACCCAGAACTCGTCCAAAATTCTCAGCCATTTCTGAGCATGCATATTTTTTCATGCTGATTCCAAAAATGCAAACCTTTTTGCAAATGGATGCCACCACCAAAAGTGCAGCGCCACCTGCTAAAACAACCTGTATTTACTTCAAAAATGAAAAAAATGAAAAAAATGCTCCAAATTTCTTGAAATTTGGCATGAGTGATCTTTTTTAGGTGCTTTGCTGGGCCAATGATTCTTTGGCTAAGATCTTGAGCTTATCTTGCTCTTTTTTGCTTCTCAAATCTCTTTTTATCTTAGCCTTTAACCTCTTCACCCTTGTTTTGTAAATTTTGTTTCGGGTTAGGTAGTGATAGGCCATATGGTGCAACATTTTCTTCTCTTTGTTGGCTTTCTCAAGCAATTTCTCGAGGTGAATGTTTGCCCTCTCTAACCATGATTCCCGGTCAGCCTCAATTTCTTGCTCAAGGGATGTCATTTTGATTTTTCTTCTCTTTGCCACTTGCCTATTTTCTCTAATTGTTTGTAGCTCCATAATAGCTTGCTTGTCTTCCAGTTGCTTGTTCTCTAGCTCAAGAAAATTGATAATCCATTTGGCCCTCTCAAGATCAAGAGATAAGGCTTGTATTCAGCCTCATTTTCTTTGATAATCATGTCTTTGAGTTTTGAGCTTTGAGAACCCAAATCAATGTCATCCTCCTCAACCAAGACAAAATCCCTATCTTTCCCTTCAGTAGGGCCCTCGTCTTGCATATGTTGCTTTCCTTTGTCTCTGCCATGTACCTGTTTAGCTGGAGAAGAAGGCAAAGCCCCTTTCACCCCCGGTGAAGATAGAATTTTCCTGTGGTCCGTTGAAGAAAACGAGACCCCTTCCACCTCTGGTGGAGATAGTACACGCCTAGCAGTAGCAAAAAGCCTCTTGATGCCTCTCTCATAGGTGACAAACAGTGGCACACTTGTAGTTTTAGTCTCATGAACATCTGGCTATCTTGAAGCCCCTCCTTCCTATTGAAGCACTGATGCAATTACCTGAGGGCCTTCGTAAATCTCATGTGCAATGAAGGTATCCCATGGTATGTTCACCAAGCTTAGCTAATTCAAGACAACAATTTTAATCAGTGAGAAGTGGTAAATGTTGTTGAACTGCTGAGGAAAATGTTTCCTTTGCACATATAGAGCCATCTTCTCAATATTCATGCATATAAAGTATGGGAGTTCATCATCCTCACTCTTGTGAAATGCATTAACAATCTGACATGATATGTATATAGGCGGGAAAACCTCCCTTCACAGGTAAAATACTTGATGATGAGTTTCATGAGAGGAGCATAAATGTTTTGCAAGTATTTGAAAGGAAAAACCCTGTTGATTTGCCTGTGATAACCAGCCTTAATATAAGGCTCATAATACTCTCTGCCCACATGCTGCCCCTTATTCCACTGTTCACCTACATTAGGGATGCCTATTGCTGCTGCAATGGTTTCAGGTGTCAAGGTGAAAGAGACACCAGCAAGGTTCACCTAGCCATTGTGAAGATGAAGAACAAACAACCTAGCAAGCTCATGATGATATTTCACCCTCTCTACCATTTCACAAAACTGATAACAAGATTGTTGTTTAAATCAAGTTACAGCAAGAGGGCAAGCAAGTAATTCTGTGAGAGTGGTGGGCTCCTCCCGGATGATTTTCCCTCCTTTATGTGGTTTTCTTGGTACATGAGCTTCTCGGGAAGAATCATTGAAAGTTTCCTCTTCCCTCTCATAGTCTGAATCTGTCTCCATGCTTATGAATTTGAAGTGAAAGCTGATGAGCATGAAGAGATTTTAAAATATGAGGGTGAATAAGTATGATGAGTAGGAAGTGAATGCTGATTTCTTTTGGGGAATGAGAGAAATGACTAGTATTATGAATGTAGATGAGGGTTTTGATAATGAAATGGATGTAGTGAAGGAATAGGAAGTGGGAGTTAGGGTTTGGGAATAGGGTATAGGGTTAGGGTTTGGTAAACGGGAGTGGGGTTTGGGAAGTGAGTGTTAATGATTTTGGGAAAGGGAAAGGGATTTAGGGAAAATAGTTTAAGGGAATAGGGTATAGGAAAATAATCTAAGGGAATAGAAACAGCAAAAAACAACACCCTTTTCAATTCTTATGAGACAATTTGGAGGATAGCTAGGGTTTAGTTTTTGAGACATGAAAATCACCACAACTGATGAAAAACCCCTTGCTAAACAAGATGAGAAGCTTTACTTACTTGATGAGAGGTCAATTGAGGAATTTGAAGCAAAGTAAGGTGATTGGAGTCGTTTTGATGCTCAACGGACTGGTGCACAGCGCACTTTGTATGCACAGCGCCAGAACAATTTTCAATGGAAAACCTACACCAGGTGCACAGTGCTAGGTAGGTGCGCAGCGCCGGCAAAATTTTGGGCTTTTTCCTCAGTTTTTGCCTCTTTCTTCAAAAACACGATTTTTTGCCTTTAGCTCATTCACTTGCAACAATGAAGACTCAAACACATGGATGGCTTCTATATCCCCTTGATTTTAATTTTTTTCATTAACCAAACCCACTTTTCTAATGTTTTGCTAGCTTTTTCACAAATGCCCTGTTTCACTTTATTTCTAACTTTTGCCTTTTTGTAGGTGGACTATTACATTGATTTTTTTCATGGCAGGAGTGGATCTTGTCACCAAGAACAGCTTTGAATACATATTACATATAGAAACATTTGAAATTACATGAAATTTTTTCAATAATGGAAAAAACCCTGTTTTCACCTCAAAACAAAGTTTTGAGATAAAACAAATTTATTGAGCATAACAGAAGTAAAATTTATGATTTTATGAGTTTATTTATCCTCCTCATGTGCCTGTTGACCTTTTATTCAATTTTGGATGACCATGATGACAAACCCTAGACCTAGTGAGACTAAAACCCTAAAACTGGTTTTTATAAATGAATTGAAACTAGATGACAGTAAATGACCTAAATAAAATAATGTGACAATAGGTTAGCAAATGAATGTCATGAGGAAATTGACATGAAACCAGTACCATCAGTTGATCCATGACCTAATGGAATGCAGTTGATCGGATGGGACACCTAATATGCATGCAAAAAGAGTAATTTGATCACTGATGGAGGTATGAAGATACCGACACTAACACATAGAAAAGAAGGAAAGAGAAAATTTGCTTTAACAACATGGCACTCCATTACACTCCCAAAAACTTATGGTGGATGGGGATTAAAATTTCTACCTAGTTTTGCAAAAGCGCTAGCACCGAAAGGTGTATGGAGAGTCATACAAGATGGAGACACCTAGTCTCAAGTAATGTATCAAAAATATATAAGCACTAAATCTATCTTTGAATGGATTAGGTCTCCCCAAAACCCTCCCAACAACATATCCATCATTTGGACGGGAATTACCAAGAATTTTCACTTTATTAGAAACCACTTATGTTGGGTGATAGGAAATTCCTTATGTGTTCTTTTGGGGAAAGATTCGTGGATTGGGAGTTAACGCAGGTTTCGTCTCCACCTCCTCTCATTGACCATTTCTCTGTAATAGGGTATAATACTCTTGATCAAGTATCTCTCTCTCATCCTCCTTTGGGGCCTGAATCTTGGATGTCTTCCAATGATCTACAGTTGTAAGGGGAAGAAGTCGAGTCCTAGGATGACTATATCAAGACCCTCCAATTTATAAATGTTTCTTTCTGACATAGAATATCAACTTGTTTGGATAGCTAGCCTGAATGGTAAATATGACTTAAATTATGGCTACCTCATTCAACTTCCTAAGGAAAAAGGATTTGGAAACTTTCTGGTCCCCCAAAGGAGAAATTATTGATGTGGCTTATGTTGATAAATAAAGTACCCACATGGGACAATCTTCAAAAAAAAAATATTTTCAAGGTCCAGGTATATTCCCATTATGTTAGATAGAAATTGAAACAATTTTTCATATTTTGGTTTCATGCACGTTCACTAAAGCAGTTTGGATGGACATCAAAAGGCTTATCAACTTATCACACACCTAGGGAGGATAGGATTTCAATAGGTATTAAAATTGTGGATATCCTTCCAAATACCTTAATACTAAAAAGGTCTTTCGTTGTGTGTTTATTATGGAATCTAGTTGGAAGGGAACATAACAATTTTTTAAAACAGAACCCCCAATACCACAAGAGTTTCCTCTGCCAACCTAGCCATATCTACTTCATTTTCACAATCTTCTTCATCAGAATTCCCTCCTCGTTCTCCCCCAGCAGACATAAAATGGATCTTCCATGGGCCTTTTTCGACAGTGAAACACATGGCTCCCCATCTATTAGAGGGTTTGGGGTCATCCTTAATCTCTCTAAAACACACTCTCTCTCTCTCTTTCAATAGAAATTGGTTCTTCCTCAAATAACGATGTCAGACTCTTTTCTCTCTACATTGTCCTATCTCTGGAAACTTCTCAAGATATGATGTCTCTTGACATATATGGGGACTCACATGTGGTAATTAAATGTATGCAAGGATCAGTAGATCTCAAATAATACGCTCTTATTCCACTCTTTTAGAAATTACAAAAAAAAATTATTCACTCTCTCATTTGTTACTTTTGATCGCATTTATAGGTAGAAGAGCAAAGAGGCAGACATACTCTCAAAGATTGGATTGGATATGGACTGAGGGACATGCTTAGTCACTAAAATTAAATAAGGCGAGAAAACATAATTTATTTTTGACCATTGTGTCTGAATTGTTACTACAAACTTTTTAAACTCTGTATATATTTTAAACAGACACAAAATCATTTTTCATCCAACAACTTATAACATACATGATTTTGTATCATTGGTGAAGAGGCAATTTCTTGCCTAATTTTATGGATTCATTCTAGTTTTTTGGTTATAATCAACTCAATATTTTTGTTGATTTATCAAATATGTAGAAATATCTCATAACCCTAGTGGATTATTGTAAGATAGCTGATAGTGGAACCAAGCACCAATTGAATTCCTATGACATCTACTAATGTAATTTTTGTTTATAAACATAAATAGAAGTTACAAGTTTTTTTCTCTATGAAAAGAAAAGAAATCAATGACTTGTTCAACTAACCAAGAGGGGCCATTATGTTTTTAATCTAGAATTAAGATTTAGATAGCACTAAGTCAAAATTATGAATGAGGATATCCACAAGACAAAATTTTGGATGAGATAACAACTTATGAGTTCATGGTAGTGCCATTTGGGATCACCAATGCACCAACCACCTTCATGTGCTTAATGAGCATCGTTCTAAATTGGTATCTGGATAAGTTTGTTTTGAATTTCATTGATGACATTATCATATATTCTACGAGTAAAGAGGAGCATGAGGAACACCTCAGAATGGTGTTGTAGGTGTTGAGAGAGCATCAATTATATGTTAAATTCAACAAGTGTAACTTATATTAAAAGCATATCCATTATTTGGGTCATGTAATTTAGAACAAGGGATCACAATAGATTTGGAAAGAAAAATACCATCATGGATTGGTCCACTTTGAGAAACATATTAGAGGTGAGATCCTTTGTGGGATTAGTAGGATACTATAGGAGATTAATTCAAGGATTCTCTACAATTAGCCATCTGATCACTTCATTGTAAAGAAATTGAGTTAGATATTTTTGGTCATGGGAGTGAAAAGAAACTTTCTGGAAATTATAGCATCTCCTTACAAACACACTAATCTTGAATCTTGAAGACCTAGACAAAGATTTCTTTGGTATGCATGGATGTTTGAAAGGAAGAAATCAATGGATTTTTCACGTAAGATGGATATGTAATAAGCTACAAGTCTAGGAAGTCCACCAAGTGTGAGGATAATTACAATATGCATGACCTAGATCTTACAATTCTAGTTCATTCCTTGAACATGTGGCATCATTGCTTGCTTGGACATAGGTTTGTGTCAATGATAGATCAAAATAGGCTAATATATTTTTTCAATCAACCTAGTTGAGATGCAATGAGGCTAGATGGTTAGCTCTTATCAATGAGTATGACTTTGAGATCAAATATACAAAGGGTAACAAAAATAGAGTGGTATATGTGCTCAACTAGTGCATGTAGGTAATTTATCTAAAACAATAGCCAATATATGTGAAACTAAATTGAAATCCAAAATAATTGATTCCCTACAATGATGATCACTTTGGAAATATTAAAGGATGTTTGCAATAATATCCCATAGGATGGAAATATGAGGCATATTGGTTGACTAAATATGAATCCTTTTAAGGCACTCTATGGTAGAAATTGCAATATCCTAATCAACTTGGATAATCTGGTGGATTAAATAACACTAGGGATAAAAATGCTAAGATAAATACAAGAGGTCATCAAAATTAAATAGGATTTGAAAGTAGATCAAGATTGGCATAAGAGTTATCTAGATCAAAACAATATACATAGAGAATTCACATTGGGGCACCATGGATATCTTAATGTGAAGCCCAAGAACTAATCTTTGAGAATGTGAACTTGTCCTAAAATAAAACCCTAGTACAGTGGACATGTCAAAGTTTTGGAAATAGTGGTACTAGTGGAAAATAGCGTGCACTACCTCTAGATAGTAAAGAACATTAAAAAATTGTGTTTCTTTCTTAAAAAGTATCTACCTAATTCTAATCATATTATTGATTTGACTATGATCTAGGTGGAAAATGAGAGAGAATTCCAATTAGATCGTCTATGCACACTAGAAAGGAAAGAGATATTCCTTAGAACTGAGCCATCACACATGTAAAGGTGCAATGGAAGCACTTTGGAGTAGATGAGGCTACATGAGAATTAGAGGATGCCATGAGAGTGGGATACCTCTTTTTGCTTTCAATTGAAGGACAACATTGTAAATAGTAGAACATTAGGGACAATGTTCCTAAAAGGGGGTGGAGATTGTAAATCCCCAATTTGATCTCTTGAATTAATTTAATTAATTATATTGATTTTTCTTATATCGATATTTATATGTTATGGGTGGGACTAGATGAAATCGATAAATTAGAAACATTTTGTGCATATTTCATTTTCTTGTTAATGAAAAATGGTGATGTGACTAACTAGGAATACAAGTGCCAATACTTAACATGATACCATGATTGGGAAATAGTGAGGGGATTATGGAATTTACCTCTGTTACAGTTTCCAAAAACCTCACTAAATTCATGATGTGAAAAATTAACTCAAAATACTCCTCTCTTTTTTCCCTCTTACTTAAATCTCATTGAATGTGAGAAGCTTGATAGTTGAATAATCCACCTTCCACAATTATGGAGGTCATGAGGTAGTTGATAAGTTCCCTTAGAAATCAATAAGAGGCATGGACAAGAGTACCTTCCTCAATTCTTTAGGTTGACCCATGAATTGAATTGGGAATGAGAAAATTAGGGGTGTGTGTAATCATTTAGAATAGCAGAGGCACACAAGCATAGAACAAGGTGTTAGAAATCTTGAGCAATACTAAGAAGGGGGGGCGGGGTGAATCAGGAGTGTGTCTTATGATATATTTTTACCATTTTTTATCTTTTCTCTTCAAACCCTCATTCATTCAATTAATAACAGCACAACACATAAGTATATATATATATATATATATATATGCATAATCATGAACTATAAGCATCTTATCAAAGAACTTAACCATCAAAGCACATAATCATGAGCAGCAACTTAAACAACACAACATGCACACATAGGGACACTAGATGTAAGGGGGAAACCACAAGGGTAAAAACCATCGTCGGCAAATAGTATTCATCCTCATCTCTTTTGTTATGTAAAAATGCTTTACATATAATTCATTGGCCACGACCATTGTGTAAGCCAAAACTTACTAATAATGTGAGCCACTACTCGCTCCTGAAAACAACAATGAAAAACTTTGCAGGCCACCACCTACTAGAAGTCGCCACTCCCTCGATTTTGTAGGCCACCACCTATTGGAAGCCACTACTCCCAATAAGCCTCACCCAATGACCGCTGGAACGAAGCCACCACTCTTGCATTCTCAGGCTACCACCTGAAGGATGCCACTACACTGTGAATATGCAAGCCACCACTCGGCACATTGAAGACCCTAACCTTCAAGCTCTCTTCCAGACAACGTTTCAGAATATTTCACATTGGACTCACACTACAAACTCATGCAATCATCATGGACCTCATTTCATCCCATTTTCATAGTAGACCCATACAAACAATCTATGCTCATCAATTGAATTAAACACTTGTCGCACAATCACCAATCTTCATACAAAACTTTGCAACACAATATCATCCCAAATCTGCTCAACAAAACAAAACCCTGCAGCAACACATAATGACAATCTAGTCTGCATTATCATCCATAACAAAACTCATGTAGACATATAAAAATCATATACTGAATCCATAAAAAATACATTCTCCAACAAAAACTCCTACAACACAAATGCATCAACAATATAAACTTTGATCTAAAATTGCAGCAGCTACAACAATCTCCTCTCCATAGCATCAAAAATTGGGAGCCACAATCTGAAGAAAAAAGAATATGTCAATCATGTAGGTGTATTGTAGCTCCATCATCCTCTTAAGTCTGCTCCAAATTTGAACTTTGATCTACTCCCCAACTATCCAAAACGGTAATATACACTTTCTCTTGATCTCACATTCTCAAAAAACCTTTTACTTCGTTCTCCGACATTTTATAACTGATGGAGGATGCAACCAATATGGAACACTAAACCTCCTCATATTTTACTTTATCACCCTCTAGATGATGGTTAACTTAATTCATCTCTCTCCAACAAAAAACACGATCAAAAACCAAATTATATGCCTCTAGAAATCACTGGGGATGCGTGAGGAATGAGGAAAACTAAGTCTAGACAAGGTAATGTGGGTCCTTCCTTTGGGAAGAGCATTACTAGGAGGGATAACACAGGTTTCATGTGAAAAACATGAGCTATAACACGAGTTTCCTTTGGGAGACCCTAGTAACCCTTTGTTCAACCCCAAAAATTAGTCAAAACTGCTTCAGAACCTCCTGAACTTGATCATCTGCTTCTCTAAGCATCTTCCAGTCTTGTAGATCCTTTGTAAGATCATCTAAAGCCTCTACAACATCACATTAAAGCCTCCATCCCTTTTCACTTATCAACATGTCAGCGCATCCAACCGTGTTAACATCAAGGCCAGCACAATTAACTCCTCAGATGCCTCCTATGGTAGACACCTAGATTGACTTCCTAAGTTGAATGCCATCAATCAAGTGACTCCACAGTTAATTCCATAGCCAAACACCTCTGTAAAAAAACATGATCATGAGGGTCACCACATCAATTCCATCACCATGAGACTCTATAAACCAATAAGACCATGAGGACCACTTATATTAGGATGAAATCATGAGGATCATCCCTACTAGGTTGACATCATGAGGACTACTATGTTTACATCAATGCCAACACAATGAAACAATGTGTTCAACATGCTCCCCCTTTGGTTTTGATGTCAACCTACAACCACAACCCTAAAACTTATATGATTCTCCTCTTGTGTTTGTCACTCTCTCCCTTTGACATCAATGGAAAAGGGTGGATGAGTATGTTTGAACGCTACTGAAAGCAACTGATATGTAGATGAAAACAAATCAAATTTTCATGCCAACAAACCAACAAGTCAACATGCCAACACTTCTCAACGTTGTCTCTAGAGCAACACCATATAGTTCCTTTCATTTTTGGGTTGAAAAAACTCCCCCTAAACATATAATGGGGTTGTAAAAACATTTGTCCATAATATTGAACATGCTACAATAGTTTTTGTCAATGCCTCCTTGTAAAATGCAAGAGGCTGCTCCTCATAGACCATTGCTTCAACCAACTATGGCCCAATGATATACAATAAGTTACAGGGCTTAATAAGTCTAATACATGTCTAAAATAATTATAAAAAATGGTTTTAAAATTCCTCCAAACAACCAATACATGGCTGAAACATGACTCCACTCACATGCATGAAAGACACGCAGATGAATCAACCATGACCCATAAGAAAGAGATAATAATACATGGCTACATAATGACTCCAAGAGCCCATACATGGCTAAAATATATGAACAACATCAACCGAAACATGGCTATAATAGCTCTCATCTCTCAAGAAAAACTCTCATCAACATATGCATGACATAACACGACTCTCTCTCTTGACTAAACTAATCTGCCAACATCCAAATATTGAAACAACATGTTACAGGGCTTCATATGAGAGTACATGGCTAAAAATGATGATTTAAAATGTGATACATATGGTTGATCCTCAAATGCACATAAGAGTGCTCTACATGGATACTACATCAATCAAGCTCCTCCATGCATGGTTGTGTACAAATTCCTTGTATATTCAAACTTCTAATTGTAATTTACTAAAACAATAGACTTGAATCTACTCTACTCATCAGCAGAAACAATTAAACGATTGTGAAATCACGAAGCATACAAGAGAAAGAATTCAATCAGCATGTTACACATTGATTTCTTGGGGAAATCCATAGCTAAAAACACCTGCTATTCGTATATTGCATTAGTTAGAAAATATGAGAAGATTACAATTTTTTTCTCAAGCCTGAGCAACCTCTGCACTATCTCTATCTTTCTCACTGCTTCCTAGACAAGCCCAGGCCAATACTTAACAATTTTTTTTCTTTCCCAAGTCATTGTTTCCTTGTGTTGTTTCCTTGGGAATTAGCCCCCTATTAATTAGGGAAATCCCTCAGTTAAAATTGTGCAATACTCATAGGCCTTCCTCTGACTGCATGCACAACTTGTACAATTTGGATGATTATACAATTGATAGTACATTCTCCCTGAACTCCAATCTCAAGTGGGTAACTCTAAAATATGAGATGCATGAGTTATTTATAATTGAATCATCATTTTTCTGGTTGATAACTGCATGCAACACCACACTAGTAGACCTCCCACTAGTTCCTCCAACAGTTGAAACTAGTTTAACTAACTTTATCTGAGTTAAACTCAATTAATTAATTACAACTCAAAATAAACTCAACCAGGGCTCCTATAATGTAGGATAAACTCTACATGACTCAAGTTAGACCCTTAACTCGAATTAACTGAGCCAACTAAGTAAAATTAACTTAGTTAACTAATAAAACTTGTTACGATATGTGAATTACAAATTTATTCCCAATTTAATTCAAGGACAAAATTAAATTAGGATTTTCTCGTTGCATTTTCAACACTCCCTCTCAACAAGAAAGGGCTTATCTGTTACCCCGATCCTACCTCTATGAAACTCAAATTTTCATCTTGACAATGGCTTTGTCAAAATATTTTCATCTTGTTCCTCTGTAGGAATGTACTCTAGCAACATGATTCTCCTCTCCACACAATCTCGTAGATGGTGATATCGAATGTCGATATGCTTGGACTGATCATGAAAAACTAAATTCTGAAAGAGTTTGATACAAATCTGATTGTCATAGTAAATTATAGTAGGATCCATTTGCTGACCAAATAAACCAACAAGGATCTTCCTCATCTATATAGCCTCACAAGCTTCTTGACTAGCAGCCATGTACTTTGCTTCTGCTGAACTAAGTGCAACTAATCTTTGCTTCCAGTTGTACCAAGAAACTGTTGTTGACCCAATGCTGAAGATTCCTCCTGATCTACTCTTTTTATCAGATGGACTCCCTACCCAATCTACATTTGTGAAGCCTTCAAACTTCACTTCCTTTGTCTGTTTGTAGCAAAGACCAAACTGAGTGGTGCCTCTGAGGTATCTCAACACATGTTTAGTTGCCTTCCAATAGAGTTTGGTTGGATTAACCATTGCTTGACTAAGTTGGTTAAATTCAAAACATATATCTGGTCTTGTTTTCACCAAATACATAAGTGAACCGACAAGTTGCTTGTAAATAGTAGCCTTTCACCAAATACATAAGTGAACCGACAAGTTGCCTGTAAATAGTAGCCTCCACTACTTCACTTGAAGTAGCATCTTCCTTCATCCAATTCCTTGATAGAGGAGTCTTCATGGGTTTGTTGCTCTCCATGTAGAACTTCTTCAATATCTCATTGGCATACTTGCCCTGAGGACAAATAGTTCCTCGTCTCCTTGCCATACTTCCATACCAAGGAAATAGTGCATGAGCCCCATGTCCTTCATCTCGAATTCTCTTACAAGATCCTCTTTGCAAGATTTTACCACCTTCTCATCACCTATTAGAATTAAATCATCGACATATAATACTATAATAAAAAATTTACCTTCAACCACAATATGGTAAAGGTTGGCATCTGCTTCACTTTTGGTGAATGCCAACCTTGTGAAATAGTTGTCAATCCTAGTGTACCAAGCACGACGTGCTTTCTTCAATCCATATAGCACTCGCTCGAGTCTTCACACATGTGACTCTTTGCTGAAGCTCTCAAATCCTTCTGGCTGCTCAATGTACACCTCTTCCTCAATCACACCATTGAAGAATGTTTTCCTCACATCCATCTGATGTATCTTTCATCTCATCTACGTTGAAAGTGCTAGAATAGATCTGATTGAAGAGTACCTTGCTACTGGATAAAATGTCTCCTCGTAATCAATTCCCTCCACTTGAGAGAATCCTCTGGCCACAAATAGGCCTTGTGTTTCTCCACACTCCCATATGTTGCTTTCTTTACCTTGTAAATCCATCTAGAACTCACCACTGACTTGTCTTCTAGTCTTGGGACCACTTGTCAAACATAATGGAGTCATGCTCCTCAACCATGGCATCAACAATACTGGTTTTTGCACTGCTTCCTTGAATGAGAATGGCTCAATATCTACACTCTCACTCATCAGAGCCATGTAGCTAGTGTACCGATCTGGTGACCTCCTCTGCCTGCACTGTGATGTGTGTGCTCCTACATTCTCTCTAGCATCATGCATCAATCTAGAAGCCTCTTTGGTGTGCTTCCTTCCACCTCTAGAAGTCTTTGCATGAGTGGGTGCTTCCACTCTCTACTCCTCTGCTTGCGGTTGCTTCACATCATCATGAGGTTCTTCCTTTGGAGCTAAAAGCTCCACTTCTCCATGCAACTGAAGCTCCCTCTCAAGGGAACATATCAAGGCCTTCTATTCATCAAACTTCACATCTCTAGGAACCATTGTCATCATGTGAGATGCCAGGTACACTTGATAGTTGTGAGGTGTATCAGTGTACCCCACAAATATGCTCGTTGGTTCTAGATTTTTCCTTACATCCTTGGTAACATGACAGTAAATTGATGAACCAAATATCTTAAAGGGTGCCACATTTAGTTTCTTACCTCAAAAATCTTCTTCTAGTGTACTCATCCCGAGAATCAGATGAGGACTCATGTTCTACACATATACAACTGTGTTGCATGCTTCAACCTACAAGTGCAACAGTAGGCCCTGATCATGTAACATCACCAGTGCAACTCCCACAATACATTTGTTCTTCCTTTCAGCCACCCCATTCTACTGTGGGTTATGGGGTGCTATTAACTCCCATCGAATGCATTCTAATGCACAAAAGTTCTTGAAATAATTCGACACATATTCTCCACCATTATCGCTCCTAAGAGATTTAACTTTCCTGCCAATTTCTTTCTCAACAAGTGCTTTAAATTCACAAAATTTAGTGAATTTTTTATCTTGCTTCTGCATGAATAAAATCCAGCATTTACGTGAGAAATCATCTACAAATATTACATAATACCTGTGCTTGGTCGTGGAGGCTATCGAGAATGGTCCACAAACATTTGAGTGAACTCTTTCAAGGATCGCTTGTGCTCCATTGTCCTTATCATGAAAGGTGGCTTTGGTGTACTTCCCTAATGTACACCCTTTTTATGTATCTCTCTTCTCTAGTGCACCCTTGGGAGGTCCTATAGAAATCTTTTGCATGATCTTCAAAGCTCCATGGTGCAAGTGACCCAATCTTCTATGCCACAACTCACCAATGTCTTGGCTCTGCACCTTCTTTTCTTTTGTGTTGAAAGAAACAGAGTCCTCTACATCCAACTTGTAGAGGTTCTTCACCTGAACCTTGATCCACTTCACTCGTCCTAAGGATATGTGATGAAATAAAGCCTTTTCTTTGTTGAATATCACATCGTAGACACGGTCCTCCAATATGGTAACTAAAAGCAAATTCTTCTTTAGCCCTGAAACACACATGACATATTTTAATGTGAGAGGAGAACCAGACTCCCTCTGAAAGGTAATAGCACTGATGTCAGTCACGTTATACCTCCCATCATCTCCCATTTCGATGTGCATCTGGAGGTCCTTCTCCTCCAAGTCACCAAAGAATTCTTTGTTGTCGGTCATATGGAATGAGGCTCCACTATCCAGATACCACACACAACCCATCACCGATGTGGCCATGCAAGTGATGAGGGTGAAATCCAGCTCGAGTTGTGAAGCAAGAGCTTCACCTTTTGCTCCTCTTGAGAGCTTCTTGTCAGCCTTCTTGTGCGGACACTTCATCATAGCATAGGGTCCCAGCTCGTGACAGTGAAAATATTTAATCTTCAACATGTCCTTATTCTTTCTGCCCTTACTGGAATCTGATTTGGAATGGGATGACTTCCCTTTCCCTTTCTCCATCTTTCCAACTAACACATAGTTCTCTTCATCATCATGCTTGGATGAGGATCCATCTCTCGTATTCCGTTGAATCTCTTCTTGCACCAAGTCAGACCACAACACTCCCACTCTGGTATCTTCTCCCTCCCATTTAATGAGTCTTAGTAGATGTGGCAACTCTTGGGAAGGCCTAGAAGTGTTAGGCTAACTAGATCATCTTCAGCAACTATCACACCAACACTTTCAATCTCATCCTGACATTGGGTGAACTTATTCAAGTACTTTGGTATTGTGTTTCCCTTCTCCATCTTGATTTTTTTGAGTTTGTCCTTCAGTGACAACTTCTTGTGGTCAATGCTATTTTGAAATAGGTCTATCAAGGCCTTCCACATTGCATATGGAGGCTTGATACCATGGAGGTTCGAGACAATATGATCTCAAACTCCTTCTAGGATAATCCTTCTCACCTTTGCAACACATTTTCTCCACTCTGACATATCTTGAGCATCAACTACTGGATGTTTAGGAATATCTTTATCTATGACTCCCTAAAGCCCATTGTCTTCCAACATTGCCTCCATCATGTCCTTCCAAGCAATATAGTTTGAACTACCCTCAAGGGTATATTCAATTCTCAATCCATAGAACAACATCTTGTTGACTCTGAAGTAAGATACTACAAATTCGATTTCACCTGCAGAAGACAAACAGTCTCGTATTCTCCTCTTCTAGAGTGATTTTTGCTTCGATACTATGTATAAATTTCCTGTAGATTCAAATTTCTAATTTTAGTTTACTAAAACAATATAGTTGAATCTACTCTACTCATCAGCGGAAACAATTAAATGATCGTGAAATCACAAAGCATACAAGAGAAATAATTCAATCAACACATTACACAATAATTTTATGGGGAAATCCACAGCTAAAAACCCTTGTTGTTCATATGTTATATAAGACCCTTGTTGTTCATATATTATATTAGTCAGAAAATAAGAGAAGATTATAATGCTTTTCTCAAGCCCGAGCAACCTCTACACTATCTCTATCTATCTCACTGCTTCCTAGACAAGCCCAAGCCAATACTTAACCATTTTTCTTCTTCTTGTTGCGGGTGGAAACACCCTAAGGTCTTGGGTTGAAAACCCCAATAGAGCGGGGGGCATACAGCAGAAAGAAATGTGCAGACAAATAGTTTAAATGCTTAAACCACTGAAGTGGGAATAGGTGGTACTACCCGGAGGTCCTAAGTTCAGGGTCGATCCCGCAGGGTCCAAACCCTCTACTCCTTTCGATGCCTTTAGAACCTGTAACTTATCCAAGAAAAGCATATACAACAGCAGTAACAAAAAGCTTGTTCATGATATATGTGTCAGATCATATAAGAAAATGAGCAATTGAGCATTAATACAAGATTTATAAGCAAATTATAACATGGATCAATGCATAAACACGATAAACATCAGGAACAGAACAGCATTTATTTATTGATATAAGCTAAATGAAAGGTGGAAAACTACAACATGAGTCTTCCTCCAGCTCCAAGCGGAACCGTCCTCCGGATTCGTCCTGCCTCGGCCTCAGCAAATATCCTCCATTGATACACACAAGGATGTCATAAGAGGGATGAAGGTCATCTCAAAAGAGGAAACAAAGGTTTCCTATAACTTGGGAGTGCAGGAGGCACGAGGATTTCTTCAAAATTGATCAGGGATAAATCAACTATAATATCAATATCTCATCTCTTCTCCTCTTAGGCCTTCCCATGGATGTTTATTTATACTTCTCCAAATTAGTTTTTCCGGTTGGGAAACAGTTGGGCCCCGGGCTATAGTAGGTGAGTAACAGGTAAAACCCATAAAATCCACCTAAATTTAAGGATATTATTTATTTTTTAGTGTTTTAACACATATACGTGGGTTGGGTATATATTGACCCGTGTGTACATGCTTTTAACACAGGAAAAAGTAGCGCATGGGAAGTAAAACACTGTTTTTAGAATTTGGACCAAGTCTGGAAAGGAAGGGTTGCCCTAGGCCATAACGAGAGCAGAAAGAGATCAGAAAGAAATTGTTGTTTGAGGAAAGCATACCCATGCTCATAGAAAATAAAGCATGTCCTCATTTCAAGTACAAAAGTGGATCCAATATGTATATAAGTATAAAGGAACTGGAAATGCATAGTGGATCATCTGACCATATCCAGATAAGTACATGTCTCAATATCACATATAAAGAACTGATCAATGATGCTAAAGTAGAAAATTGATCACTTAAGTCATAAAGCTTACCCAAAAAGTACCAAGTCAAAATGGTGGAACAAATGGTACTACATGCAACTCGGGTGCCAACATATAGGATGTCGTTGTAAGGAACTGCAACATATAAGGTGGATGGTGTCAACTAGCAGAAACAGGAGACACTAACAAGTGAACCAAGAAATGTTGATGCAAACCTGAAGTCTTCACCGACCTCCGTGGTACATTTCTACACAATGGGAATAAATGATCTGAAGTCGACCATGTGAGAAATCGTTTGATTACCGGTCATTGATGTATACCATTAACAAACGTGAGACTACTCACCAATAATGATGATGAGAGTCAAGGCACCCAGTATAATCTAACAAGTGCGAATAAGTGAGTTGTAGTCGAACACTTGGAAGAATCTATCAATCAAGAGACAATGATGTTTTCCCACTTTCGATAGCCAAGCAGTCTTCCACTGATGACTGCAAACCCTAAGGTACTGCCAAATGGACTCTAGATCTTGTTCCTAGAGTAATGAGTTGAAGTCGATGGGAAAAGATTCGCTGGAAGGAAGGCATTAAGGCATCCTTCATCAATCTAATGCGAGTGTAACCCACATGCCAATAATGTGGAAGGAATCGGATGAAAAAAGATGTAGTAACCCAACCGAAGCACATTTCCAACATACAAAAGATGTAGCTAGTGCACGATAGAAACCCTCTTAACCAACCAATAATGAAAGTTGACACAAAGGCGAGGAATCCACCAATAGGGTCAAATGGAAACAAGGTATTGCACGAATCCCAATGTGTGATAATGAAAGTTGATGTCTAACACAAGGGAAACCACTCAATCAAAGACCCATGATACTAATCGATGCTGAGCACAAGGTGACCTATCAATAATGAAAATAGGGTCAGGGTGCGGCTCTAGATTTGCTCTTAGAGAAATTTTTCGTTGTTAATAAGAGCAAGACCCACCAGCAAGAAGTCAATGGAGACCTTCCCAAACCAGCATGAGCAAAGGACCAAATAGCTAATGTGATAACGAACATGACTCTGAAAACCAAGGATGGTTGACTGAAAAATAGATCAAGAGACACCGCAAAAAGGTTGACTCAAGTTTACTTCCCTTGAACAAAAGCACAACTTAAATGTGACTACATGGCAGCATATGATAACTTTCTATAAGTTTGTCATGCAGGAGGCATAAGAAAACTATCCATATGGTTGGAAGAGATAATCAATCAGAGGAGTATTGACTCAATAACAAGGTTAAGACTCTCCTAAGTCAAAATAAACACATCCCAATGGAGGAAAGACTTATTTTTTGAGTGTTTTGTTCAAAGGCGACACAACTGACTCTAACTGCCATCAAATATGGAAATAATGTCTCGTTCCCGCTCTTTTTGGGACATATAATTTTTTCGTCTTTTTCATATTCATGAAGCCTGAAAAAAGAATAAAAGGATGTTATGGTACAGTGGTAAGAACGAGTGTCCAAATACAAATGCGTTAGTTCCTGGGAGGGGAACATTCCTATGCTCAATGCAAGGTGATGAAACTGGTCAATGACACTCAAATGAATGTTCTTTCCACAAGTAAAAGGGTGTGTCAAGTTGCAGAGGCTAATGATTGCAAGGTTGATTTCACAGAGGACATGGTCAAAAGGTGGCTTAAACACGAGTCCAAGTGAAGCCGGCTCAAGGCAAAAAGGTACAAATGGTCAACATGCAAAGTAGCAGTACAACTCAACTCAAATGAGCCTCTAGGGTATAAATCCAGAAAAATAGTGAAGAAGAAAGAGAATGAGTCTTCAATGCACAAGTCATGGCCAGACTAAAGAGGACTCTTGAGCCTATGCAATATAGCAGCATGGGCAACATATGCTAGCGAGGATCTAACTAAAATTCCCATGTGAAGGTTGGCTCTACCATCATATCATGATTTTATAAGTCAGTGAGTGAAAATGGTTTTAGAATCAAGACATGATGGGGTTAACCCTATGGAAAAAATATCGCAATATGGAGACTAGTATGCAAAATGCAGCAGAAAGTGATATTCCCTAACCTATATGCCAGTAAGAAAACGATACCTACCATGACGGGTCTATAGTCATGGAACCGAAGCAATTTCCCAAAAAATCTCCAAAGTATCCTATAAAAACAACCCATCCCAACACTCCAAGCCAAAAGGTCAAAAAGTCCACAAAAAGAAAAATAAACTTTAGAAAAAGTAATTTTCATTTGTGAACCTATATAAGGACTTTTTGTCTCACAATTTCTCATTTTTGTTTTGAGAAATTGGGTGGAGGAGTTGTGGAGACAAAACCAAGCAAGCTTCCTCCATCAAATTCAATCGTTCAAACTTCTTCCAATCTCCCAAGTAACCTTATAATTGAACTTTTGACAAGTTTTAATGTTTTTTAGATGTTTTGTCTCAAATTCGACCATGGGAAATTATTTTTAAAAATTTCACTCTTCGTACATGCGGGTTGGATACATGTGATCCATGTATAGGAAAGCCCTATACAAAACTGTGTTAATAATGAAGCTACGTGTACGCAGAGTACGAGGATGCGGATTATTAAAATTCTTCAAAATTTCGAACATGAAGGCAAACACCACGTTGCTTGAGATGTTAATCCACTACTAGAGTGCAGAAGAAGATGCTTTTGTGACTGATCAGATGCCCCTGAGGAATGAAATAGAGGATATCTACTTCATTACGGGTCTTTCCCGGAGGGGAGAAAGAGTCCACTCAACCGGAAGGACAAGAGGTATTCTTAGTGTAGAAGACTACACCCGCATATACTGTCCTAGAAACAACGAAAAGATTGGAAGCCAAATTCCAATCAAGCATGTAGAGAGTTTATCAGTGAGAATCTTGATTTTTACCATAGCTAGGGTAGATGGTTCTGCTTCTCTACATCAGGCTTTGCATGTTTCAATAAGTCTTGCAGTGGATTGTCTCACTACAGTCTTCAATTGTTGCACACCTCGGATAGCCAATATGAAAAAAACAACTTACTTCTATCCAGAAGGGTCAGACAAAGAACTTTGGATACTGAACCATCTTGTGTTCCTTCTTCTTTGAAAGAGTACCTCAGCTTCATCTCAAGGTATTGTTATCATTCTGTATTTTTGAGGTTGAGGGAGTAAATACATTAGACACCATCAAACCACTTTTGAAGCTGGGATCTAGCCCTGCCAGCTTCAGAGAGGTATCTCTCTTTATGATTTCACTTTGTTTTTTAGTTAATTTTAGGCTAGTTAAAATTATGCTTGGTTGTTTGTTTGAATTTGGTTTATTGGTTTGGTTGGTTGATCTGATCAAATTATTTACTTTCCATTGGGCTATGGAGTCAAATATGTTGGTTATTGCATCAAATGTTTAAAAGAGTAATCACAAGGCAACCTAGTTACATTTACCGGATCTTTTAAAGTGAATTATGAAGTGGAGAAAAGGTGTGCTTAGTAATGATCGAAAAGCATTTAAGAATTTTTCAATCAGACTGCAGAAGAAAAACATACAAATTGTAAAATAGTCCAAATAAGGTGTTCAATTAACAAATCTTATTTTTTACATTTCCCATTTTAGAATTAGATTTTGAGATGATTATAGCAGAAAGAATAACAGTGAAAACAACAATTACAATAAGAAAAATATCACCAATAAAGTGTAGCACAAGAATCCTATGAAAAGTCTTTGTATTAATGATGCTCCAATAGCGTGGAAAAAGTATAATACTCAATATGAAGAATTACAATGATCAGGAACCGACCCTCAATACTTCGAATGAATGAAGTATTTAAACAAAATTCCCAAAAATATTATAATCAATGCCGCAATGACATGAAAATCTATTATTGATTACAAAATAACTGAATTGACTAATATGGCCAAAAGAGGTGAATTTGGTGAAGTGATCTAGAGGTCTAGCACCATTGTTGCAGAGAATAGTTGTTGAGTTGCCACGATTTGGGTGTTGCACTGGGTGTAGCTGGTCTTTTCTTTAGTCCTAAAATTCACACAATTTATCCCACCGCTCCTCATCTGGGATGGTGATTTTTGTTGCCTTGTTGTAGATCTCATCTACCTTGGTATACTGAGAAAATGTGGGTTTTACTACAAAAATATGCTTTATCTCATGTTGTTGATAGCTTCGAAAAAAAGATCTCCCTGTCATAGCACCTTTAATGTGGGAAGACTTGGAGTATCTTTTGCAATGTCTCTAAACTTCTTCATATAATATTCTTGATCATCAGTTTTTCATTGATTACAAATAAAGAAGGTAGGCCCTTCTTAGTTAATGCTTCTATTCTGGTGAAAAATCTATTGACTGATACCTCCAAACTGTGACATTTTTCTGTAATTTTCACAATCAAAATCTTCTTTGTCAGAACTTTCTTCACTTCTAAGATTGTTTATGTCCTATCATCTACTCCCAAATCATCCAATTCATATCTGTTTTTAGAATTTAAAAAATTGATGATGTTGTTGGTTGTGGCAGGAATATCTCCCAAGTCAGTGGTAATAGTGGAAATGGCCTGATTGGCTCTCTCAATCAACTCTTTCTGTTCAAATATAATCTGGATACATGGCCAGATTTTATCCATGGCTTCAATAATATTGTTCCATATAATTTCTTTAACTTGGGCCAGTGTGTGGCCAATAGAGGACTCAGTTTCTGATTTCCTCCATGCTTCTATCTGGTTTTGAGCTCTCTGTAGCTCTATTGCATGGAAAGTTTTAGTCTTTGTCTTCTGGTCTTGCAGAATATTAACTTGAGCCTGCAATCTTTTAATTTCTTCAGTTTGGAGAGACATATTCTGCACTGCACTAGCCAACTGATCTGCAGTAGTCCTTGTGTTTGTTGTAGAAGATGTAGTTGTAGGAAATGTTGTAAGAGGAACTGCTTGCAAAGGGACAATAGACATTCTGGGATCTTGCTCCTTTTCTTTAATGATCTTTTCCATCTTTGTTTCCATTAGTTTCAATTGTACATTTTGCTCCATGATGAGCTTCATCATGTCTGCCTCCTGTGACTTTATTTCTTCAATGTCTTTGGCCAAAGGATCTTTTGTGGCTGGTAATTTCAACTGCTTTCTCAATGTTTCTATGTCAGTATTCTTCTTTCTTACAAGCTCTTCTGCTGCATTGATATTTAAAGGATCATACCCTACTTTGATTACCAAGTCCTCCAAAGCTTTGATCCTTGTGTCTTTAGCCAATGAAGGGACTTTCTCCATCTTCAATTGTGACTGAACATTAGCTAAAGTGACCTCCAATTTAGACAAACTCATAGCAATGTTAGTAAGAGTAGATGAAATCATTTGACCAGTCTGTTTGTGCATATTCATTTGGTCAATGGGATGTATGTTTTTTACATCAAATTGAAATGAAGTTTTCTTGTAATCTGATGTTGCCTTGGGCTGTCATATCTGTGCTTGGAGGAAGGCCATCTGTATTTTTCCTTTCTCAGAGTCAAAGGCTGACAATAGTTTGCTTTCGGAGCCGGAAGTCTGCTTCCAGAACTGCTTATATGTGTTGATCTTCAAAGCTTCATTTCTTACTTTAATCTCCTTGAATATATCAAATATGCTTTGTTCTTTCTCCCTTGTGGTAGATGTAATGGTTTTTCATAGCTTGTTGTTGATCCTGTGAAGTTGTCAGAGTGGTAGGAGAAAGTGTAGTCTAATCACCTACTAGTGAGGAAAGAGGTGTTTCTTTAGTGGTGATAATCTCCTCTTGATCTGAATCCTTGCTTAGCATTAGTTTGGATTTGAGCTTGGTTCTCTTCTTGTACATGATTTTGAAGTCTTCACTGGGAATTTCAGTCACTGATGGTGACTCTTCTTCTCTGTCCCCTTTCTTGTTTTCTCCTGTGCAATAGGAGTCTGTACTATTGAAGTTGACACCAACTGCTCCTCTGCCTCTTGGAGAGTGTTTTCAGTCCATTCTAGCTGGTTCTTGTATTTCTTAATCTCTGTTCTAGATGTATGAAAATAAGGAGTAGATTTGTTATTTGCCCTTAGCTTGGATATTACCCCTAATGAATCATATGACTATGTGAAACTAAGGCTAAATTGCATATCTTTCAGCAATTTGTCTGCTTCTTCCCCTACTGCCCTGTTGTTGCAAATTAAAGGTCCTATTTGAGTTTTGATTTTGAATTGATATTTCTTCTTGGCAGATACAAAATGAATCTCATAACCATTGAGCATTTTACTGATGTATTCTAAAGAAAAAAATCCTCATTGGGACTAATTTTGGAAGCTTGTAAGGAGCAAGTTCACACCCATATATTCTTAGCTCTGTGTTTGGTAAAGATACCAATCTCCTGTTTTAACTTAGTCTGATAACTGCAAAATTTTCCTGATTTCTTCCCTAATTCTTAGCTCTAGAGTGCTACTTAGGAGACTAAGTGTTGGATGTACAAACATTTCAATGAATTGTTTGTATGAATACTCTTTTTGCTCCTTCATTACCAACGTATTCTAGAAGATGACTCATTGTTGATTTCCTTCTTCATCCAACTTTTGTAAGGTAAGCTTGAGGTTGTCTTCTTGAAAATACAAAAACATAAATACTAACACATAAGCATATTTAAATGCGTCCTCAGTTTGGAATTTGACAAACTGATCATGGATGGAATCTGCAAGAAATTGGTTGAAGTTGAACAAGATGGAAGGCTTGGAATCTGCAGAAAAAATAGAAAGGAAACCTATAATAGCCTCATCTACCCACTGATCTAAGTAATAAACAAGGAGCTCGGAAGTGACAGTAATGATCTACTTGGCTCTCTCAGGGAAAATGGAGGATGGATAGGGAGGCTTTTTCTTGGGTAAAGGGGAATCTTCAGTTAAGAAAAACTCAAAAGTTTTGGCTCTTTTTGCAAAGTCCAATTTCTGGTACAATTCAATGAGGACTTCATGAGAGAAAGGAGTGCCATTCTCAACAACAAGAAATTGCATCATTTGATCTATTGATTAGGTAGTTACGGTAAATAGAATTTCTCATGTTAGGGCAATAACAACTCTTTAGCTAGGTAGATAACAAGCATGACATTTTCTGACAAATTCAGGGGCACTATGGGTGCGATGAAATATATAATGGGGTAAATTGGGTTCCCACAGTCCAATATCATCAGACTTGTCAATGAACTTGTCTTCAAGCCAGCAGTACATTTCAAATAGATCAAATTCAGACATGGTTTCATGGTATTTGTAGTCCATGTCCACCAGAGGTATGTGGTGAAAATCGATGGGAGGGTGGATCAATGGACTTACGGGTTCTTCCTATGCCTTGTCTTTTGGAGGCATGATCAGATAAGGGAAAGGGTACTAACAAAATATTAATTATGTAGGTTTGCAGGGTACAGAGAGGGGCTTGGGTTCAAGATAACAAGAAATAGAGGCGATGGCTCGAAAGTCAATTAGCTAGTAAGATTTCTCGGTCGAGTAAAATTGTTGAAATTTGAATCGACACACCTGTAACAGAAAAATGGTAATGGCAGTGTATGAAATCAGTAACCTATGAATGGGTGAAGGGAGTGGAATTTATAATTTTATGGCTTTCCTGTTGATGGTGGTGTGAGTTCGTTACATTAATGGGTAAGTAATTAAATTACTTAACGGATTGATTTTGGAGGGAGCGGATGTGATTTGCGAGAGCAGCGGGTAGATGAGGTGGCGGGAGGAGATTTGCGGGAGTGTAATGGATAGGGCAGTGGTTTTGTGTGGTGGATAAAACCATTTTCAGAGGGGGGGGGAGGTGGTTAACGGTTTTGGCTGAGGGGTGCGAAATCACTGAATAGTGCCACGTCGCGGTGGGTCCAAGTTCGAATACTACCCATTTCGGACCCCCTCCCCCCCCACCCCATGACGGTAAAGTTCAGATGGTGAGGGGGGGGCGAAACATAACGTAGGTCATTGGATGTAAATAGGTGGGCTCGGATGATGTGAGAAGTGGTGGCATATTATCATGATGTGACGGACGTATGGTGGGGTAGGGAAATTTATTTAATGGGATATGATTGGATGTGTGATGAGGGAGGCGAATGAATGAAAATACGAGCGGGGGGGGTGATTTTTGGGTAATGAAACTTTAGGAATAGTGGAATAATATGCCAAATATTATTTGATATACTAAACTTTAGAGTAAGACTTTAATCCCTTTGCCTTTATTTTGCGCATGAAAATATATTTAAAATTCAACTTAGGATAAAACTTTCATGCTTATCCTGAAATCATCATTGTGCTTCTACCTACCCTCTTATTTCAGTTCTTTTTCTAAGCTAACATTTTCTATTCTTGCTTTGCAGGGTGCACTTAAACTAGCAGACCCAAATCACTCTTTTTTTATATGAAAATTTACCTTATCCTATCACTTACTTTGCCATTGATTCAGATTAAACTGTTGAATCAATTTTATTTCTACCTAGCTACGGATTTACCAAGATTACACTGTTTGGTAAACCTTTATTCACTAACCTATTCAACAAAAATTTAAATGTGTTCAATCGTGATTAGATTGTATTATTTGAACAGAACTTTAGTCATTGTGGCATTCAAAAACAATTTGCACACAACCTTATTTGATAATGAACTAAAAGAATTAACTTATCAATAGTGGCACTTAGACTTGCATCACTTTCCATATTATTTTCTATTTTTCTTTTGTGGGGTTCTTATTTCCTTTTTTCTTATTCATTTTTTAAGATACCCTATTTTCATTTTTCTTTTTCATATATTTTCGGAAATCATTTGAACATTGAAATTATGTACAATATGAAATCCCAAATACAAAATACTCAATCACCTTGAGATCCTATAATTTATAGGACGCTAACAGGTATTATCCAGCAACCCAAGAGATCCATGGATGGGTAGGTGGGTTGACTTAATGAAACGAATAGGGGGTGGTGAGGTCCCTAGGACTACATTTGATGACGAGTTTTTCCTTTTGTGGGAACAATAGATCATTACAATCAAAGACTACCCTTATGCCGGAATGGATTTCAGAGGAGATCTAGATCTAGTGTTTCCACCAATGTAGCATGGGGTGCCATAGGTATAAATGATTTTTAATTTTTGAATTTTAATTTTTTTTTGTATTTTAAATATAAATGAACTAAAAAAAAAATTGATGAGACAAAACACTTACAAAATTATTGATCATGACACAGATGTTGGACGGGTGAGACCTAATGGTCTTCCTTGACACAGGCGTCGCGGAAGAGACGTTGAAGGGACCACAGCAGAGACTAAGAGGACCCTCCATGCAGTCCAGGGAAACTTGGTGAGGTTAACTCACCAAGTACCTATGGTGGCTATAGAGGAACTACCAAAGTTGATGCAATGACACGTGGTGGGAGTACCACGGGATTGGGTGCGACTATTTCGGTGGGTGGCCAATGCCATCGTTTTCTTTCTTGCCGCTCATCCTGAGCAAGATCGCTAGATAAATGATCAGAGCTTTTTTTATTAGACATGATGATGGGCATAAGCCCTAATTTTGTAGGAAATTTTGTCCCGGTTTTGTATATTATTTTGGACAGAAAACTCTATCTATATACAGACGGTTTATCATGATGATCATCTATATACAGATGATACTTCGATTTTTTTTATGTTTTAATGTGATGAATGATTTATATGCCAATCCAATGCTTGATTAGCGATAGAATCTGGTAATGAATTTTGTGATCGTGGAATATGAACAAATGTGATATAAACAAATAATCTTTTTAATAAACGCACTCTCAGAAATTGGCGATATAAATAAGGGTCTCTCACGCGATAGATGTTATTCAATTGAGATACCACCAGTTGTGAATCCAAATAAACAACTAATGAATCAATATCAACAGATATTGCCTCAAATAGTAAATTAATAACAACAGTATATTCGGCGATATTATTTTAAGCGGGACCGATACATACTCCTCTCAAAACCAACAACTGGCCATATGGATAATAAATCACCCAAGTTGTGGAAGCAAGATTCGGGTGTGTCTACTGGCAACATCGGCTAACCCTAAATATATCAAATCGTCCATCAATACCTGCCAAAGAAGATCAAAAATATCGACATCACTAAAACCGATACATAGATATGTACAACGATACAATATATACAATCAAGCAAATGCTAGGCAGTAGCCTAAGGAAAGTACTTCTTAAGGTAGAGCCCAATTCTGGGCTCCGCCAACTTGTTTCCTTCAAAATCAATCAATTCATAAAATCCCTTTTTCAAAAAAAATTTGACAGTGAAGGGATCATACCACAAATTTAAACTTTCCTGCCCCCAAGGCATCTTTGTCTTGATCGTAGACCAGGACAAGTTCACCTTCAAAAAAACTTCTAGAATGGACAGCTTTATCGAATTGAGTTTTTACCCTCCTCTTATGAGCTCCGTTGATTATGGCAACATCTCAACACTGCTCATCGAGATGTTCCAAATGAACGAGGTGTTCTTCGAGACTAGAAGTATCGGGAAGAATTTCAACAATTAGTTTAAGGGAAGGAATTTCACATTCCATGGGAAAAATGGATTCCAACCCATAAAATAGTTGAAGGGGAGTAAAATCAGTGGCAGTCTTAACTGACATTCGGTATGCCCAAAGTGTCAGATATAACATGATGTGCCAATTGGATCTAGATTTGTTAATCATCCTTTGTAGAATGATTTTGAGGGGTTTTTTCATGGCTTCGACTTGCCCATTGGCCTGAGGATAATACGGAGATGAATGCTCCTGCCAAAAACCCAACTTAAGAACCAATTCAAACATCATTTGATTTTGGAAATGACTGCCATGGTCAGTGACAATCTCTTTAGGAATACCAAACCAGGAAATAACTTGATTGAAGAGAAATAAGGATGTTGTTTCACTGTTATTCTTGAAAGTAGGCATAGCCTCAGCCCACTTAGTAAAGTAGTCTACGACTACTATTATATACTTTTGATTTCCTGTCGAAGGCGGATTACAGTATTAAAATCAATAGCCCACTTCGTGAAAGGACCGACAGTGATCACAGAGAAAAGATGAGTTGGATGTGCATGCATTTTCCGAGTATAAACCTAACAGGGATGGCGTATCTTGACCACTTCAATACAATCTTTGAAGGTCGAAGGCCAAAAGTAGCCTACACACAAAAAAAATTGGGTTTTTGCAAGCATAGATAGATGACCACCACAAGTTTCATTGTGGAAATCATTAAGCATAGACTCATCTTCTTCTACGGTTAAACAACGTCTAAGGATTGAATCAACCTCGCGATGATATAAAGTGTCACCTATAATAATATAA
Source organism: Pinus taeda (assembly GCA_000404065.3). Classification (NCBI taxonomy): domain Eukaryota; kingdom Viridiplantae; phylum Streptophyta; class Pinopsida; order Pinales; family Pinaceae; genus Pinus; species Pinus taeda. Next base: position 87,914 of record APFE031659818.1, read on the forward strand.
CTTTTAGCAAGGTGACTCAATTTTCTACATTCATCCTTGGAAAAAGAGAGTGGAAACTTCGAAGTTTGAAGATATTTAATAATATCCCCATACCAAGGATCTTGTGAGGAAATAAGAAACAGATGTTCATCAGGAAAAGCTTCCTCATAAACGATTTCTTCCTCACAAGGCAACTATGAGATCAACTCTACAAATACTAAAGATTTCTTAGACTTAGCCGACATGAATTCAAGGACGAATTCTTGTAAAATGACAGTCCATCTATTATATTTTCCCCCAATCACTCGCCTACTGAGAACAAACTGAAATGGATTGACAGCTGCTAAGATGAAAGTTTTTCGAAGAAGAATATAATGTCTAAGTCCTTGGACAGCATGAACAGCTTCCAAAGCTAATTTCTCAATGGGAAAACAGTGCAGTTCAGGACCTACTAAGCCTCGGCTCATATAGTAGATTACGTGCTCACATAAGGCATCATCCCTGAACCAGAACCATACCAATAGTTGATTCTGCTGCAGCGCGATACAAAAGGAAGTCTCTGCTATAATTAGGGGGACTCAACAAAGGAGCAGAGGTTAATGCTTTTTTCAAATCATTGAAAGAGCGTTGCGCAAAATCATCCCATAGAAATGGGATCCCTTTCTTAAGCAATCTCATAAATCCTTTTGTGATCTCGGCATAATTGGCTATAAATCTCCTCAAGAAATTTGCTTTTCCTTGGAGACTCTGAAGTTGACGTATAGAGGATGGGGGAGGCAACTGAATTATTGCCTCAACCTTGAAGGGATCTACACAAATCCCCTTAGTCGACACAATGGATCCCAACAACCGACCGGCTGTGATGGCGAAAATACACTTATTCGGAAAAATCAATCAAATATGTTTAGGATGATCTATTCTCTTTCGAGAACAAGCAGCTAAATCATCTAAATAAGCTTTGAAAATGTGCTTCATATCGTGAATAGAATATGACATGGCCCGCTGAAAAGTAGCTCGAGCATTTTTTAGGCCAAAAGGCATATTTTTATACGCAAATGTACCTCAGGGACAAATAAAAGTTGTCTTGTGCTAATCTTTTGGAAGGAGAGTAATTTGATTATAACCAAAAAATTCGTCCATAAACGAGAAAATTTCATTACCCGCACATTCATCAATAATTTGATCAATAAAGGGTGTGGGTTAATTGTCCTTAGGACAAGCCTTATTTAGGTCCCTAAATTCAATGCATACATGGATCGTTCCTTGCTTTTTGTCGACGTGGACTAGATTAGAGACCCACTCAGTTAAGGGAATGGGATATATGAAACCTGCCTTAAGCAACTTCTCAACTTCAGCTTTGATAGTTGCTTCTTTTCTAAGGTTTATTGGTCGAAGTTTATGACGAATAGGATTTTAATTTTCGTACATCTTGATATCATGATGGACTATAGATGGATCTATCCCAGGAATTTCCTCATAAGACCAAGCAAACACATCTCAAAAATATTTAAATAGATTTGTATAAGTTTGAATTTCTTCAAGGGAACAGTCAGCTCTAAAGAAGACATTTTCAATGATGTTGGGATTCCTAGAGATGTTCACTGGAACAATTTGTGAAATAATAGACATGTTACCTTCGATAGAAAACTGTGCTGGAGCCAAAGGGTTTAAAACTGCTTCAAGATCACTAACAGATGAAGAATTGGACAAACTTGATTCAACTTCCCGCAAATGAGGGAGGAAATATGAACAATGATGTAAATCATTCCATGGTCTTTCCACACCCATCATTGCTTCTAGAATTGCTTCTTTAGATGACAAGACAATAGCGAAGCAATCTAGAGCAGAAGTCAAATCTAGAGTCCAGGCAGAAGCCACACCCATCCAGCTCCTCTAGTGAAAAAGGAGTAGGATCAGAGCCTGCAGTATTAACAATAGACTGATAAGCAATTTCAACTGCAGACATAGGACATGCCATTCCACCTACTTTCTTCTCATATAATGTGGTAGTAGATGAGGGTAAGGGCCAAGGATCCGAAAAATAATGAGTTCTAAAGAACTCTCTTCGAGAAGGCTCCTTGGAGGATGAAATAGCATTAATTCTATCTATAGGAGCAGGAAAATCAAATGTATCCATTAAGGAAGAGTAGATTCCAACTCCTAAATTATCTATAGGCTGCTTGGGATTCTTCACCAAACGAGCAAGATTCAAAAGATGCGGGGAGTTACCCAGAGAATAATCCATCTAATCAACCTTTACAATTTTCCCTTCATAAGGAAAATAGATGATGTGAAATAACATCGAAACAATAGCATCCATCTCATAAATCTAATTCCTACCCAAAAGGAGATTGTAATCCAAATTCGCATCAACTATCTCTACGTCAATATTTACCACCTTACCCCCAACACAGACGGGAAAGGTTGGAATAATCCCATGCGGTCTATGAGAATGACCATCAAATGTTGTCAAGAGTAGGTGAAAGAGCAATCTGAGGCGATCCAATAGCTTTCCAACATGATATGGACATTACACATGTGGAAGCTCCCTCATCGACTACAGTTCTAAAGATATTGGTCTTTTGATACGTAGACTTAAACTGAAAATCCATATGATGTGGGAGTCTCTTCTTGATGTTCGACATCTCGAATGTGAGCACAAGAGAGTTTTTTGGATCAACTGCTCCGATCGCAGTGAGCAATGCACTTCTTTGTGTTGGGAACGACTGGTGTACTTCTAACATTGACATAGCACAAAGACTCTAAGCCATATCTTCTACAATTGAGTAGTTCTGGCCTACCTTAGCATCAGGGTTAATGGTCGATCATTTTACAGAGCCTTCAGCATCCAAGGTATAGACTTAACTACGAGCCTCTCGATATGGAGTGGCTCTGAAACATCGGGAGCAGACTTCACCTTGGACAATTCTGATTCACCATAATCATGTGACCATGTAGCAATGTCAATATATGAACTCATCATGTAAGCATTTGATATATTTTTCCTTGCGTTGTTTCTTTGGGAATTATCCCCCTATTAATTAGGGAAATTCCTCAATTTGAATTGCGCATTCCCCATAGGCCTTCCTCTAACTACATGCACTGCCTGTAAAGTTCGGATGATTATACAACTGATAGTACAATGTCTCTAAACTCCAATCTCAACTGGGTAACTCCCAGATCTGACATGCATGATTTATTTATCAGTGAATCATCAGTTTACTGGTTGATCACTGTAGGCAGCACCACACTACTATACCTCCCACTAGTTCCTCCAACAGTTGCAACTAGTTTAACTAACTTTAACTCAATTAAACTGAAATAATTAATTGCAACTCAAAATAAACTCAACCATGGTTCCTATAATGTAGGAGACACTCTACATGACTCAAGTTAGACCCTAAACTCGAATTAACTAAGCCAACTAGGTCAAATTAACTTAGTTAACTAATACAAGTTGTCATGAGATGTGGAATTACAATTGTATTCCCAATTTAATTCAGGGACAAAATTAAATTAGGATTTTCTTGTTGCATTTTCAATAGGTTGAAACAATGATCTCCTTCTATGCATGGCTGCACAAACTTTTCAACCAACTTATCACTGAAAACCAAGAGCATATATATGGCTGAAAAATGTACTTTTTCTACACATGAAAAGACATATGGGGTTGCTACAAATACATGAGTGAAATAAAACCAGGCCATGAAACTCTATACCATGCTCCCCCTGAGCTTAATATGCCTCCAATATGTAGGCTGGTCCTATGGACCTGAATGTGTATGAGGCCCATGGGCATATTAAGATGATTCTACTACAACTTGTACATATACCATGTTGTTGCTACTCATCCACCAATTAATCATGTTGCCATACGCTCCCCCTGAGGCTATGCACCTCTAATAAAATAAGAAATCTACTATGAATAAGCATGAGGTAACCATGGATAGCAAAAAGGGTCAATCTCTCTATTTCACAAACTGTTGCTCCTTCTTTCTCCACACAGTCTTTGGCTACTTCTTTTCCTCCTTCGCAAGTTTTCTACTAGGTCCTCTATGAATATGTTGCTCTTACCAAATTTTCCTTTAAGAACTAGGTATCCTGCAGTCTCTTTCCATATGGCCAAATCTGTGCCACATATAACACTCCACATGGCTAAGATATGAAAGAAGAGGATCAAATATTCTATTTCTCATGTTAGATCTATACTTTACAAGCAATGTGCCTCTCTTCCACGGGCTAGATCTGCAATCAACTGCCTTATAGCCAAACAGGGTACATGAGAAATAAGAACCATTAAAACCATAATTATACATGATGGTTGATATCCTTGGTTGATTATACTGCTAACTGGATTTGTACACTCTAATCCTGCTATTCGTTGCAACATGTCCAAATTCATGGAAGTTGTAGCACTCTACCTCATCCATCAAATGAACAAAATGTCTTTCATTCCTTTGAAATTTAACATATCTGCCACGATCTTCTCTTGGAGTGAATGTTCTTCTCAATGTAGGTGCTCCTTGGGGTCTTATTTTCTGTTGTTATTCGATCTGTTGCTTGTCTCCTTGGTTACTGCCACTCTTGTTGTTGTTATTGTTCATTACATGTTTTTTTGGTTCTACGTTATTTTTCTTACATACATGTGAACTGGACTCTCCCTTTTGAAAACCAAGACCAAATATATCCAATGGAGATCTTTGGTTCTCAAGCAAACTATCCAAGGCTATGGTTCTCTTCTCCATCTTCAACTGCTTCCTCATGGAGATCACTACCACTTCTAATTTCTCGCACTGGTCTTCCTTTTATCTGTGTTTTTTTCTCATTCCTTCTTCTCTTTTTTATTTTTCCAACTGGGTCCTCAAAATGAAAATCCCCTCCTTGAGCTCCTCTTCTTTTTCATCATGGATCTCTAATAAATTTTCTTGATCTTTACATGCAATTGTTAGTTTACCAACCTCAACAGATAATTTTTCAATAATCATTAAAGTTGACTCATATTATGCTTGAAGAAGCATTAGTTTATCACATTCATCATCATGATTATCTGAATCAGCAAGACTACTTCAGATCTGTCAGAAACATAGCTTAAAATCAATTCATTTGTAGTTATACCTTTAGATCTGTTGCATGGAAGCACACTAGTTTCTATTGAAGCTTCATTCTCTAATTTGTCAGCTCCATCACTCACTCTAGGGGTACTAATCTTCTTTGGATGAGATTCCTGATTTTGTTTAGCCTTCTTGTTTTTCTTCTTCTTACTCTTCTTTACGGCTTTTCCATTGTTGGTGTTATCACTTATAAACAATACTTGCAACTTGTCCCAAATCTCCTTGGCATATTTTAGATATCCAACTTTCTCCAAGTCTGCATTATGGAGATTCTCAAAAATAATGTGTCTCACTTGAGCATTTTGTTGCATTACTTTAGATGAAGGTGGATCCTCACCACATCCTTCACAAACCAATCTCCAAATGTTAAATCCTCAAGATAATAATTTAGCTTTCATTCTTTTGTGCCATACCTTGAAATTTGCAGTAGTGAGAGCATATGCTCCCAAAGAATTCATTCCATAACAAAAACAAAAACAAACAAAAAACAAAAAACAAAAAAATTACATTTTTTTGCCAAATCTACCCAGATCTACTCTCCAACGATCAAGTTGCAACCAAGAGCCCTGCTCTGATACCACTTGTTAGAAACCTATAGCACTACTAAGAGGGGGGTTGAATCAATAGTGTACCTTATGATATATTTTTACCACTTTTTATCTTTTCTCTTCAAATTCTCATTCATTCACTTATTAGCAACACAACACATAAGTAGATTTATGCATAATCATGAACTATAAGCATATTATCAAAGAACATAACATAACCATAAAAGTATATAATCATGAGTAGCAACATAAACAACACAACATACACCCATAGGGACACCAGATGTAGGGTGGAAACCACAAGGGTGAAAACCAACGTCGGTAGATAGTCTTCGTCATCGTCTCTTCTATTATGTAAAAATGCTTTACATATGATTCATTGGTTGCCACCATTGTGCAAGCCACAACTTTCTAATCATGCAAGAAACTACTCATCTGAGACAACAACCATGAAGAAATTTGTAGGCCACCTTGCTAGAAGCCACCACTCCCTCAACTTTGTAGGCCACCACCTATTGGAAGCCACTACTCCCAATATGCCTTTCCAAACCACCATGGGATTATCCATCTACCACTAGATGGAAGCCACCACTCCCACGTTCTCAAGCCACCACCTAAAATATGTCGCTACACCCTGAATATGCAAGCCACCACTCACCACATTGAAGGCCCTAACCTTCAAGCTCTCCTGCAGACCACGCTTTAGAATAATTCACATTGGATCCACGCTACAAATTCATACAATTATCATGGGCCTTATTTGATCCCATTCTCATACTATACCCATACAAACAATATATGTTCATCAATTGAATCAAACACCTGCAACACAATCACCAATCTGCATACAAAACTCTACAACACAATCTCAACCAAAATTTGCTTAATAGAACCAAACCCTGCAGTAGCACATAATGACAATCTGATCTACACACTCATCCATAACAAAACTCATGCAGCCATATAAAACTCATATATTGAAGCCATAAAAATACATTCTCCAATAAGAATTCCTACAACACAAATGCATAAGTAATATAACTCTGATTTGAAATTACAGCAGCTACAACAACCTCCTCTCCATAGCATCAACAATTGGGAGCCACAATCTACAAAATTAATATGTAAATCATGTATATCTATTGTATTTCCATCATCCTCTGAAGTTTGCTCCAAATCTAAGCTTTGGTCTACTCTCCAACTCTGTAAACCTGTAGCATACACTCTCTCTTAATCTCACATTCTCAAAAAACCTTCTACTTCATTCTTCAACATTTTATAATTAATGGAGGATGCAATCAATATGGAACACTAAACCTCCTCATATTTTAATTGATCACCCTTTAGATTATGGTTAACTCAAGTCGACTCTCTCCATCAAAAACCATGAGCAAACACCAAAGTATATGCCTCTAGAAATCACTCAAATGCATGAGGAATGTGGAAAACTGAGTATAAACAGGGTAAAAAAGGTCATGCCTTCGAGGAGAGTGTTACTAGGAGAGATAACATAGGTTGCATGTGCAAGTCACGAGTTATAATGTAGGTTTCTTTTGGGAGACCCGAGTTACCCTTTATTCAGCCCCAAAAATTAGTCAAAACTGCTCCAGAACCTCCTGAACTTAATCATCTGCTTGTCTAAGTATCTCCCAATCCTATAGATCCTTTGTAAGCTCATGTAAAGCCTATAAAACATCACATCAAAGCCTCCAACCCTTTTCACTAATCAACATGTCAACATCTTCAACCTTGTTGATATCAAATCCAACACAATAAACTCCTCATTTGCCTCCTCTGGTAGACACCTATATTAACATCCTAAGTTGAATGTCATCAATCAAATGACCATAAAATTGAGTCCATATCCAAACATATTTGTAAAAAAACAATATCATGATGGCCACCACATCAATTTCATCACCATGAGACCCTATGAACCAATAGGACCATGAGGACCACTGGTACGAGGATGACATCGTGAGAATCATCATACTAGGTTGACATCATGAGGACCACTAGGTTGACATCAATGTGAACACCATGAAAAGACATGTCCAGCACAGCAGTGATTTTGCATGCTAAGACACTCATGCATGAGAGAAACACTTGCTTAAGAAATTTGAGTCTACTTTACTCATTTTTTTAACTTTAACTTAAGCAGAGACCCTCTAAGATATTTAATATGTTGAGATAGTCATAATTTGATGTATGTTGGTTGAGAATGAGATGCATAAAGAAAGGGTGTCATTAAGGGACTATAAATAAGTGAATGGGTTTCCTCATATGTTATGCAAGCTTATTAAGGGGCATCTAAAAATAATGGATACCTTAGTCTTAGCGGGATTTATGAGTTACATGTCTATGTTATGCCTATGAGGGAGAGTTTCGTTCACCTAACCAATTTCATAGGTGTTTGAATAAGTATTCCTTGTGGTTTCATGGCCTGGCTAAGGGGTGGCTAGCTATATAAAAACATATGTGTAGTTAAGCCTAGGGTTGGGTGGAAAAATTCCCATTCACGGTTAGTTGGTAGCTTGAACTTTATATAAGTGCCTCTTTTATGTGTGTGTGTGTGTGCAATCGACTTTTACTACTTCTCTAGTCAAGTTGTAAAATGTTTATGATATGACAAATCTTAGGGGTTAATAATAATGTAATACAATTGTTTGCAATTGCATGCTAAATTGAAATATAGAAGATAAAATCATTTTTGATTGAATATATATGAATTGAAGTGTTATATTATTTTCTCAAAAAAGGGGTATGGTTGAGCATGATTATTATTACATGGTGGAGATGTATGTTTTCCTCACCACCATTATGTCATTGCAACTCTCCACATCCCAACTTAGTAGCTCTATTAAAGATCAAGTTGGTGGTTGTAGCATGAAAGGGTGGTTTTGCGATAGACTAGTTTGGTAAATTAGTCTTCGTATAGGATTTATGTAATCTTATATTATATTCACTTATGGAATAAAATCGCCCCTATAAAATTGAGACTTTCTTCCTACGACTATGAGAGTCTTATCCTAGCTTTGATACCTCATGGTGAAATTGAAGTAATTAGTTTACAACTTTAATGTCTTGTTTACTCTTTTGACCCAAAGGCTATGGAATTTATAAGTAGGTCCATTGGAATCGCTTGATGAGTTTCCTAGAAACATTGTCATGTTTTTGCTTGGTTTATAAATTAAGTGTGAAATCATTATGCCATACAATTCTTGTATAATATCCCTTGTTCATTGGGAATTAAGTGTGAAATCATTATGCAATACAATTCTTGTATAATATCCTTTGTTCATTGGGAATGGTGGACTATAAGGTCTAGCTGGGAGATAAGTATATTTTTGTGATTGTTTGCACTAGAATCTCCTTAGAAGAATGATGTTCCTTCCCACAATATCCTTTGATGGATGATATTTATTCTTGATTAAGATTCGCATATAAGATAACCAAGTAATGTATCAATTGATATGTATGCATTTGCATGTGTTTTGTGCGTGCGCGCGCGCGCATGTGTGTGTGTGTGTGTGTGTGCGTGTGTGTGTGTGTGTGCATGTGCGTGTGCGTGTGCGTGTGCGTGTGCGTGTGCGTGTGCGTGTGCGTGTGCGTGTGCGTGTGCGTGTGCGTGTGTGTGTGTGTGTGTGTGTGTGTGTGTGTGCACCTTCATTAGATGGTCTCTTACCCATACCTTATAGTAGTTGAAAGTTCTTGTTTGGCTAGTTGGTATTCACACTAACATTCTTCAACTTACCATTCTGTGAATGTTTTCGCATTGAATTGAAGGTGTAAGCATGTAGGGTGAAGTATCTTTCGTATTGAGTTGAAGGTGTAAGCATGTAGGGTGAATGATACTTGAGGGTGTATTTGGTTTAGCATATAAAGATATGGTGAATAAAGTTTGTGGGATTGTTGAAGGCTATATTTTGTAAATTATTAATGGCAATTCTCTTAGGGTCCTTGAGATCCTTACTAACCTTATGTGAAGTTAGAATTACTTTCCACATTGAATTAAGTATGGACCTTAGATGTGTAGCCATCCATTCTAAGCCTCAGTGGAAGGAATTAGGCCTCCTTAAGTTTTACCTAAGCAATTATAGTCTTCAAGACTCTATGAATATATTTTTTGATGTTTGAATGAGTCAATGAAATCCTTTGATAGGTTATCAGTCCTTAGTTATCCATTAGAAAAATTTAGAAATAAATTATGTGTAATTTGAAACATCAACGAGAAAGAAGATAATTATCGATGATAAAGAAACTTTCATGACATGAAAAAAAATTGGATGGTGAAACAAGTATTGGCCTTGGAGAAATGATGATGTGGCATGTGGCCACAGACTCCAAAAATTCGACGAGCATGAAACGACACCCTCCCAAGTTCATTTCAAATGTGATAAGTGTTGGGATTCAACACAAAGTAGATGTCAAGAACTTCATATATCTTGCAACATGTCAATCTAGTTCAACCTTGGAACTTTTGCAAAATTACATGATGATGACAGATGGATAGACTTGCACCCTTATCACAATGGTTTGTTCATGAGAAAAGATGCTAAATTTTTATGTATGATATCTTGATCACAACTCTTGCAATGTGGCAAGTCAACACATATTTGAAACATTAGTAGAAAGGTGTTTTCTAACAGTTAGATGTTTTGGAGTTTTTGGCAGGAATATGGTGAAATGATTTGTAGTAAAATTGTGATTTTTTGTCATTTGAAATGTGTTTTTGATTGCATATATGGATTAAGTACCATGAAAAAACTCTAGGGCACTTGAATTATAGAGAATTAAAAACTCAATTTTTTTATTTCAATAAATCTTTATAAGATTCTAATCAATTTCAACTAGAAAATATGCTTGGAAAAACTTCAAAACTTTTATAGATAGACTACGACTTTGTAGAAATGCACAATGATTACTCATGGATATACTTGTGTGCACATTGCATCATCATCACAAATTTTAAAACATTCAATGCTATATGAGATGGGTTAGAACCTTATCACTAGTGAAAACTTTTGATTAATATGATACATTAGAATTAATGTTGCAAACTCTCATCACATGGGAAACTTTTAATGGATGTGATATCGCATCCATAAGTTTTTCATATATGATACATTGCATTTCAATAAATAAAAAAATGGTGTGACATGGGTTGTATGTATAACATATAATGTATGAAACCATTCCCTTGAGCACGACAAGGGTCATACATGCCCTCCCTCCCTCTAATACATCCAATGTGGCATCTCACATATGCCACATGAGTTAGTGTCACTAAACTGTGGACACTATAAAGTCACGACTTGGCTTGAATAGAGTAAATCCTAAATCTTTAGAGGGTTATAAATTTGTGCACCAATCTTGGAATTTGATAAAATTATAGTCATTGAAAAGTTCCTTGTGAATAGAACATGTTCATGTACTTAGAATTTACTTTTGAGTAATGTTTAGGATGAAATCCAAGTTGCATCTCCTTAATTACACCAAGCAAGTTGGGTGATATGTAAATTGTCGTGGATATTCCAATAGATAGTTCATCACAATAGATCTGATAAAATTAGGCTTAAATCTGAAATATACAATATGAGGGTTTATTTCTCCTTAGATTTATGGATCTATAAATTATTGTTTATTTCTTGTGCATGTGAATTATAATTATGAAAAAAATAGAGAAAAATGAAATAAAACTCACAAACCACAAATTAACATAAGATATAACCTCGGGAGAAAAACCAACTAGAAGGTGAGGTTGCTTTTCTCTCTTTCTCTAAATGGAAAATGGATTCAAGTACAATAAAGTAAGGCTTGTGGCCCGTAGGCTACTACAATGCACAAAACTTCTTTGTTTGCTCTCTCTCTATCCATTCTCTACTACTCTGCTCATTTATGGAACAAAATGCACTCAAATAGAATGGAACCCATTTTCATCTTAGTGACTCAGTTATAACACAGCTTGATAGCCTACTAGAAGTTAAGGTTTACTCCTTCAACTCTTAACTAGAGTTATAGAATGGAATCCTCTTGAATTATGGTGGTCAAAACAGGAAGGTCAACTTCCAAGTGGCATAATTTTTGCATACGAACTCCTACTGTGATGAGTTTTGTGTCGATGGACAAATCTCTATGTGTAGAATAGCATGAAAAGATGTAGTGCATAAACAATAAATTTTTACCCCCAAAAAAGCATGGTTTGATGCCTCAAAGTGCTCCTAGAAGGTTTCAAACCCCAATTTGCCAAATTGTGTCCCACCAATAAAAATGGTCTTGTAAGCTTAAGTGTTTTCCTCAACTTTTTCTACTCTAAAATAATCAATATGGATGAAAAAAATATAATGATCCAATTGGGATCATTGGGTGTGTTACAACCAAGTATAATATCTACAAAATTTGGAAATAATTCAACAGTTAGATTGAATCCCTCATATTATTGTAAGTGATATAAATCCAATTTTCACTAGTATTTCTAAACTACATTATTTTCCTATTTGGGTACCTCAATTAGCTCATAGCTCCTCTTACCATCATTAATGCACTAAGAAAAATGAGATTATGAATAAATTTCTTGAAGGGTATGTTCACTGCTTTTCATTTGATAAACAAGCATAATGGGTCCTTGGAAAAATGATGATAGAACATGTCCTTCCATACCTCTTCAAAAGTGTCTGAATTCATAACACTTTATGGATATCATCCTCCAACCATCACATCGACCTTGAGAAGGAAAATGGAGGTTTAAGCAATGGAGAACCATGTAGAGCACCAATAAGAGGTTCTCAAAATATTGAAGGACAAGTTAGTTACAACAAAAAATAGGAAGAATCAATAAGTAGATCAACATCATAGGAGCCCCAAGTGTTAGCTCAATTGGTCAAGTTCCCATCACTAAAACGCACCTTTCTAATGGGAAGTCATAGAGTAAATTCTCCCCGATGCCCTTTGTAACAACCCTAGTGAAAATTCCATGTAATAAAAGTTAATAAAGGCAAAATAATAACAATGGTTGATGGGACACTTATTCCAAATTGAATGTTGGGAAATACATCTTAGTGGGGGTGTTCATTCTGTTTATTATGGCTAATGAAATTGGTAAAGGCAATGGCTAAGGATTTGGAAAGGCAAAATGGCATTTTTGGCACATTTATTTATGAAAATAATGGAAACTAGAAGAAAATGAAGGTGAAAGGTCATAGGTTGCATGTGAGGAGGAAAATAATGGAAAATGAAGAAAATAGAGGCCTAATTGATAAAACGACTTCTAAGGATTAGTTTGTAACCTTTTATCAGTTCATTTTTGGATCTCTCTCATTATTCTCTCTCTCTCTCACTCTTCGATACTTAGAGTTTTCTTGGATCACTTTGGAATTGGATCAAGAAAGGAAAAGAAGGAAAGAGCAAGTAGAGATCAAGTAGCTACATCAGTATTCTTTGCAGGTATCAATTTGCATGTGTATTTTCCTTGCTACATTTGGCATGCATGGTATTGCATGTGGTTCTTTGTTGTTATCGCATGGGTTTTGCCAGGTGTGACAGAGTTTTCATCCTGGCCTTGCCATTTCCGGATAGCCATGGTGTGATGGTGTTCTCATGTTTTGGCTGAGTTGGATTTTCAGATGGATTTGAAGCTGAGTGAAGTGGATATCTTAATGATAGAACACATGGCCTAGTAACCTGTTGTAGTAACTACACCCACCATCAAAAATTTTTACCTTTGCTTCATTTTGGAGCCTCCCTTCTAAACTACAGTAGCTCATCTCGCACTGACCCAGGTACTTGTTCTTTGATTAAGTTTCATCCTTTGCATTATGGCTTGTGTTTTCTTACTTGGTTTACTATCTAACCCACAAGCTGATCTCTTGACTTGGTTAACACCCAGTTCTAGGTTTGCCTTAGACAATTGTACAATCCTTGAGGGAAACCAACCTTGCTCTTGGGAATTGCGCGATTCAATCTGACAGTGAGCCTTCAACTCCAAAATTGCGCAAAGCTAGTGGACAGCCAACCTTCAGCTAGGAAATTGTGCAGAACATGAGAGATAGCCCAGATCCACCCAGCCCATAAATTGTGTAGGACCTCATTGTGCTCAAAAACTACACAGTGCATGAGCCAGAGAGTTACCTAAGCCTTCCCAGAACTGTGCAATATTTCCGGGAAATGCATGGCAGGTTCCCCCCCCCCCCAACACAGAAAATAAGGAAAAATAAAGGGCAAGAAGCATCCCTAGGAAGCATGGATCTATTATTAGTTTCCCGAAGGTGGCACATTGTTAACTTTAGAAGTTTATGCCAAGTGACGCTTTTGTCCTTGATCTCAAGCATACTCGTCATAAATTCCAATTTTCTCAATTCGATGTAAGGGACGCCTCTAGAGCTCATGTGTACATTCGATCATCAAGCTCTAGCATTCTGAGGAGAACAAGGAGCCTTGGGTGCATTGTTTTCGCTTTTCTCTATGAGTTTTGCTTGTATCGCCTTTACTTTTTTTGTTGCTTTTGTTGTTTAGCTTGGGAGAGTGATGTTTCACTCATTTTTTTGAACAACCACTAGCGTTTTAACTTGTTTTGGCCTATAGAAGTGATGTTTTAAGTTTTTCATTGCCTTTCCCAAGTGTCACATGCATCACCTAGTTTTTGCACCAACAGTTATCGTTGTGGTGACTCCCTTCACATGCTTCATTTTCCTTCAGTTTAATCCATCTATGCACTTGTTTCACATGCATACATCTACACTTAGTCATATCTACACTCATCCTCAAATTATTTAGATATGCTTGATTTTCACACTCCCCATGGGTAGATCTAGGTCCCCTTGCCTGGATCTCACATTTCAATGCATGCACTGCACAGTCTAAGAGCTCAAGGCCTCTGCCTTAGCTTCTGGAATTGCGCAGAGCCTATCCTAGGTTGGCTCCAACTATGCACTATGTAGTTCCATGAGCCAGTCTCCTAGCTTGGCCACTAAGATTGTGCAATGCATAATCTCTCCCAGGCCCTGTCCCAGACTGAACTACGCATTGCATAGTTCCAATCATCAAGCTTCCACACTGACTTCTTGGACTGCATAGTCCACAGGTCGCACAATCAGTCAATCACCCCTTTCGGTCAAAATTATGCAATTCCTCTCATCAAATGTCCCAATTTCTACTTGATCATGCTGTGAAGTCAGATTTGTAAGAGCTAATGTTTTCTTGCCATGAGTGTCCTTTTTGTCCCACAGGTACCACACTCATGAAGCACTTCTCTCCAGTAGTAATTGTACCATGGCACTAAAGAGAGTTGCTTCAAGAGAGACCAATGAAAGAAGTATTGGGGAAGGATTTGAGCAAGCACCAATTAACTTGCCAATGTATGTGGACACTCAACTTCTCACAGAAAAGGAGTCAACACTAACATGGTAGCAAGTCCAGCAGCAATAGCAGAAGGCATCAATCCAATATAAGATCAGGGAAAGAGGAAGTTGCCTGACATAATAGAGGGAGAATAAAGCTACTGAGTAAAGTGGATTCAATCTTCATGCAGGCAGCTTTGGTAGCAAAAGCAAAAGGAAGCAGAGGACATAGACAACAGAGCAGAGGAAGAGAGAAAAGCAAAGCCTGCGCGTAGCATAACTAAGATCGCAGCAAGCAGAACAACAACTGGAACAAGGACGGGAAATGAGGAGGAAAGAATATGAAGAGAAGCAGAAGTGGGAAGAATAACAAAGGCAAGGTACAATGACAGAGAAAACAGCACCAATACAGGTTGATCAACCAGAACAACCAACAGCTGAGGAAGAAAGTGAACAGATGCAGTTTCCTTCACCAATGCTAAACACAAGAACCAAGTCCGACTAGAGATCGACAAGTACATGGAGCAATAAGGTTGTTGGTTGGGGTCTAGTTCGGACTTCTTACTAGGAAGATCCCCTTGAATGTTGGCGGGTCTAGCACCATCAACATAACCCATGAACCAGACTATGGGTTGCGGTAAAGCCAAATTTTATGTTTCCTCGGTGGGCCTAGGAATCCTTGTCAGTGAACAGAAGGATATATGGTAAATCCAAGAGGTGGTTTTCTCTCCATTGGGCCTAGCAATCCCGCACTAGGATATGCGATAAATCCTAGAGAGTGGGTCTTGGTTTAGGGCCTAGTGATCTAGTGTGGATTGTGGTAAAGTCTGAGAGACTAGGAGACAAGAAAATTCCTCATGGTGTAGGTGGAGAAATTTGGTGGCATCCACGCTTGTTTGGCCTAGTGATCGGGTGGAGACCATAGTAAAGCCTGTTATTACATGTTCATTGTGTTGGCCTAGTGATCTAGGATGGATTACGGTAAAGCCTGGTTTCCATTGATGAGGGTGAGGTGGTTTAGCCTCAGGATGCCCTAGTTGGTTCTTTGGTTTGAGTCCCAAATTCATGCTTGGAATATGGCACAGGGGTGAATGGTTGAAGAGATATTTGGCTAAGCCCTTCTATGGTCGAGTGGAACGTGGTAGTCCCATCCCAGGTTTGGATTTTGCATCATCAATTTGAGGTAATTTCTCCTTGTATTGCTATGAGTATTATATTGGTTTATATGTGGATCATATGGTTGTGATTTCATTAGCATTTCTGTTGCTATTATGTTGGTTATGTATGTGCTTTATGATAGTGGATTATGTCTCTCATCATGTTTTTACTTGTAAATGGATGGACAATGTATCTATGACCTAATAGATGATAATGCAGCAAATGATATGAGGGAACAATGGTTCTTAGCGATTCTCAGATAAGTATGAGATCCCTATGCCTAAATATGTTGTTTACACCTGTATATTACATATTTGTGATATGTTTGACGAAAATCCTGTCATGATTAGTAGGGTTCCAGTTAAGAGCTTGTTCAAGTATTTGCTTTTGCATCATTGTTTCCCTGTTATCTTAATGTTCTGAACATGTCATTCAACTCTGGGCAATGACCTGGTCTCTGGGCCTGAAAAAGTGGCTCAAATCCAAGGGACATTGGCACAACATTGAGCAAAATAGTCCTTGGACATTTGCATGCCTTGTCATGAGAGCGTCCAGAGCCTCTTGGACACTGGCAGGCCTATAGCATGAGAGCGTCCAGAGGTCAAGTGGTTAAAAACTTCAGTGGGACCCAGGGGTAGATACTTGAGTGGTTGGAATTGTTCCTAGGAGTCATGTAGCTGATGTGGAAGGTTTATATGTTGTGTTTCCATTGATTCCACTTCCTTAAGGTCACATAGGAGGTTGAATATAATCATAGTAGCCTCTCGTCACATATTTACCCCGGTTGGCCGGTTACTTGGGTAGATGTGGGATGAGGGTTTTATAGAGTGGTATCAAAGCATGGTTCACCCCTCGAACTAGATGGGTAGTGTGTTGATCATGCATTCATATCATTTGCACATGTGTTAATCATCCTTGTGGTTTATGTGCTTGTTGCATATGGACGGTGTCAGTCATGGTTGTAGTGATGTCTCCATGTGAAAGAGGATGTTGTTGTTATGAAGCTTGTCGTCATGAGTGTATGATTGGTTACATGTTGTTGTGCTTGTGTATTGTCAGTGTACGTCGGTATGGTTGTTGTTGTCATGCATGAGGTCATGGTATGTGTATTTGATATGGTAATGCATTGATGATTGGACTCTAGCTAGACTAATGGTTACATGGTTATATGTTTATGTATTATATGTCTATATGTTGTTAGCATTATGTTTATACATCTATCACGCTAATATGATGATCTTGCAGATGAGATATCCTCCCCAAATTTTGCTAAGATGCATTAGTTTATTGTGATTTGGTTTAACTGACATAGTATGCCTTACAAGAGAAAGATCAAAATGACTAGCAAAATGGTAGACTACACAGACTCTCCCTATGAGTCAAATGAGTAGCATGGTGTTGGGAAATCTTCTGATTTGGTAGACACATTGAGAAGCTTGAAGGAAGAAATAAGGAGTTGTAAGGTAGACAATGACAAAATCATACAAGCACAAGAGAAACAAGCAGAGGTTAATGTAATACTTCTTCAGAGTTCATCATAATTGCAGCGACAAGGGCCACTTCGGATCAGCCATGGAAAGGAGGAAAAAACTAATGGGACATATGGCAGTAGGTCTCATGGTGGTTACAGGTTGGATAGAGATGACACTATTAGAGATGGCAGGTTATTGGATACTCCAAATAGGACAGGAGATGGATACAGGTACTATTCTAGTTCTGGTTCTGATAGGAATCATGGTCGTCATCGTTATCATCCTTACAGGAGGAGTGATAGGGGATACTTTCCAGATGATTTTAACAAAGTAAAGCCACCTACTTTTGATGGAAATGTGAAGATGCAGAGGCTTGGATACTTGGTATGAAGAAGTTCTTTGAGTTGCATAATTACACAGATAATATGAAGGCTAGAGTAGTTATCTTTAGCCTGAGGTAAAGCATACATCTGGTGGGAAGATGTGAAGCGAGTTAGAGACATCAGGACCGATCACTTGAGTTGGCATGAGTTCAAGAGGATTTTCAGGAAGAAGTACTTGTCAAAAAGGTACTACGACAGTAAGGCCAAAGAGTTTTATGAGCTAAAGAAGCGATCAATGACAGATGAAGAGAACACAACTAGGTTTTTGGAGCTATTGAGGTATGTACCTAATCTTAAAGCTGAGAAGGCTAAAGTTCAGTGATTTGTTAGTGGATTACCATTAGCATTTAGAGATTGGATTGAGTGTGATGAGCCTCTGTCACTTGAGGAAGTTATTGGGAAATTGAAGCATTGCTATGAATAGTCAAAGTGTAGGATGAATCTCAGCAAGGATGGAAAGGAAAAGATAAAGGTAAAGGTAAATGGTAGCCAAAAAGAACAAGGTCTTTGAATGCAGATGACAAAGAAAATGTGGCACCGCAAAAGAGGTTCAATCCAGCTAGACAGGGACATGCGTCACAATAGCAGCAGCATAGAGGTGAGGGTATTGGTCAGTTGGAGTGTTGGACATGCAAAAAGGAGCGCCTTAAGAGAGATTGTCCACAGAATTAGGGTGGTATCCCTCATATATATAGTGCACAGGAGGCATAGACTATTGGGGATGTTGGTCAGAGTGTTCCTCGTATGTATGCAGCATTGGATAACAAACAGGCAGACCATCAGGCATTTATCATTGAGATGGACGGTAAGCTTTTTGATCAAGTTATTTCTATTTTGATTGACCCTGGATCTAATTATAGTTATGTTCGTCCTAACTTGGTGGATAAGTGTGTTTTGAGTAAGGAATTGCATGTATAATCTTGGTTAGTGCAGTTGGCTATAGGTACAAAGAAGTGAGTTCATCATTGGGTAAGAGCTTGTGCATTTGCTTTGAATGGTCTACCTACTATAGCACATTTTAATGTATTACAGTTGGGATCATACAGTATGTTGTTGGGCATGGATTGGTTGTACCTCCATAGAACCCAGGTAGATTGTTATGACAAATCCATTGAGTGTGTTGATGACAATGGGGAACCAAAAGTCTTGCAAGGAAAGAAGAAAGCCACATCAGTTAGGATGGTGACAGTTATGCAGGAAAAGTGCAGTCACAGAAAAGGATGTGTGTTATTCGCAGTACACATTTATAGTGACAAAGAAAAGGGAGCTTGAGGATGCAAATGTTTTGAGAAAGTACCCAGTTCTACAACAGTTTTGGGATGTGTTTCCCAAGAAGATTTCAAAGTTGCCACCTCATGGGGAAGAAGAATTCTCTATTGAGTCAGTGCCAAGGGAAGCTCCAGCATCAAAAGCACCTTACAGGATGAGCACACCTAAGTTTGTAGAGTTGAAGTTGCAGTTGAAGGAGATGTTGTTCAAAGGATACATTAGGCCAAGTGTATCACCTTGGGGCACACCAATATTGTTTGTGAAGAAGAAATATGGTACTCTCAAATTGTGCATTGACTATAGGCAGTTGAACAAAGTGACCATTGAGAACAGGTATCTGTTGCTGAGGATTTATGACTTGTTTGATCAGTTGAAGGGAGCAGTAGTGTTCTCGAAGATTCATCTCTAAGATATGGATACCACCAAGTATGCATCAAAGACAAGGACATTTACAAGAAAGCTTTTCGAACTAGGTATGGACATTATGAGTTTGTTGTAGTTCTATTCGGTTTGACTAATACTCCAACTACATTTATGTGCTTGATGAATAGTGTGTTGTGTCCGCATTTGGAAAAGTTTGTTATTGTGTTCATTGATGACATATTGGTATATTCTAAAAATGAGGAAGATCATGTCGAACATTTAGCAGCAGTATTGAGGTTGTTGAGAGAGCATCAGTTGTATGCTACGCTGAGCAAGTGCAATTTCTTTCAAACTGAGGTACATTACTTAGGACATGTTGTCTCCAAGGAGGGAATTGCAGTAGATCCAAAAAAGATAAGGGCCAGCATGGAGTAGGTAGCTCCTAGAAATTTGGATGAGGTGAGACCTTTCATAGGGTTGGTAGGCTATTACTGGAGGCTAACTAGGAAATTCTCATAGATTGCTTATCCTATTACATCATTGCAGAGAAAGGTAAGAAGTTTGACTGGACCGAGGAGTGTGAGGTCAGTTTTGAGCATCTTAAATAGTTGTTGACACATTCCAGTGTTAAATATTGTAGATCCGGATAAGGAGTTTGTAGTATGTACAGATGCTTGCAAGAGAGGACTTGATGGAGTCCTTATGCAGGATGGACATGCCGTATGCTATGAGTCATGAAAACTAAATGAGCACGAGCAAAACTACCCAACACATGATCTTGAGTTAGCAGTGATCATACATGCATTGAAGATGTGAAGGCACTATCTTCTTGGCAGGAGGATTGTACTAATGAGTGATCATATTGGGTTGAGATATTTGTTTACCTAATCGAATCTGAAATCCAAGCAATCTAGATGGTTGGCCGCGATCAATGAATTTGACATCAAGATCAAGTACATCAAAGGAAAGGAGAACAAGGTGGTAGATGCTCTTAGCAGGTGGGTACAGGTAAATCACTTAGCAGCTATGAGCTCCTATGGGACAAACTTACAAGATAGTATCCTGTAGGTAGGTCAAAAGGATCTCAGGTATATGGATATTATGCAAAGGTTGAAGCAGAGTACAAGTACAGGTGGTAGTATAGGTACAAGAAAAGGTAGTGGTATAGGTACAGGTGCAAGTGCACGAGATGTAGATTATTTCCTTATAGCAGATGGATTGGTTAGATTCAGAGATAGGATATATGTGCCAGACAGTAGTGAGCTCAAGAAGGTGATCTTGAGGGAGTTTCATGTGAAACCTTATTCAAGTCACCCAGGCTATTAGAAGACATTTATGACATTAAATAAATTTTATTATTGGTTGAATCTGAAGAAGGAT
The DNA here is from genome assembly GCA_000404065.3 of Pinus taeda. Lineage (NCBI taxonomy): Eukaryota > Viridiplantae > Streptophyta > Pinopsida > Pinales > Pinaceae > Pinus > Pinus taeda. The sequence continues at coordinate 108,912 of APFE031659818.1, forward strand.
GTAGCATATTTTGTGGCTAGGTTTTTCGATTGTCAATGTGTGAAGTCAGAGTGTAAGCATCCAAGTGGACCACTACATCCGATTGCGATTCCAGAATGGAAATTGGAGGTCATTTCCATGGACTTTATCACAAGGTTGCCGATGACTATGATACAACATGATTCCATCATGGTTGTTGTGGACAAGTTGACAAAGGTTGCACACTTCATTCCAGTAAAGTCTACATTCTCAGCTAGCGATGTAGCACATGTATTCATTAGAGATGTGGTCAGATTGCATGGAGTTCCAAATAAGATTGTGTTAGACAAGGATGCAAAGTTCACTTCCAAGTTTTGGAAGGAGTTGTTTGTAGGTTTGGGCACAAAGTTGGCCTTTAGTATAGCTTATCATCTGCAAACAGATGGACAGACTGAGAGAGTCAACAAGATATTGGAGGACATGTTTAGGATGTACGTGATGCATCAACAATGAAATTGGGAAGAGTATCTTCCACTAGAATATTTTGCTTACAACAATGGGTATCAATAATATTTGATGAGTCCATTTAAGGTATTGTATGAGCGGAGTTGCCATACTCCCATTAGTTGGAGTGATCGAGTTAACAAGGTGTTCATTGGACTAGACATGTTGGCAGACATGGAACAGGAAATGTAGGTTATAAAGAAGAATCTAAAGGTAGCATGGGATAGGAAGAAGAGCTATGCAGATCGGAATAGGTTGTTCAAGGAGTTCCAGGTTTGGGAACAGGTGTACTTGCGCATCAAACCAAAGAAGAGCTCCTTACAGATTGGATCATGTTCCAAGCTAGCACCAATGTTTTGTTGACCCTTCAGTAATGTTGAAAGGATGGACGAGTAGCCTATCGACTTTCACTGTTGGTGATGTTTTCCATGTGTCATTGCTTAAGAAGTGCGTTAAAGATGTTGATCATGTGATTGATTGGTATGTATTGTAGGTGGAACCAGATGGATAATTCCAGTCGGAGCCTCTGTGTATATTGTAGAAAAAGGTGCCCATGCTCCAGAACCGAGCAATCGAGCAGGTTAAAGTGCAGTGGAAGCACTTTTGGGCCCAATGAAGATACATGGGACATGGTGGATCAGATGCGGCATATGTATCCTTCCTTGTTTGCCGGTTGAGTCAACGTAGTTTTGGTATGGTGTTTTAGTATATGTTTTGGTATATGTACATATGTATATGGATGTAAATAATGCCATGAGTTGTGTTATAAAGCTCCAATAAGCGGTATGGGTGTCATGTCATTATGATGTTATGCTTATTATGTTGTTATGTTGGTTTTCTTTTCAGCAAGGTGATCACTGTAAATACTGCATCGAGTTATGTTATAAATATCCATAGGAAGTATGTTTTCTTTTTAGTGGTTTTGTTGAGGTATAGTTGTGGTTGAACACCGAGGATGGTGTCCCCCAAGGGGTAGTGTTCTATAATAGCCCTAATGAAAATTCCATGTAATAAAAGTTAATAAAGGCAAAATATTAACCACAACTGAGTGGACACTTATTACAAGTTGAATGTCGGGCAAGCCATCCTAGTGTGGGTGTTCATTTGGTTTATTTTGGCTAAGCAAATTGGCAAAGGCAATGGTTAAGGCTTTGGAAAGTCAAAATGGCATTTTTGGCACATTTATTTATGAAAATAATTGAAATTAGTAGAAAAGGAAGCTGAAATGTCACAGGTTGCATGCGAGGAGGAAAATAATGGAAAATGAAGAAAATAGAGGCCTAATTGATAAAAAGGCTTATGAGGATCAGTTTATAACCTTTTGTCAGTTCATTTTTGGAGCTCTCTCATTATTCTCTCTCTCTCTCTCTCTCTCTCTCTCTCTCTCTCTCTCTCTCTATCTATCTATCTCTCACTCTTCGACACTTAGATTTTTCTTGGAGCACTTTGGCATTGGATCAAGAAAGGGAAAGAAGGTAAGACGAAGCAAAGATCAAGCAATCAAGAGTAGGATCAAGCAGCTACAGTAGTATTCTTTACAGGTATCAATTTGCATGTGTATTTTCCTTGCTAGATTTGGCATGCATGGTATTGTATGTGGTTCTTTGTTGTTATGGCATGGTTTTTCCAGGTGTGAAAGTGTTTTTAGCCTAGCCTTTCCATTTTTGGATAGCCATGGTGTGATGGGGTTCTCATGTTTATTTTGACTTGGATTATCGGATGGATTCGAAGCTGAGTGAGGTGAGATCTTCGAATGATAGAAAACATGGCCTAGTAACCCCTAAAACAGACTATGGGTTGCGGGAAATCCATATTTTTTTGTTTCCTCAATGGGCCTAGGAATCCTTATCGGTGAATGGTAGGATATACGGTAAAGCCAAGACGTGGTTTTCTCTCTATTAGGCCTAGTAATCCCGCGTTGGTATATGCAGTAAATCCTAGAGAGTGGGTCTTAATTTAGGGCCTAGTGATCCTGGAGAGTGGGTCTCGGTTTAGGGCCTAGCAATCCAGTGTGGATTGGTATAATTACGTCACCAAGAGTCATCAGGTGGCATGTTGCCGAGTTGGTCTTCTCCCAGTGTTGGGATGGGGTCCCTGGGGTTAATTTTGTTAAATTTTGTAAGTCCTTTTTGTAAAGATTTAAAGTCTCCATGATTTGTGGAAGCGAAGCGTGAAGATAGTAAGAGTCAAAGGGGCTTTAGTCCCTTAGGTGGGTAGGTGATAGGAGGGTTTTGAGACCTACCCATGGTCTGCGGACCATGGTATTGTAAAAGCTAAGGCTATAAATAGAGGAATCATACCGAGTCTAAGAGATCATAAATTTATAGATATCTTTGTAAGGGAAAGTAAGCTAAGGCAGGAAAGGTATGTTTAAAGTACTTAGACGAAGGGGAAAGCTCCTGCATCTAAGTGCGCGGAGACCTTGGTAAGTTCGCAGGATGAGTGCGTGGGCCCTTGCAGCTGAGTGCGCAGGGAAAAAGAGTTTGTATCTAAACGATTACATCTAATATATATTGTTTTGATCCAATTCATGTGCAGTTGTGTATTTATTCTTACTTCTGTAGTTTTCTGTATTTTCACTATGTATTGCAATTTATATGAATGAATGGCTAATTTGTGCATGAAAGTAGTAGATCAGTACAAATTCTACATGTTATGAATAATTAAAGGCCTTCGCAAAGATATGGAAATTTTTTAAGTGAATTATTGTAATTATCTGTTTCGGGGGTATTAGGGTTCGCAAAGGTAGAACTAAGCCCTAGAAACCGCAAGAACCTATCACACATGCCTCTGGATGCAGAAACATGGTTTTTTCATCCCCCAATTTTGTTTCGGGTGAGACTGCAACCTGCACTACGTGCTTTTTTCCGAAAGGGCTAGCAGTTAGGGTTTTGTTGGTTGGTGCAGCTAACGTTGAACTTGGATTAGGCCCCATCAAGCCAACAAATGGTTTCGTTTCCAAGACCAGGATCTTGCTAAGGGATGTGTGATAAGTGGTTCCCCACTAAAAAAGAAATTAAAAAGTGGATCGATCAGAAACTACACACGTTTGCAACTCAGGAGAACAGAAATTCGTGCTTGTCGAAGGAAGAGTGGTTGAATAGATACCTATATACAGACGAACGTGAAATATTATTCTTCTCTTTTCCCTATGAATTGCATGAGTGGTTATCTAAATTAGCGGATAGTTAGGGTGCATGGAAGCTTGATGGCCCTATTGTGTGGACCCCTGAACTAGTAAAGCGATTGGAGGCTTCAAACAATAAAATTGCACGGGCTGTCGATCACTGGATTGACCGTAATTTGGGAGGATTTGTCACTGAATTTGCGATTAATATGTCCATAAGCTATAGTGAAGCAAAGTGCAAGTTATTCAAAGGACCAAGAGGTAAGTATTTAAAATATTTGAAGATCTGGATTAAGATGCTATTGTGTGAAAAACGGGTTATGCCTTTAAATTGATGTTTGGGACTACACGAAGTGGGAGAGCATTCAGAAGGAATGAAGAATCAAGCTCTGAATATAGTCTGATGTTAGGCTCTTCTAATAGCAATGACGAAGGTAATAGTTTGAGAACACCGCAAAGCGCACTATAGATCGTAAGTCAGGGTATATCGCGGGGATACCTCATCTATCCACTACACCTCCACCTCACACACCTACACCTCCACCTCCATCTCCACCTCCACCTCCGGCATTTAACATGGTGAATACGATGAAGATGCATGTGTTTAAGGGTGCGGGAATTGAAGACTCTGAACAATTTTGGTTTGTCGCGGATGTTGTATGTACGGAACAGCAAATCACTGATGAAAATATGAAGAAAGGGTAGCTAGTCAGAATGCTGCATAACAAAGCGCTGAGTTGGTACATCAAGTTCTGCACAGATAAGCCTAACGTGACTATGCTGGAAACTCAGGAAGTGCTGAATAGTGAGTTCAAGAAGCCTAAATCTCAGGCCCAATTTGTAACAGAGCTTAAGGAGATTCAACCTAGGGTAAATGAGTCTGCATGGGACTTTGATCAAAGGCTGAAGTATCTGATTCAGCAGGCTAATATGAAGATCACTGATGATCAACACAGAGACTGGTACATTGCTTCGTTATTGCCTCATCTAACATTGCCATTGTCTCAACAGAAAATAGGAACACAAGAAGAAGTAGTGGAGATCGCCATGAGATTAGATGCTTCACCAGTGCGGGATACAAAAATAGGGGTACAGCAGATTCAATCGCAGCTGGTGAACTTGAACATGGAATTGTAGAGCCTGAAGAAGGGAAAGGAAGTCCATCCCGAGGTACGCGCAGAAGTTTGGTACCTAAAGTGTAAGGGCCAGGATCATGATAAGGACCATTGTCCTGTTTATCAGAACTACCTCATTGGGGGAGGTATTGTTCCTCTAAAATTAGAAAACATCGTTGGACCGAGTGTGGGAGTATGGTGCATTATCTACCAGATAGCAGGGAAGCATGCGACTGAAAATTGTTCTCTCCTAGAAAAGTTTGTGTAGACACCGCAACAGTTATTTTGTACTTTTTGTAAGTCAGTTGGGCATGATGAGCACAATTTCCGGAGCTACGAACTAATGATAGAGTGAACCCCTATGTATAGAATGCAGATGGAAAATTTGCCCCAAGATCAGGGCGCGGGTACACGCAGAGGATTCCAGGGTCGAGGAAGAGGACGAGGATGAGGGGCTGGAAGCGATCGCGAACAAATAATTTGTTATAATTGTGGATAAGTTGGCCATTTTGCGCTCGACTGTCAGAACCCAACACATCCATCATGTCAATATTGCCGATAGTTTGATCATGTTATAGAATATTGCCTAGTATTAATAGCCAAGATGCAGGAGAAGAAGGCTCAAACACCTACGCATAATATTCAAATGATGAGAGGGAAGCCTCATGAAGAAGAGCCTAGTATTAATATCGTAACTTGTAGTGGTATTGCCATAGGAGAAGATAAGGGAAATCAACATGAAACTGAAGGATGGGTACGCAAGGCTGGGGAGAAGGAAGTTGGATTCAACCTAGACTGGGCCAAAGAAAACTTTATGGAAGCCAAAAAGAGCTTCGTTGAGGCCTCTATCTCAGGAAGTTAGGAGAATTCTGGCGGAACCAATGAACCACAGGACGTAAATCCTTCGTTATTGGCTACCTTTATGAAGACTTGTATGAAACTGTTACAGGATAGAAATGTGGTAGAAGGGCTCCAACAGTTAATTGATAATAGTACAAGTAAGGTCAAACCTCCTCCGGAATAGCGCGTTGTACAAAAAATGGGAAAAAGAAAGAAACGAACAGACCATGAATTGAGGCTAACAACACAGATTAGGGAGTATGAAATGAATCAAGTAATTCTTGATCTAGGATTTGATGCGAATGTGCTACCAAAAAAAACTTGGAAAATAATGGGGAGACCTGCACTGCAGTGGTCTCTTATCTAGCTTCATATGGCTAATCAACATAAAATCGTTCCTATGGGGTGCCTGTATCGAGTAATAGTGGATATTGAAGGAGCAAGCGCTTCGGCCGATTTTGAAGTGATCGAGATAGTGGATGATAGAAATCCTTACCCTGCACTATTAGGCATCGATTGGGCCTTTGACATGGATGTGATCATTAATCTTAAGAAATGAAGAATGATATTTGAAAGAAAAGAGCTCTGAGTAATTACTCCCTTAGATCCATATGAAGGTGCGGGATACATGGAACCAGTCCGTGATTATGAAGAGGAGGATGATCTGGATTTGATATATAATATCCTTGTGTGTGACGAAGACTGGATCAATCCTACAGTAGGCGGACGAATTACATGGAATAAAAACAGCTCTTGCACCTCAGATTTCGATGAAGATCTTGAGCATTGGCAGAATAGATTACATGAAGTCTCCTCGTTGCGCTGCAACATGTTGACCAAATTGATTCGTTGCATTTCCACGGAGGTAAAAAATCTCCCTCATTATGATGGTCTAGATGATGTTAATTTGTTTCTAGATAAGTTTGAAAGGTAGGTGTTAGAAGAGCATTGGTTCCAGGCACTAGAACTAGTGCTATATCTTCTTGTTGGTGGGGTACACATAAGGACAACTTTGATGATTGGAAAGAATACATGAGAATGATGAAGCTAAGGTTCGGGTACACCAATACCCGTATAATGGAGAAATACACTAGACGATCTACGTGAGCATTTGGCGCGGTGGACTAAAGCATGGGGAGAGAGTCCTCAGCCGGAATGGGTGCACATATTTTGTCAAACTTTGGACACCATTCCGATGAAATTTTACTTGGAAACGGAGCTACGCCATGGAAAAACCGAGTGGTATCTCCTTAAGGAAAATTTCTTGTTAACCTTCAGCTTTGAATGTATTGATGAAGTGCTCCAAGAAATTAAGGCTGTAGTCTTTAGAATGCCTAAGGACCCAATAGAATGGGTTCAACAAAACTGGAATACGCAGCTGCATCATGCGTTGGAATGTTATAACGTGACTGAGAAGAAGAAGAACATGATCCTAGAAATATCAGCATTCTGGATTTTGAGGGACAACGCGAAGTTAAAGGACCCCAAGTAACAATCCCTAACATAGTAGAGTCATTGAAGACTAGATAGGTAAACATTAGATCGGACGTGCAGCCGAAATTCATGAAGATAGGTGACTGCTGGGATGAGGATACAGTTGATAAGGTCATAGAACTTTTGCACGAATACCAGGACTTGTTTCCCACCAAGTTCTCAGATTTGAAGGGGATAGTTAGGGACCTAGGCATGATGAAGACTACTTTAAAGCCAGACGGGAATCCTGTAAAACAACGACCCTACCATTTGAATCCCAAATATAAGGAAAAAGTGTGCAAGGAGTTGGACAATATACTCGAAGGTAGGATCATTGAGGCAGTGGAGGAATCAAACTGCGTAAGTCCTATGGTAGTTTAGGAGAAAAAGAAATAGGATTAAATCTGGATATGCCTAGATCTAAGGAAGCTCAATGATGCATGTGTTCATGACCCATTTCCAACACCATTTACAGATGAAGTCCTGGAGAATGTTGGAGGGTAGGAAGCTTACTCATTCACTGATGGGTTTTTTGGGTACCATCAGATCAAGATCACATTGGAGGATCACAGCAAGACCACCTTCGCAATGAAATGGGAATGTTTTCAATATACGGTAATTCCATTTGGATTGAAGAATGCACCTGTGATCTTCTCACGGGTAGTAATTGCATCTTTTAAGGAATTCATCCACAAATTTTTAGCAGTATACTTTGATCATTGGACAATATTTGGGTTGGTAAAGCGTCATGTTAAAAGTTTGCACCTTATGTTAGACACTTGTTGCAGACATCAGATCACCATAAATTTTAAAAAAAATGCATCTTCTATGTTCCTTATGGAATATTGCTAGGTCATGTGGTTTGCAAGTAGGGATTGATGGTAGATCCTACAAAGATAGCAGTTATTGTCAAATGGAGGCCCCGAAGAATGTAAAACAGTTGCACGTGACACTGGACCATACAGGGTAATATAGAAAGTTTATTAAGGCATATACACCAATCATTGTGCCAATGGAGAAATTGTTGAATAAAGATGCAACATTCTGCTGGGATGAAGAGAGAGTGTCATAACAGTTTATATATTTTGAAGAACAAAATGGTCATTGCGCCCATTCTCGTATTCCATGACTAGAAAAAGGAGTTTCATGTGCATGTGGATGCTTCTTGTATTGCACTAGGTGCAGTGATGACCCAACCAAGTGAAGGCGATATTGATCATCATATAGCATTTGCAAGTAGGAAGTTGTCTAAGGCAGAGAAGAACTACTCAACTGCCAAGCGGGAGGGACTGGCTATCATATATGAGCTACAAAAATTCCAGCACTATCTGTTAGGCGCACACTTCAAGATGTATACAAACCATTCTGGTCTAAAATACTTAGTAAATAAGCCTGTGTTGGGGGAGAAGATATGCAAATGGTTGTTGCTCTTTCAGGAGTACGATTTTGAGGTGATTGTGAAGCTCAGACGATTGAATGTTGGTCCTGATAATCTCTCTCGATTAAGACGAGTGATGAGCCTACTATTTTGGAAGAAGGGTTGCCTGATGTGCAACTCTTTGTTGTTCATGTTGCAGATGACCACTTTACTGATATAATCTAGTTTTTAACAACTGGCACAGCCCCAGAAGGATATTCTATGCAGAAAAAGAAGGAGTTGGTGATTCGTGTGGTTGATTTTTCTGTGATCATTGGACACCTATATAAAATGGGATGTGATGAGATACTGCGTCGATATGTCCCAGATTTTGAATGACCAAGCATCCTCGCAGAAGCATATGGAGGAGTAGCAGGGGGCCACTATGCAGAAAGAGCGATCGCGCAGAAGATCCTACGCACGGGACTTTGTTGGCCAATGGTACATAAGGATACAAAAGCTTATTGTAGGGCATGCGATGCTTGCTAAATGAAAGGGAAAACATTGCAAAGGGATGAATTGCCCTTGAATCCGTAGATAACTTTGCAGGCATTTGATAAATGGGAGATTAATTTTGTGGGTCTGATCCAACCACCAAGGAAAAAGACTGGAGCACGATATATTATTATAGAAACAGAATACTTGATGCGATGGGTAGAAGCGCAGCCAGTAAAGGACTGTAACATAGCTACTGCTGCGAAGATTATCTTTGAGTTTATCCTGTCTCAGTTTGGTTGTCCTAAGATATTAATGAGTGATAGGGGTACGCACTTATTAAACGAAACGATTGTTGCGATGCTTGAAGAATTCCAGGTCTATCATCAGAAAAGTACGCCCTATCATCCTCAAGCTAATGGTACAGTTAAAGCCTTCAACAAAATTTTGGAGAGTGTTATAACAAAGGTTTGCAATGCGAATCGAAATGACTGGGATATACGCATGCTAGAAATCCTATGGGCGTATAGAACTACTTGTAAGAAGATGACAGGCCAAACCCCTTTCCAGTTGGTCTATGGGCAGGAGGATGTGATGCCCATGGAATATATTCTGTTGAATCTACAGATTGCAGTGCTGACCGATATGGCTGATCGCAAGACCATGGAGGAGCGCCTCACACAACTGATGGAGTTGGAAGAGGATCAGTTCTTGGCAGGATTTCACCAACAGGTGCAAAAGGAGCGCGAGAAGGCATGGCATGATCGACATATAAAGTTGCGCACCTTCCAGGTTAATGATTTGGTCTTATTATACAACAGCAAGTTTACGAAATTTCCTGGGAAGTTTCAAATGCATTGGCCTAGACCATATGTGGTCAAGGAAATTATAGATGGTGGCACAGTTCAGCTCGTGAAGCTGAATGGAGAATTGTTTCCAGGTAGAGTCAATGGTAGTCGATTGAAGTTGCACAACGATGATCCTACCCCTACGCAATGACTATATGATGGCGAGATAGTCTTAGTACTCCAGGCAGCTGCAAGGAAGTACAGGACTATAAATTACACTGCCCAAAAAGTGGAAGGACGAGGTAATAAGGTTACGCTATGGAAGAAAGAAGGGCACTGAGGGGAGTTGCGCAAGGGGGATGCACCACAGAGGTTGGTGCCACGTAGCCTCATCACAAAGTAACCATTGAATGCACTGTATATGGTTGGATGGCAAACTTTCCATTAGGAGGAGCGGGGAGGGCACATTTATGGGGAAAATTTTTGGAAATATTTCACTAAAGATGCATTAATGATAGATATTTTGAGGGAATTGATGGATTCAAATTCGAATTCACCTATAAATATGGCATGTCACCCCACATTAGAAGACTTTTCGTCCTAAGAATTGAATTTAATTTTTTCTACCTTGTGTTGTGCCAAGAGCTGAAATGTATGTCCGACCCAGATTGGGAAGAGCTCTTTTCATGACCATGGTTGGGTAACGTACCTAAGTTTCTAAGTGAGTGTTTTCTAGCCAGAAGGATTGCCACTCCCCCCGCAACAGAAGTCACACCTTCTGAAGTCATGCCTCCATTGAAGCACCGCCCCTTGTTCGTACGAAAGTTTTGGTGCCTAGTTGTCCTTGACCTAAGCCATCTGCAGATGATGAAAAGTAGAAAAATCAGTAGCAAGTTCTAGTGAGGAAATCACCGCGAAAAATTACCACAGAGATCCGATAGAAGTGAAAAATGGACAAAACGAACTAGCTGCATGATCCCCTTGACTTAGATGAAGAATAACTGCATGGAGGCATCAAGGAGATGGATGCCGAAGAAGGTGAGCCTATGACTCGACTCCCGGAGTACATCCCACCGCGTAAGGGAAAAGACAAGCTGCCTAAAGACCCAAACGCTGCCAAATTCATGGTCTGTACACCATTGTTGCCTGAGAAGGTGGTGTTTGAGGGCGTGTTGTTGGGACGCATTCCATCACTCAAGTTGGAGGATTGGGACTTGGCAAATCATGAGAAGTTCCCTCAACTTGCGTTGAACAAATACTTGTCCAAAATCTACTATGAAGAAACTCGGTCATGCACTTAGAACTGATGAAGTGGATCGCGAGAGTTGAGAAAATGGGCCTTTTGAACATGCTCTGGGTACCGCACTTCAGCCGAACGAACATTAAAACCGTATGTGTTAAACAATTGCTCACCCTAGTACACGATGGGTGTCTTTGGATAGGAGAACCCATCCATATTAATGATATGTTGATCCACAGGATCACTTTACTACCCTATCAAGGTATGGATCCAACAGAGGCATTTGGAGGGAAAACGAAGAAAAAAAACTTACATATCAAATGAAGAGCGAGTTTGGAATGGTGAAAAAGTCACACGGATATTCCATCAGCTCCATTTCAGACAAAGCAATGCAGTTCGTTGCGCAAATTTTGGCATGAAAGATCATGCGGAAGTGTCGCACGGACGAGGTTCTGGCACAAGTGATTTCCTTAGCTACACAATGTGCCAAAGGAGTCTAGTACAACTAGGCTCAGTATTTCTACAAGGATTTTTTAGCGAATTGTCGAGAGGCCCAGGATGAGGGCAAGGCCTTTCACTATGTTTGGATATTATTATTTATCATCTTAGTAGCATGGAGGATGTTGGAGGATAGCCAGTTTCCTCCTCAAGACCCAAACCTTCTAGAGGCAGCGAAGTTTGCTTCGCTCTGGGCAACCAAAGATGCAGCGCGGGTCATAGAGACCAAGATGTTTTGGGTGCTTGTGGAGATGGATTTGCTCATGGTGATCAGCCAAAGGCCAAGGCTGTCACCTACCTTATACGAGCAACTTGATCCCTACATAGGGTTCAAAGCGGATTTCCACAATATATCTATTCGTGCACAACGAGATCCGAAGAAGGTAAGGTATAAGAAGTTGCCTTACGTTATTGGCGAGACAGATGTACAAGAGATCGGTTGTAAATGGCCAGGGGACTGGCTGGTCGCATCAGATCTAGGCGTGGGAATGAGCAAGGCAGCGGAAGGTACCACCGTAGACCTCAGCAGCAAAAAAAAAAAAGGAGGCAGAGTAGGCTGCAGCTCGGGAGAAAGTTGCGCAATAGAAGGAAGTTGTTGCCAAGGAAGCTGCTAATAAGGCAGCTGCTAACAAAGAGTGGGTGGACAAAGAAACTACCATAGAGGTTGAGGAATCTGATTCTCAGCACACCCAGGACCAGGAAGGGTTAGAGGTAGAAGGAGGCAGGGGTGCAGGGCAAGGCACCTCCTTTGTGGTCAAAAAAATACCGAAGCAGACAACCTCAGGACCACGAAAGAAGTAGAAGTCCACCAGATTCTCCCAGGTGGATCCACTAGTCCTCACTAAAGGGGACTTAGATGAGATTGGAGACAAATTCTGGGATATGACAACAAAGTTATGTACCCATTTTGAGTAGCAGTACCAACAGACGCTGAGAAATGTGCAGAAGGATCTGCGCAACCTACAGATCCAGACAGGGTGACTGAAAGCGAGCGTCGGTCAAGCGAGTGAGATTCAGGCAAGCTTGTAGAAAGAAAGCGTGACAGTACTAGACACAGATTAGACTTTGGATCTCCAAGTGATCCAATTGTGAGATGGGACCCTGCGCGCCCAATCAGAAGAGGCCAATGCCCAGTTTTCGTAGCTTAAGGATCTGGGCATCAACCTTGCAACACTCCCTATCCAGACTCTACATGAATTGCACCAAGGTATCTCTGATGAGCTGAGGGTTAAGGAGTAGCACGCGCTGTTGGTCATTAGTGAAGTTAAGACCTATACCTGCAGATATTTCAAGAAAAGGCACAAGTGTTGAAAGAGAAGGAAGAACTTGCCACGTGCAACCAGAATTTAGAAGCAACAATTACACAGGCGTGTAATAAGCTGCCTGAGCTCAACGTTGTCACAGACACATAATCAACAGAGAAGCTCTAGAAGCTTGTTGTGGCAGTCATAGAGTCTAAAGATGAAATCAGCCAAGTCTGATTTGAACTACAGTTGCAAATGTTGGAGCTGCAATTAAAGTTACAGCCATCGACTCCACCGGAAGTTTGGGAGCAGCGCAGAGCAGTAATCAAGGAATGGCCACCTTAGACACCGCAGCCAAGGAATGCACTGAATTATTTGAGCATGCCATGGAGCTCTGGACATCTCTACAAGAGGACCCCACTCAACAGTAGATTGGCACTGACATTAGAGAAAAGCAACAACAATTTGATGAAATAAGGCTGATTGGGCACACTTTGGTGCCAGTACAACGGTTCACGCGATTGTTGGAAGGGAAGCAACTATAGACTGAAATTGAAGAGCTACACCGAAAAGAGGCCATTCTTAGGGCCAGAACCCAGCCTTGGACAGAGGAAGCCAACCAACCCACTTTGTCATTGCAGAACAAGTTAAAAGGCATACAACAGAGGTAAAGGACAATGGGCCTCGCAAAGGAAGGCCCCACTACAGAGAAGCTAGTCAAGGAAGTACAACAGGCGGCAATGCAGGGAACAGTTGATCTATAGGTTCTAAAATAGGTAGTGTTGACTGTAATGCTCCACTATTGGGGCTAGTGGTTGTCAATGGTGTATGTATGGATGGAACTTTCACTTAATAATAATATAATTGAGCCAACACATTTTCATGCATATGTTGTTATTATAGTTGGACTATTATGGTTGCTTTAGCAATGTATGTTGTTTAACTTACACGTTTTCTTATGAACTATTTTGTTTGCAATTGTATGAATCTGGTTGAAGGTGTGTTGTTGGATTAACCTATCACTTTGTTTTGTGGACTACTTTGCATTGCAACTTGTGATGTCATTTTTCTCGTGTGTTCTTTTCAGGATGCATACTATTACAAGCTTCTAAGTGACACACTTATTTTCCCCTCTATGTTAGAACCCCCATGCATCTCACTTGACTCGGTGCAAGGTCATGCACTTGCTTCCGACCAAAGTCATCATACTTTTCTCTGAGCGTTACCGCGGTTAAGGCACTACATTACCACCCACTGCTGGGACTCATATTCCAAATGGTTTGATATCTAGTTGGGACTTCATACTAGGGAGATACCCTTGAATGTTGATAAGTCCAACACTGTCAACATTTATGGTGCTAGAAGGAGGGCCAAATGATAAGATGAGCCCTCAAAGTTTGTTTTGAATCTTTGCACATCATTCAAGACTTACATCACAATCTCAACTCTGGCGCATTTTTATCATGCTCATGATTTCGAAGTGTCGGAAGATGTCATAGATGACTTGTCACAACTTGAATATGATGGTGAAAGCGGAATAGCCTTATTAAGACACGGAATTTCTTTTTTGGGCTTCTGTGACAGGAATGAAGTCCCCTCAGATGACATTACCTGTGAGTTGTTCCCTTACATGTTTGAAAGGCGCACTAAGCAATGGTGTCTCACATTGCCCGCAACCTCTATTCACTCTTTCAATCACATGATTAGAGAGTTAGGTCGTGATTTCTTTCATTATGACTATAAATTACTTAATAAAAAAATTTGGAAATTATGAAAAGAACATGATGAATCTGTTGCACAGTTTTATCAACTCTTCCGTCATCTCGCTTTTGAATTTCTAGAAGATGAAATTGATTAGGATTTTCTCACATAAAGGTTTAAGTATATTCTTCACAAATCTAACAATCCACATGAATTAGAATATTTTGAACCCCTTCCAGCATACCTCGATGTTAGAGCTTCTAAATCTAGGATGAACAAGGTTGTCGTCCCAAGTGACCCTTCGTCCCCTTCTCACCAAAAAACTCTAACTCTGTAGGATAAGGTGGGAGAATTTGTGAACCTAATTGTTGAACTGTCACCTCCTCCCACCCCACCTGCTCTGTATTTCTATGCAGAATTGGATTGCAAGCCTGATGGTTATCACGTGGTCTCATTCCCTTGACCTTCGTCCACTAGTTCCTTTGAATTTCCAGATTCTGGTGTCTTGTGTTCATCTGTTCCGGATTCCACATGTGATGTTCACAAGGATCAAGTTATGAATGGAGTTGGTGTTGAGTAGCCAACCTGTGCTATCATTTTTTATGAGTATGTGGGAATCTGAAGAAGAAGTTGTGGTGAAGGATGACCTCCTTCTATCTGCACCTCATCTACTTTATCTTGAAATCTTTGTGATTCTGTCATTTCTGATTTTTCTTGTGAAATTTTATCCCTAGATATTTTCACTTATGATTATTCACAGAACATACAGGATGTCATTCCATCATTTTATTGTGGAGAGGACAAATCTTCCCAAATACACTTGACCTCTTATCTTTCATTTCCAGAAATTTAGAGGGTGAAATTTTTTGTTTCTCATCAACCCCTCTCTATGATTTTTTAGATCATGAGGATGTTGGTGTCCATCTCGAATTTTCTATTCGTGCTTGTCATGATGTTTTAACTCATTCATCTGATCACAATTCTGATTCACCTACAGTTGATTTTTATAAGCCACCGGTATTTGACGATACATCTTCTAATGAGGTGGAAACCCCTCAAGTTGTCAAGGCACTTCAACTTGAGTTGATGGTTATGTCAAGTTCTCGTAGCCTTAAGGTCAGTTCCACTCCTGATTAGAAATATATTGAATCACCCCAGGCTCCTCATCACTCTCTTGTTCACATTGAAGATCAAAATAGTTCACAGTTTTCACATCCTCCACCAGAATCACACGTGCCTATCGCTCATACATTGGAGGAGTCATACGTAACGAGCACTATTGCAAAATGAAAATTTTCTTCCTTTTTCATGTTTTCTCATTTGTCACGTTCTAAAGAGTGTACATCTTTTCCTTCCACGTGCAATGTGACACAACACCATGATACATCTGCAGGGTGCCTTTCATGTGCTTTCAATCTTTTCTTTTCTGTAGACGCATTCAAACTTCAAACGTGTTGGTTTGCATTGCTTTATCTTTCTTGTTTATTGGTTTGCTTAAATATATTTCTTGTGAGTCACACCATCACCGACACAGGTCAACCAATGCACTGGTGGCTGTATTGGAAATATCACTTCACGTGAGTAGACCCATGATCTGCTTAGATGAGGAGTAGGAGTAGTGTTTTCTTTCGTATTTTGATTTTTCTTACTCTGTTTTGCTTCTGTATTACTTCTTTTCTTGGCTTGTTTGTTTGTTTTTTCACCCTTAGGATTAGCTTTCCCATGAAACCGTGTTTGGCTTCTTGAGACAAGCAGGGAGAAATACAAGAGGACTTATACAACTATCAACATCTGGTTGTCTATATATTCCCTCTTTTGTGAAGATCTTGTGTTCTTTTAATCGATGATACCCTAATGGAAAATACATTCCTTTCAGAATGAGTCTTGGTGAAATCACAATGCTTGCACTTTTAACTAGTACTGCCTACTCTAATCGGTTTTCTATTTTTGGTTAACCCTTGTCAACTTAGACAAGTAGAGTAAGGTGAGGGGGAAAACCTTAACAAGTATGTCAGAGGTATATATAAACATCCTTCTCTTAAGGGACAACCTCTTTTGCTCTCAATAAGTCGAGATCTGTCTTCGACCTCATGAAATAAATAAGTGCTTATGCATAGTTCTTTAAAAAATGAAAAATGAAAAAAATAAAATAAAGGTGAAAGAAGAGAAAGGCTTCCTACCCAGGGAGGTGAAGTAAGTAACTCCATTGGGGTACTGTCCAGGCTCCCTGGCAGCGGAGCAAAGCTTGTGTTCTTGAAGTGACTCTGTTGGGGTACTCTCTAGGCCTACTAGCAATGGAGCAACACTAGAGATGAAGCTAAAACTCTGACAGTTTATATTACTTGTGCATCATTATACACCTCATCCCAAATCGAAACAACTCAGTTGACTTGGCTTGGTATGTGTGATGTCGATAAAGAGAATGGTAGAGAGTATCTTTAACTCAAGCTAGTGAAGAAACCATGACGATCAAAGAATCAACAATACTTCCGGAAGAGTTAGACTCGCTTTACACGATACAAGGTCCATACAAAGAGTTGGAGTTCTACCAGTGTGTCGCCAATGTTGTAGTGGATACAACCACCCTATAAAAATTTTCCTATGCTTCGTTTTGGAGCCTCCCTCCTTAAATCATAGTATCTCATCTTATGTTGACCTAGGTACTTGTGCTTTAATTGAGTTTTATCTTATGCTTACTACTTTTGTTTTCCAACTTGCTTTTCTGTCTAACCCGCAAGCCCATCTTTTGACTTGGTTTCAACCCAGTCCTAGGCCTGCCTTAGTGAACTGCACAATCCTTGAGGCCAACCAGCCTTCAGTCCAAGAATTGCACAATCCAAGCCTGTAGTGATCCTTCAGCTCCAAAACTACATAGAGCTAGCTGCAAGCTTGCCTTCAGTTGAGAAACTGCGCAGAGTATGAGAGGTAGCCTAGCCACTCAACCTAGAAATTGTGCAGAAACTTTCCTTCAACAGCTGTCTGATGCATGAGCTATTGAGTTGTCCAATTCTCCTCAAAACTGTGCAATATCTCCATGCATGCATGGCAACTTTTCCCAACAAAAAAAAAAAGCATCCCTAAAAATAGGGATCTATTTTTAGCAATCAGAGTTACACTTGAGTTATTTTTGGAAAATGCCACCATATGTCACTTTCCCTAGATTTTTGGCCTTCATGTCATAAGCCCTAAATCGACCGAATTTATTTATTGAACGCCCCCAGGGCTCATTTGCACATTCAATATTAGAGATCCGGCATTCCCAAGGAGACCTTGAAACCTTCACCACATTCATCACAACCTTTCCGAGTAAGTCTTGCTTTTCTAGTCTTTCGCTACTTTTTTGTCGATTGTTTACTTAGCTTGTGAGAGTGTTGTTTTACCTGTTTTATTGAATGACCTCTGGCCTTTTGATTTATTTTAGCTTGTAGAAGTGTTGTTTTAAATTTTTCATTGCCTTTCCCAAGTGTCACATGCATAACCCAGTTTTTGTACCAACGATCGTCATTGCGACGACTCTCTCCACATGCTTCATTGTTCTTCAGCTTGATTGATTTCTGCACTTATTTTATTTGCATGCATCATCATTCACTCAGATCTTCACCCACCTTCACTTGTACTTTCAAATCTACTCGTTTTCATGTTTCCCTTGGGAAGATCTAGGCTTCCATGGCCTGTGTTGTCACAAAACCATGTACTAAGGGCTGCTACTTAGTGAGATCTCATGCAACTATTTCAGACCAGGCTTTAGACCAAAGATTAGCCTCCTTGGTCAGAGAGGGCTCTCTCACAAACTTTTGATAAGAATTAATCACAACAACAGAGGGCTAACTCTTCACACACTTATGAAAATAAAGCTTGTTGGACACACATCAAATTTGGTCTTCATTGGGCTATGGAGTCTCACACACTTAATAAGCAAAAGCACAGTCATTTCATGGAAGTCAAGGCTCTTTGCATCAATTGTTCAAACATACTTCACAAAAACCACAGCTTGCTAAACACACAGGAAGTCAGAGCATAAGATATGAATTCTGAGTGATTGTGTTATAACAAGGCTATACAAGAACATTGACACAAACTACAGCTTGCCAAACATACAGGAAGTCAGAGCATTAGAAATGAATTCTGAGTGATTATGTTATAACAAGGTTGTACAAGAACATTAAAAAAATAAAACACCATCACATTTGAACAATATAATCCATTGAGAATCTTGAGAAGAAACAACAGCTGTTTTACTATTACTGTAATAAGTCTGTACATACACCAATATGAGAACTCAGTCTTTTTTATAAAAGTCTCCAACCCTTGATACATCCAAGTTCTTCCTATGTATAGGAAATAAAGCTATACTATTTTGAGTCTCCTCAACAAGCATGAAGGGAGCTCGAAAACTTAAAATTAACTACCTTATCCGTATTGAAACTAATTTGCTAAATACAGAGGTATTGCTTTTAATGCAAAGAGTCCTAGTTCTAATCAAATTCTGCTTCTTTCTCCTTGTTTACGTGATTCTTTCTTGATTTCTGACAGCTGTGTTCTTCATGTATAAGCTGAAATGTATCTCGAGGAGCATTCGTTGTACTTGTTACTTTGGATCCTGAAGGTGTTGCTGACTCAACATTTGTTGTAGAAATATCCTCTGTTTCCCCGGTCCCTGTTTTGCTCCATGTTCTTTTTCCAACAAAATATGCTTTAAGCTGTATTAATGATCTTTAATAACCATGTCATACACCATCTGCCTGAATAATCAAGATACTTTTCGCATACTGCCAGGTGTTGAACTCAAAAACCCTGGTAAGCCTACCATAAACCCTAATTCTGCGGACATAAAGGAGCTTTATGGAACTTGGTAAAAACAACAGATCTTACCTTTATGCATTGAGGTTTACACTTGTCAACTTTTTAAGGCTTAAGCAATCATGGTGATTCCCTTTCCATCCTCGAAGCCTTTCTCCACAAAATTTGGTGACCTCAGCAATGTTTTCAAATTTTCCTCCAAAATAGTCACCTACAGCAGTTTCGTAGCGCGCTACGAAACTGCTGTTTCTTGCAAAATCACAAAATCACAGTCTTCAATCATTTCAGACTGCCACTTCTTTTCTTTTGATCCAAAAATAGCATACTATCCTTTCCTTTATACATGCCTCAAAAACATTAATGAACTTTAAATAACATGACACAAAATTTGGTGCAATAATGAAATAAATTCATTTGGCAACTAATTGGCCTAGCTGAGCCTTCAGCTTGGCCAGTTCATTTTCCATAGCAGCAATCTCAGACACTGTCTTTTCAAAATTGGCCAACTCCTGGTCAGCTGCTTCCCATTTTCCCTTAGTGGATGAGGTTTTCTCTTTTTTAACCAAAGGAGTCTTTTCCCTTATCTCTTTCTTTTTGCTCTCCTTGGTTTCTTTGGCCTGAGCTACCTGTTTTCCTTTCTGTTTGGTCTGCTCTCTGGTATATATTATCCTTTTAGTTTCTTGTACCTTTTCTACCTTTACTGCCTTTTCTGCCTTCTTTGCCTTGTCTAATTTTTCTCTCCTCTCTAGTTTCTTTATCTCAGGCAATGTTTTAGTTTGTTCTGTTATTGCCTTGGCAGTCTCCTCACCTTTTGGAATTTGTTCTGCTGCTTGTGCTTGACCTCTAGTAATTGGCCTTCTAGGCCTCACCATGAATTCCTTTCCCGCTTCTTCGAATCTGAGCCTTTTGGAAGCTTTAGATTTCTTAGAACTGTCAGGAGATGAATGTGTCAGGTCTATTGGCACGGGCTCCATTTGTACAGAAGTAGCTTGTTCAAAATCAATGGCTTCTAACAAATCTTTAAGGCTACCCTTAGACATGGGGCTATCCTCTGTCGCAATTGACTTTCCCTTTTCCTTGTTCAACTGACTCCTTGTTCTGATTTTGTTTTGCTGTGCTATTTCCTTTGGCTTGGATGCCACTTTCTGGTATTTCATCTTTTGCTTAGATGGTTTTGGTGTTTCTTTGATAACTATGGGTTTCCCTGATTGTTTTGTTTTATCCTTTGTTTTCTTACGGTCTTTAGCCTGCTGCTTAGGCTTAGCCACTGTAGGCTCTTCCACTATTGTTTCCAGTACAGGTTCTTCAACCATTGCAGACTCTTGAGTCTCTTTTTCCTTTTCTCTGTCTGGTAAAGGGGTTAGACCGGTTTTACTTTGGAAACCCGACATAAAGATAAATGAATCCCAATCCCTTCCAATCTTATTCAGGCTATCTAATACCAGTAACTTGATTAAGCCATGATGAAAAAGAGATGTTTCTTGATTTTCCTTTTTATACTGAACCTTGTCACACATTTTGCCTAGACTCCTAAACAGATAGAAAGGAATATCTATGGAAGTCTTTCCTGTGAAGTGTAACAAAAGCTTGAAATGGTAGGAGTAAATTTTAGTATACCTGCCCTCACAAGTGAGATACTTCTGAATAGCTATAAGTAGCAGAGCATACTGCTCTTTGACATAATGCCTAGGAATTGCCTTAGAAAGGTCCTGGTTGACATATTGCTCTTTCAGAAATTCTTTGCATGGTGTTGTGTCAAACTTGTAGTTTTTAAACCACTCCTGACCACTCCTTGGGATCTCGGTAACAGTAGAGATAACTTGTGGAGAAACAGGGAATTCTAATAATGCAACTTTAGAATTTAGGCCACTAAAGTTCAGAGCGAAAGCCTTGGTTACCTCTGTATGCCCGCCTTGTAGTTTCTCACAAAACCTCCAGCAACCGGCTTGTTTGAACGCTCGAGCAACACTTTCATCCCTTAGCGTGAGGTCGAGTCCCTCTGGTTCAGTTCTTAAGCATCTCCCGGATCTATTCTCTCGTTTTTCCATCTTGCTCAGAAAAAACTTTGCACAGAAACTCAATCAGCAATTACAACTCTCTCAACAGCTTTGGCTTTCAGAATGCGGCTCGCTTGCAGTAAACTTTCTTTTGAATGAGAATTCGGGCGGCTTCCTTTAGTTTTTTGAAACACTTAGCATGGAATAGGCACGTTGAATGCAGTCATGAATAAACATAATTGCACCACCTTACCTCATAAGATTGATTAACATCATAGACATGCGTGTGATCCTATTCAAATGGCGGGATGGATCCTATTATGATCTAGATGGGATGTCGACTGACACATCTAAATGGTTTTTTGATGACTCATACCCCAAGATTTGACACTTCAAGACAATGTACTGCAGAAAATACCCGAATCCCCGATTTCGTAGCGCTGGCAATCATGAAATGACATGCCGCGCTACGCAATGGCTGCTCAGGAATGGTGAAAAATGATTTCACAGTTAAAACAGGCCAATCATATTTACACTACGAAACTGTGCAATGTCAGAATGATATAATCAAGACTAGATATGCTATGGGAGATGGAAACTAACGATTTTTAACAAGGACATACCTCAATTAATCTTTAGAAAAGACTAATTTTAAAGTAATAAACCTAAACAACCTATTGACTTGAACCAAAAATTTACATATGGATCTTTGTACATAGATGAACTTGTAACCTTAAGTGATAACAGCCTGGATCTAGCTCTCCCTAGCATGCACTGCACATTTCTGGATCTCAAGGCTCTGGCTTGGCTCCAGAAATTGTGTAGGGGCTTCCATAGCCTGGCTCCAACTGTGCATTGTGCAGTTCCAAGAGCAACTCCAGGAGCCGTTCCTGAGCCTTGGTCACTAGGATTGTGTAATGCGCAACCCCAGCTGGCCTGAGTGTAACTGAACTGCGGATTGCGTAGTTCCAATCAGCAACACCTCCCCACTAGCAGCTGAGACCGCACAATGCACATAAATAGTTGGTAGTCAGTCACCTTTGACAGCTAGTATTGCGCAATTCTTCCCAGTAGTTGCCCAGTTTTTTGTTTGGTCTATTCTTGAATTGCTTTTGGTTTCATGCTAATATTTGCATGCCATGAGTGTCCTCTCTGTCTCCAGGTCTAGTAGTTGTTGAGAAACTCTCCATAGTTACAGGTAACATGGCTACCAAGAGAGTTGCATCAAAGGATACTGTTGAAAGTAGCATTAGGGATGCAGTTGAGCAAGTGTCAATGAGTTTACCAATTTATGAAGACACACAGCTATTCATTGAAAAGGGCATGAAGTTGACATAGCAGGAAATCAAGGATATCTTTGTAGGAGACTTCAAGGAAGATCTAGAAGATCGGCAAGTGTATGTCAATAGTAGGAGACTTCAAGGAAGATCTAGAAGATCGGCAAGTGTATGTCAATATCCACCGGTCTAGCTTACATAAGGTTGCATGCAGGTACCTCGCATTCCCATGTGCAGACATCATCCACTGGATTGTCTCACACATAGATCCCGAGACTATGACATTGAGCAGTTCCAGTGGAACACAACTTGCTACCTTTAGGATGGAGAATTATCATCATATGTATCACTTACCTAAGCCGATGAACCGAATGGATTAACTTTTCTATGCCACCCACAGCTATGTAAACACCAGGGATATTATAAAGCACTAGGTGAAGTAGTTTTCAAAGTTCATATCCACACCCAATCACGTTTACAAGATGAAGTCACTCAGAAAAGCCTACCAGTTCGGCAAACTGTATGGTCAACAGAGCACGGAGACCTTTCCACATAATTACGTTGTTGTGTTGTAGCAGTTGGTGAATGATGGAAAACTATTTAATTGGTTGAATATGTTGGCTCATCAGTTGAAATTCCATGTAACTAATGCCCAGAATCTACCCAAGGATGAGCAAGAGAAATTCTACATGTCTGCATATTTACTTGATGCAATCTGTGCCTAGCATCAATTTCCTGGCATGGGTTGGATGTGGACACCACATGAGCATGTCATCAATATTTATTGCAAGTTTATTTCCAAGTGTAGCTACTGAGGAGTTATGGTGAGGCTAGTTGACCATTTCATCACCCCGGTCTACAAGTTGATCTTTGAGAAAGATCCACCTTTCATGTCCCAAGAAGCGATGGAGGCATTACTTAACATTGTAGATAGGTATGCCTAACTCGGTGGCACCTTCATCAGGATGTTTGGTAGAGAGAAGCCTCTACATGTTCTACCAAGGTTTGCCACAGACAAGTTGGTCATGCAATAGGTCGCATCTCACATCTCCACAGGGTTATCAATGAGGCTACATAGGAGGAAGAAGGCACCATGGCCTGCTCTTTCTTTGCAGATTAGATTGTATAAGACTAAGAGCTTGCAATGTGGATGTCGAAGCCAAGGAGATAGTGAAGTATGATTTCAGCACCAGAGATTACAATTTGTATGATCCCCACGATATTTCAAAGAACCACTGTGCGAGAGTGTATTATCCATGGATTCACAGGGCATGTCATTGGCAGAGGAGGACCCTTGGAGGTATTTTTACAACCACTCCAAGATCAATGAACCAGTCAGCATAGCCATAGAATTAAAAGTTTCTCTGCAGACAACGGCACCACAGGAAGTAACAATAACAAAAGCAATAAGCAGCAAACCAGTGTAGGATAAGAGTAAGAGGAAGATTTCCGAGAACCCAAAGGCTAAGCAAAGCTACAAGTTCGAATAATATCCTCTCATTGAGAAAGTAGCTTTGATAATGGAAGCAAAGAGGCAACAACTCATAAAAAGAGTAGAATGGAGGAAGAGAGAGAAGCAAGGGTTGGAGGAAGCAAAAAGAAAGTTGCAGGAAATAAAGAAGAAGTTAAAGAGGAAAATGAGCTAAGAAGGAGAAAGAGGGAAGAGAAGAAGAAACTGGAACATGAGGAAGGGCAAGGCGCGATCACAAAGAAAATTGTGCCCATACAAGTTGAGGAGTCATAACAACTAGCAGATGAAGAAGAGGGTGAGAAGATGCAGGATCAAGAGCTTGCTCAATAGATTGATAAAATGGTTGAAGCAACAGACATGCAGTTGGGACAGGAGCCACAGGACTAAGATATTGACCTCATGTCGAGAGCATCCATGGTCATCCAGTAGTCTCCACCACCTCTAGTAGCAGAACCAGTGCCGAGTGAGAAAGAAGAGGTTGTTCTCCTTGATGATGATCTGGTGATGGATGTGTACAATATGTCATTTGATGAGTTGCAGAAGAGGATTGTACAGGCACAGAGAAAGCATTTCCCAGATGATCGCACATTACATTCATTTATGAAGGAAAGGGTCATAGTGCCAGATGTCAGAAAACATCCAGTTGCCATGGTCGATGCCACTATGGCTTATGCAGGAGCCACAAGCTCAAATGTCAAGTTCTTGTTAGCAGAGAATGAATAGATGGGTAAGAACTTGCAAGTGACTAGTAAGAAATCAAGACAATCTCCAGGATCCGCAATGGCAAAAATGAGGAAGGTGATACTTACTGAAGTATTAGCTCTTGAAACCACCATGCAGAAACTCTATGACGGATATGTCACAGTGCATAAGGTGGTTGTCCATCTATTTGGATTTCAGCGGCGAAGGAAAAATATATTCCAAACTTTCAAAGACATACACATTGCTATTACCCATGTGCAAGAATGGACAATGAGATACAAAGGAGCCCTGCTTCACCTGCCCAAGATGATGAAGCCATAGGCAGAGATAGAAAAATCAAAGTTTTAGATGTAGATCCAGAAATATGAGCAGCTCGCCTGTTCATCAGTAACATATAGGCTTCATATGCATGGTTGTTCAAGAGTTTGGATGTGATGGTGAGGACGCACATGATCTCGTCAGTCGGTTCCCTCACTGGAGTCAGGGAGAAGAACCAAATCTGATTAGAGATCGACAGGTACATGGAGCAGCTCAGGCGAGAGGCCATAAGTGATGACTTGGATATGAGTGCAAAAAACATGCAAAAGTACATCGGTGGTCCTGTCGTAGTCATGACCATGCTATGCATGCTTCAGGATGAGTTGGACAAAGGTTCCCAGATCATATACCCACAAGCTATGGAGGCAAGATTCTGCTTCCAGAAAGACACCATAAAGAAGTATGGGACACAATAGCACAGTACCAAGCTTGGTATCAGTACATCACCGAGAGTCATCAAGTGGATGTTGTCGAGTTGGTCTTCCCCCAGACTTCTGAGTCATAGTGTTGTGTCTTGTCTCGTTGTCTCTAGCCTATTTTGTCTCACATGGGTACATGTGGAAATTGTATATTATTTGTGAATATATTGTAAGTGAAATTCCAAGTGTCATCAGTGGAATGTGAAGAGTCACTATGTAATCCAATGAGTTATTTGTAAATAAGTTGAAGAGTCATGAGGGTAGTCAAAGAGTCAAAGGGGAATGTCAAGGGTCACCCCACCTTTGTTATAAATAGAACCTAATAACTCATATAACAGGCTTTTGGGATCCAAAATTTTGGCTAGGCTTAGGCTTAGAGAAGGCTTGGGAGTATTGTGATCAGCCTTGGATTCTCCACAGCATAGAGAGAGTATACTTCTTTGGAGGAGAAGGTGGTGTTGATTGTAATGTTCCACTATTGGGGCTAGTGGTTGTTAATGGTGTGTGTATGGATGGAACTTTCACTTAATAATAATATAACTGAGCCAGCATGTCTTCATGCATATTCTGTTATTGTAGTTGGACTATTATGGTTGCTTTAGCAATGTATTTTGTTTAACTTATGAATTTTTTTTTTGCAATTGTATGAATTTGGTTGAAGGCATGTTGTTAGATTAGCCCATCACTTTGTTTTGTGGATTATTCTGCATTGCATCTTGTGATGTCATTCCGCTTGGTTGTTCCTTTCAGGCTGCATAGTATTACAGGCTTCTAAGGGACACACTTCTTTTCCCCTCTGTGTGTTAGAACCCCCATGTATCTAACTTTACTCGCTACAAGGTCACACACTTGCTTCCGACCAAAGTAATCATACTTATCTCTGCACGCTACCACAGTCACGGCACTACATTACCACCCACTGTTGGGACTCCTACTCCAAACGGTCTGAGGTCTAGTTGGGAATTCTTACTAGGGAGATCCCCTTGAATGTTGATGGGTCCAGCACTGTTTACATGGTCCGACTTGCTATCCAGCAAGCTTTCCAAATATATGGATAACCAACCTTTTATGCCTCTAATCCATTTTGATCAGTGTACTCATTGATCTAGCATTCTCATCTATTAAAGGTGAGCTATTGTCGGGTACTTTAACCATTATTTCATTCAAGTGATCCAACTAATGTTTAAGGTCATATAGTATAGACCATAGGTTTAATTTGGATCATAGACAGATATTGGTTGTGTATTTGTTCCCTTACTTCATCTTGGTGGTTATCATGTATCCCTAGTCCAATGTGACCTTCCTTAGGGTATTTCTTTCATTGTCTCGGAAGGACAAAAAAGGGAGGCTTTGATGATGGTAGAATCCCATGTTATTCATATTTAACACCTGTCATCGTTCTTCCATGTCCATTATCCCACTTTTGATTTTCTGTTTTCATTTGTTTGTACTAGTTCATTGTTGGCCTTGTTCTATGAGAATATGGGGTTGAAAATACCCAAGGTTGATGCAGTTGTAAGAAAATAAAAAGCATAATCAAAATATCAAAATGCAAGAGAATGGCAAGGGATGTAAAGCAAGCAAAATCCAATTATAGCTTGCACTCTACCCCTTCTTATATAGCTACTCATCTTCAAGAGTATCCATGCATGTCATACCTATCAAAGTAAAAGGTACTCTCATTTAACATCCCAACCCTGAAAAAATTTTGAACTACCCATCATCAAAGGGGGATCATATCATCATAATTACTTAATAAATCAATAAAGCTTATTAGACAAGTCATATCAAAATAAGAAATAAAAAGGAAAATATGTAGTTTTGAAAAAACAAAGGTAAGCAAAGGTAACTAAAGCAGCTAACTGCTCCCTCTATAAAGGTGCTCAAGAACAATGGTTTCATATCCTAGTATAAGACTATAAAACCTTTAATCAATTAAATCCCAAGCCATAACACCTATCACTTGCACATATATCTTGAAAGGGTTGACTTGGGAATTGTTCCTCCCCTTAGGGTGGGAAGAAATTAATAAGGTCATGAGATAACCCTCCCATACCTGAGTGGGATAACTCATGCAAAATCATTAGCTAGTAGGCCATTTGAAGATGATACTTGTGAGAATTAATCTGACGGATTTGATATTGAATATGTTCTACCTTGATGCGTTTATGATTCTTGTACCCATCATGTTGATTTTACTTGATGACATGAGTATGTGCTAGGTGATTCTTATAGGTGAAACCATGATCAATTGAGGAATGATATGATGTTTCTCTAACACTTTGTAGAGGATGTATCACCCCATTCCTTGATGACATAAGATAATTGATGTTGGATGTCAGATCCCCCTCAAGGAGTATTGGCCTTAATGAGAGCTTAGCATAGATGATGTGACCTTACTCCAACCCTAAGACCTTGGATGTTTACCTTTGATGCTAGGATGTTGACTTGGAGAGTTGATGCACCCCTAATGATGATGTTGAACATTTGGGACCCTTTTACAGGGGTAAATGCACCTTCTGTCATGATATTGTCATGCCCTAGGTTGATGATATTATCCTACCACCTCATTTGATGATGAAATGAGCTCAGGGGTGTAATTTTGGTGATGTAACACCTCATTTGGATGAAGAATCATGACTTATGGGATAAGGTACATCCTTTGAGATATTCATTGCATTGATTTTTGGAGAGAAGTACATTTTGGATGATGATGTCACCCTTGGAGGATTTTAGACTCACATGAGTGGGCTCATTAAGTCTTATTTGCACGTCATTTCATTGTTTAGTTACCTTTGGAGGTTGGCATGATAACCCATCCACTTTATACCATGGGTTTAATTCACTTGGATGCCCTCATATAAATAAGGGATTTAGTTTCCTTTTGGAACATTGCCACACTCGGAACATAGCTTCTATTCATTAATGATTTTCTTGCTCATGTGTGCAATGTAGGATTAGTAGAGAAATTTTTCTTGGGTGGTTCTTGCGATGTGATGTGATCTCTTTTCATGGATGCTTATAATCAACATATTAGGTGTTGCATGGGGAAGTAAGTTAGTTTACTTTATTTACCATAGTATCATGTTCCATGGGATTAATATTCTTGTGCTAAGTTAATTTATTGGATATTTTCTTCATCAATCCTTGTTGAGATAAACCCTTCCTTCAAGTATTTGAGAAATAGAGATAGGTTTTTCTTTCCCCAAATCATCTAGGAAATTGAAAACCTAAATTACAAACCCTGGGGAAAATTATTTTGTTTTCTTTAATTTTGTTTGGAAATAGAATCACAACAAAGAAACCCTATAATATTTTGTATCCTAGACTCCATATCCGCTAGATTAATAAGGCATTAGCCTAGCTCACTTGTGGTACTCATCTCAAATATAAATGTCAGAGGTTTTCCTACACAAAGGTTAGCAGAGAAATTTTTTCTTGTGGTGGCTAATAGGCTAACAACAATTATGAGGGTTTGAACCCTAGAAATAGGAATTATTCATATGATGTAAACAAATATGGGTAAAACTATTAAAAGAATATAAGCCAAACAGTAAATATTAGATATGAAACATATCACAACTACAAGAATCCATTACCCAAAGAGAATAAAGCTTTTTAATTAAAGAATATCACATGTGAAGGCGCTCCTTATAGAGTGGCTAAAGGGGCCTCCTCATTGGGACGGTGCTTTGGATTCCTTAACCTACAATTGTGGTTTCTCCCCCTCTCCCGAAGTTGGTTTTACAATCCATAGATACAAAATAAAAGAAAAAAGGAAGAGTGAGGTTTGAATGAGGAACACTCAAATGTCAAAGGATCATAATTTTAAGGATGATGATGGTCATGGTGAAATGAGTGGAGAAAACCTCTCTATTTATAGTGAAATGATAGGTTAGATTTGATATGGTCAAATAATAAAATATTTGTTGGACCAAATCAAGATCTAACCAATTTAGAAATTTTATTATTATTTGTTAGAGGAAAAGGTCAAAGAAAGGTCAATAACTTCTATTTAGATAACTAACTCAAAAAATAATGATTTATTGAGTTAATTAATAAAAATGGGTAAAATGATAAGAAATAATTAATAACAAAATGAGTTTATTAAATTACTTCTAAGTGAAATGGACAAATAAGTTAGAAACAATTTATAAATAATGATTTAATAAACTATTTCTATGAAAATGTTTAAACGATTAAGGAATAATCATTAAAAAAATGATATATTGAATTATTTCTATGGAAACGGAAAATTGAGTGAAAATATTTTGAATTATTTTCACTTTAATGGGTAAAAATATGAAAATAACACAAAATCAATGAGTTATGGGTATTCTTGTGTGTGTAAATTAATTAATGGAAATAACTTAGGAAAAGTGGCTCATTAGGCTATTTCATTAGGTGAAATTTGGTTTTAATGTGTAAAAACTCATGCTACATGGCACATTTTGATCCACCTAATTAATTATGGCTAGATGATCATTTTTTATGTGATAACAATAAATATCATTTTTCTTATTTTTTATTAAAGGTAAATTAGAGTTAAATTGCAAAAATATCTTGTGCTTTTAACATTTAATGACTTGTTGATGTATTCCATAAGGTTTGGTCTTTTTTAAAAGTGCATTAGAGAAGCTAGATTGAAGAATTTATTTAATTTCAGCCATTTTATAGGGTTGACATTAAGTTTTATTTGTTGTTACATACTTTATTAATCACCATAATTTGTTGGATTTTATCTTTAGTTTACTCTCAAATTTATCATTCATCTCACATAATTTTTATATAATGTTAGTCACTAAATTTTCTACTATTATAAACAATTATTTTTCTGCCATTTTCTAGCCTAAAACCCTATTTTATAGTGGCCTTGATTTTTTTTATTTGGTGTGTTTGGGTAACCTGTTTGAGACTCCTTAGGCTAATTTTAGCCTTTGGATTGACCCACAGATCCTTTGAACCCAAATCTTGAACTTCTTCATGCATTACATACCCTAGTTTGCCATACCTATTTATCTAGTGGATTTTTGTTGTAGGATCCTTAGGAGGTCGTTAGCTTAAGATCCTTAGGTTACTTGATCCCTAATCCCTAACAAGGAAGCCTCCCTTATGTTGGATTGTGTCCTTCACTAAAGTGAGGGGAATAATTGTTGAGGTGACAAGTGTAAAACTCCCATGTTTTGCACCTTTTGTAGGTCACTCGATGCATCTTTATGCTAGGTGCTAAATTTTGCTATAACTTTTTTGGTGTCACTATCCATGAGGAATTGATTCCTTCTTCTTGAGATCCAAATTTTATGCTACAACATTTTTCCTTGATAAGTATATCTCAAATATTTCTTTATTGTACTTATCTAGTGACCTCATTAGAGGAACGAAGTCCTTATTCCTTATAGATCTTTGAAGATTTTGTGTTTTCAAGGTGAAACAAGAGTAACTCCATAATCTTGTATTATGGAAATTGAATGTGATAGAAAATGGATCCTTGGTATTTTCATGTGTTGTACCTTTATTTGGATGTTTGGGATGTTCTAAGACACCCATATTGCTATAGTCCAAGTTTCTACATGAATTGTCCAAAATTTGATGGCATTCCTTCTTTGGCTATTACTCATGTCGAGAAAGTATTAAAGTACATTTCGGAAATTAATATGGTACATGAATATGAAAATATGAGATCATTCATTAATTCTCTAAATGCAAAACATTTGGATTAGATTAAAATTTTCTTGTAGTCCAAAGAGCATATCTTCCATCACACAACTTATTTGAATAATTTCTTAAGCATTGGGGTATGATATTCCAGAAGTATGAATATGTTCTTCATGACTTGGCCAAATCTCTTCAAAAATAAGCGCTTATGGATATTCCCTAAGAAGAAGAAGCATCTATAGAAGATGAATAATTTCCTTTTAAAGATGGAGAAGACATCCTTGAAGAAGAAGAAGAAATTAATGAGGAAGGCTACCAAGAGCAAGAATAAGAAACCTTGGTTGATCCAATCAAACGTCAAAGCATTGATGAAGGTCACAATGAAGGCCATGATCTTATAGGAGATGTAGCTAGTAATACTAAGTATCATATCCACAAAGGATATCTCATTGAAGAAAATATTCTTCCTCATGAAGACAAGAATGAGACAGGTCATTTTCCTTTTGAAATTTTTGAGCTCTATGCTACATCTTTTGAAAACTTTCGAATGGAAGTCTTTAGAAATTGAGGATATTAATGATTTAATATACATTTGAAGATGTAAGTGGGATATGAGTTATTGTTATTTTGATAGAAACCTTGTTTATGGGACTGATGATAACTATAGAGAAATATTGGGGCAACAATATTTTACAAGTGGAATTTTAGACAACTCTCATAACCACTTCCAACCCTACATATGTAGTGATGATTTTGAGTCACAAGAGGATATAATCATGGATTTGTTTCAACCATAATTACCTCCCCCTTGTGATGATTTTTAGCCACTCCATTCCTTGGATTTAGATGATAATCCATGCGTCAAGTCAACATTGTAGCATCATTTTGAGTCTAATATTTGTCAAGGACATCGGGTTTTTGAAAGCAAGAATTTTCAACCTCTCTTACTATAATTTATCCTCAACTTTCCACTAAAGATACAAATGGAAATATTATGTTTGGGATCTGAAATATTTACAAGGCATGATTGTTTTCAATTTATAGGTTGTTGCTTAGATATCAAGTTATGTGAAAGGAAGCAACAAGCCTTAAATTTGGAACAATTTTTTTTTCAAAATTTGAACTCATCCTCCCCTTTCCATTAAAAATCCTTATGGTTATTTTTAGATTCCTTATGATCCCTTCCCATTGGGGATGATGTCAAGTGAAGCTAGAAAGGTTACCTCTTAGGTCATTTGGGTCTTTCTTTTGAGATGATGGGGTTTTTTCATGAAAAACTCGCTTGGAGGAAGGGTGAGCCAACATTGGTTTATTTCAACCCCACTACGACCCAACCTTATGACTTTGATGTCTTCTTTGATCATTGTGTGATATTTACTTGTGATCACCTTATACTTGACATATCCTTGTTTTGTTTCATAATCAAGCATAAGGGTAGAGCCCTTGGTTTTGATATGATGTTAACCTATCTTCATTAGTTGTATGACTATATGTGATTGACTTTGATTTGTTAGTGTAGAGTAGGGTAGATTGTTTGTCACGCATAATGATTTTGCATCCTTTCCTGATTTTTATCACACTAATTTCATTACATAGTTATTTATTATTTGTTCCAAAGTCAAAAATAAATAGTAATTTAGTTTATATTTTGAGATGTAATTTTTATAATTTTTCCTATTCTAAGATGTCAATATCACCTTGGTATTATGTTACTAATAGTTTCTTGTAGAATCTAGCAATTTTTGTGATGCAGGCCACAAGATTGCGAGCACCAAGGATTGTTATGATTTTCTTCCACTCTTCATTTGAGTACATGGATCACACACTCCATGATGAGAACATATCCTTGAGTTGGAGCAAGATGTTATCTATCTATATACATGGGTAACCCTAGGAGAATTTTACCCTACCATGATCCATAAATAGCCAGACTTAGATTCCTCTAATCCATTTTAGTCAATGCACTCTTTAATCTCACCTACTCCTTTGTTGAAGGTGGATCATTTATTTTTAGGCAATTTAACCATTTTTTCCATTCAAGTGCTTTTAATTAATGTTTAAAGCATTCTAGTATGGATCAAGGGTTGAAATTGGATTATATGCCACTATTAGTTTTGTACATGTTGCCTTCACTTTGGTGGTTATCATGTGTCCCTAGTTCAGCGCGACCTTCCTCGGTGTTGTGGATGTGTTATATTATATGCATGATTAGTACCATACACGACTCATATGCATCATATTCAGTGGGGTTGTCATAAGGGGGTGGAACTTACAAAAAAAATGTGGTTTTTTTGCATCCATCTTTGGTGGATTTCATCACACAATTTTCACTTATAGTGGTTTTATGGAACATGGTGGTTTAGCCCATGATTTTGTAATTACAATTAAGAAAATATGGTGTATTCCACCAAGGTTAGTGGATTGGGTGTTTATGGATATCATGGGATATACATATTGTTTTGTAACATCATAAAGACATAATATATTGAAAAAATATTTATGGTTTTCCTGGTTTGGGTTTCCAGGGTAAAATCTATGCGTTAAAAATGTTTGTGTGTCATTGCATATTTTCTATTTTCATTAAGAATTTGTTTGCAGAAATTAAATATATAGTGTTAAAACTAACATTTGGTATCATAGAAATTTGGATTCAAGGGGATGCCTCTGTGGTTAAGGGTTTTGGCTTAGGCTTATGGAAAACCTTGTTATATTAGAGTATCTGCAAAATCGATTCTTGTGGTGAAAGGAAACAACGATCATTTCAAAGATAGATATTGAGAAATTCAATGGATAGAGTTTTGATCTATGGAATATCAAACTGGAAGATTTTTTGGTGGACAAAGATGTCAGATCTCCCACAAACCTAGAACCCAATAATCAATTGACCTAGCATATTAAAGATCTACTGAATGAACAAACATCTAGCTTATTAACATTAACTAGTCGAAGAAAAATATAACCAATGTCACAAAAATTGACACAACAAATTCTACACAATCAAATCAATTCATCATTAAATTGATTCAGAGCCTGCTTGGGCTTCTATCCTGTGAAAATGTACTAAATGAGGAAATACATGTACAGTGTTGTATCTGACCTAACGGAATAACCCCTCCTTAGGTTATTTGGATCTCCTTGCTACCCCCTTCCTTGGAGCCAACACTTCAGAGTATCAGACCCCTCACTAAGATGCTTCTCTCAAAATTGTGCTATTGTGTGGTGTGTCTTCTCCCTATCCTTAGCCTTGTTTTTTATATTTTTACATTGAGCTAAATACCTAACCCTAGTATCCAAATTGATTAATAGTCGAGATTAGATCTCACCTCACTTGAGATCAAGGCGTGAGATTAAAACATAATTATTTAAGTAATTATTCACTTTTCCTAAGCTTACTCTAACTTGATTATCCGACATAATAATTATTTTCTTTCCTTGAGTTAAAAACTTATGATCATTTACAAATGCAACTTTCTCACACTAGAGTAAGTGTCTAAGGAGACTTTGGGCAAATTTTGCATGTCTGGACACTTAGGCATATGTAGAAGTACCTACCCAAGGTACAAACATAAACACTCCCTCTTAGTGAGAGAGGTACTTTTTCCCCTTGGAACTGACTTCAAGACTATAATTGCATTTTTTGTCATGGTTGCTCCCTCTAAATTTAAATAATTCCTTAATTTCTAGTCTAGAAACATCCTTGATGTCTTCCAATACAATATAATATAAAGGTCATATCATACCAAGATACCTTCTTGGGAGAATTTACAAACTACTCCTCCCTTCTTGAACTTGAAGAATGACTCCCTCTAAGTTACTCAACCATCATATCTTCCTGCTCCTTGTTATTTGTCACTACTTTGCTTCTCTATATGGCTCGTATGTTAAGCCCTTCTAGAACCCATAAGAACTTGTTGGTTTACAAATCCATTGGGATCTCCCTTATGGATCTATGTTGTTCCTTTGTAACATCAATGAAATCTAATGTCAAACCTTTGATTGGTGTAATCTCCCTCTCTCCCTTTCAGGGTTAACCTCTACCAATCCTATGAGAAAACCTTATTGGTATCATCTTTCATACCATGCTATATGGGCCATTATTAACTCGCGCATGTCATAGTAGATACCCTACCCAGTGACTTTTCTTAGTCATTTTGCCAACGATCCTTTGTTTTCCACTAAATGATTACAATTACTCAACCATGTCCAACGCGACATACTACCTATTACATGATCCTTTGTATTGTCTCCTTCAAACACACTTGGCACAGTTCATTGTTGTCAGCTCATGCTATACCCATGTTTGTTACCTATCTAGGCTACCTACTCATGCATGTACACAAGCTCGGTTGTTTCCTCTACACAATGGCTTGTTGGCCTATTGGTATGGCATGTCCACATTCCAAATGTGATGTCACTTGGTTCTTGGTACGGTTCTCTGCATCCCTCCTCTCATCCCATGACTTATCATTGTTGTTAGCTAATGTTATACCCCTGTTCGTTACCTGTTTGGGCCACCTACTCATGCATGTACACAAGCTCAGTGTTTTCCTCTGCACAATGGCTTGTCGACCTATTAGTATGGTCTGTCCACATTCCAAATGCGTTGTCACTTGGTTCTTGATCATTTGTAGGTTTACTCAACCACAAACTTATAGTTGCCACATGTACCTTTATAGCCTTGACTCTTCCTTAGTTTGCTTCACTATGAACCTTGGCTTGGTTATAACGACAACAACTGTGCACTTCATCAGATATGGACAAACTTGTGATGGTTGGATCAGCCACGTCTCTACCTGCATGCTCGCGTTTCATTTCCCACAATAGTCTCCGAAAATTTCCGCTTTTCCTATCTACCTACAACTCAACCTGCGACTAGCCAATCCCTCCACCTAAGTCACTATATTATTTTGGTGCCCTTGCTACCATAGATGGTAGTGCATAACACCTCAAACAACAACTTTGATATCGTGTTATATTTCCTACGAACTTAGCATCTAGAAATCTATTGATCGACCAAATTAAAGATCTAATGAATGAACACATAGTTAGGTTATTAACATTAATTAGTGGAAGAAAGTTGCTTATTGGGTATACGGCTCTCAGCGACTCTTCATCTAGGGTTCTGACAGATTGAATTGACTACCCTGTAGCAGCCATATTGGTTGGCTAGGGCCGGTCGGCCTCTTCCCCCTGTGTAGATCCTACCCACGATGCTTGTTGTTTTGGTTGTGGAGTAGCATATCCCGATGAGTGGCCCCTCAATTGGGCGGGGGGGCCTCCATCGTTCTGAGATGCAGTCAACCGGATGCCCTTCGTCCATACCAGTAATGTTGCACCAGACAATTTGACTTCGACGGCTATAAAAACACCAACGATGGGTGTGTAATGGAAAGCGCGGTGTCGAAGTCGTTGCCTCCCAAAGGTAGAGAAGAAACCCAAATTCATGATCCCCAACAATCGTTTGGAGAAATCAAGACAATACATGAAATATCACACCCTCGTCTATAAGTTTCTAGGTATTTGGCCCCGAGAGAAAGATATTCTTCAGTGGATCCAGAACAAATGGGCCCCTCAGGGTCAGATCTAACTTTTCCTGTGAGCCAAGGGATTTTTCACAGTGGTCTTTGCAGATCTGGATGAAAGGAAACACATTTTTTATAATGAGCCTTATTTCATGAACAGTTTAGGACTCTTTCTTCACTATTGGGAGGAGCGTTATAATCCTGACAAGAAAGAGCTTCAGGCAGCTCTGGTATGGGTAAGGTTATTCCCACTTCCAGATGTTTTATGGTAGCCTGATATCCTAGAAGGAATAGGTAATGTGATTGGTCAATTTGTAAAAGTTTTAGAGATCACATAGCGTTGGGGGCATGTAGCATATGCCCACATCTGTGTCCATGAATATCTCCCAACCCCTCCCTAAAGCAATCAATTTGGCATATCATGACTCCATTTCGTCACAACCCCTCGATTATGAGCATGTCCCTTTTAAATGTCATTATTGCCACAAATATGGCCACATGTTTTGTGACTACCCCCTTACCCTAATCGAGGAAGCCCAACATGCAGGCCAACAATGTGATGATGAAGGTTTCCAACTTGTAGGAGGTAGACACAATTGCCAAAACCGATCTCAGGCCACACCCTCGACTGCCTGATCTAACCTACCAACACCTCAGCCACGACTGGACCAGACAGCCCACCCAACTGGTAAAACCCCTCCTCAAGGGGATGAAAACCCCTTCGCACTTATGGAAACGTTGGAGTCGGCGCAAGAGAAGCAAGTCAAAAAATATGTTTTGTCTCAACTATCGCTCGAGGCTATGGATCTCGACAAACAAACCATAATTTCCATGGACAAAGAAATGCCCAAGAGGAAGGTGTTAGAAACTACAAAATGAGATCAAAGAATAAAGGAGATCATCAATCACACAATCAAAGTGTTGGATATGGAGGAACGAAACAATTGGCTAGCCCTAGATGAAAGGAAAATGCTCGACATATTCATAGCATGGCTCAAAGGGAACGTTAGAGAAATCCCAGCCAACGAGCTTTCACACTTTGGAAATATTTTCAACCAATGGAGCATCAAACTAGGAAAGTAGGAGATCGATCCCAAACCTCCCAGTTCGAGGAAAGAAGGAGGCATGTTGGCTATCACCCTCCCATATCCATGTGTACCTAATAGAGCAAAAAAAGGGAGGAAGGCGACAAGAGAATTAATTAGGGAAGTGGGTAAACTATTGTTAAACTCAGGACAAATGGGACAATTGACGGATTATTTTCCCAGGTCTATACCCCCCTCTCAATGAAAATATTCTCTTGAAATATTCAAGGCTGCAATAGTAAAGGTATGCTCTGATCTCTTAAGGACAAAATCATTAAAGTCAAACCGGATATTGTGATGCTAAAGGAAACCAAAATGACAGCAGCAAAAATAATGGAGGCTAGCCAACATTTTTGGAAGAATAGTGAAGTAATGATTATAGATGCCATTGGAATGGCTGGTGGCATTGTGGTGCTTTGGAATCTGGCCTAATTCATAACCAAATACTGGATTGGCACCCGTTATACCCTGTCTGGTACCGTTAGTCTAATCAGCTCTGATGTGTGGTATAGCCTGTCAGCAGTCTATGGACCCTCAACTCCACAAGCTAAGGATTTGTTTCTGAAAGATCTCCAGGAACTTCAATCCATCATCTCATCCTCCGAATGGATAATAGGGGGTGACTTCAATATCATTCGGAATTTTGAAGAAAAACATGGAGGGGTTAGACGGTTGGAACCCAACTCCATTTCATTCAATCATCTGATCGAGGAACTTCATTTGGCAGACGTGAAACAAAAGATGAGGCTTCGCACTTGGAATAATCGAAGAGGAGGTCCAAACCAGGTGGCCTTTCATTTGGATCGGTATCTTGTGTCGGAGGAACTCCTTCTAAAGGATCATTTCGTTGAAGCTTCCATTCTACCCTCTCTTGGCTCAGATAACTGGCCCATATGTCTCAATATAGCCTCCCATGCCCTTCGAAGAACAAACCCTTTCACTTTGAAAGTATTTGGCTGCAACACTCGAGTTTCGTGGGAAAAATTAGAATAATGGTGGAAGACCCTTGAGGTTCCCCCGAGATCCTACATGCAAATATTCCAAAGGAAATTCAAAGCTCTCAAATTAAAAAACAAAATCTAGAATCGAGAGGAGTTTGGGGACATATTCACTAACAAATGGAAGCTAGAGGAGCAGATGTAGAATATCCAAATGCAGATCGTCTGTGAAGGTTGCTCAGAGGAATTGGCGGTCACAGAGGAGCAACTCCTAGTGCAGTTGGAATATAGGAGGCTCCAAGAGGAATCATTATGGAGGCAAAATTCTAGAATTCAGTGGCTCTGGGAGGGGGAGCAGAACTCAAAGTTCTTCCATAGATCCATGATTAGCAATTGGCAACATAACCACATCACTTAGTTTAATTTTGAGGAAGGG
The DNA here is from genome assembly GCA_000404065.3 of Pinus taeda. Classification (NCBI taxonomy): domain Eukaryota; kingdom Viridiplantae; phylum Streptophyta; class Pinopsida; order Pinales; family Pinaceae; genus Pinus; species Pinus taeda. Next base: position 147,872 of record APFE031659818.1, read on the forward strand.
GTCTGTATGGAATCGCACCAAGACATGGAGCAAGAACTCATCTCTTTTTATTCATCACTGCTATCCAAAGAAGACATCGACAGAACCAAAGACATAGATCGAATTACCCATCACATCCCCAGCCTCATGACAGAAGAGAAAAATGAGGCCTTAATGTGGCTAGTGACATTCGAAGAAGTGGAGACCATGGTTAAAAAGATGCCTTACAACAAAGTGCCTGACCCGAATGGGTTCACTTCAGAGTTCTTCAAGGCTGGTTGGTCATTCCTGGGTCCAAATATTGTAGAGATGTGGAAGGGTCCCGACAACGAAGACAGGTTTGGTCTAGAATGAATGCGACCTTCCTCACTCTAATTCCAAAATCAAAGGAAGCCAACACCCTGAGTGGATTCGGGCACATTGTGTTATGCAATGTTATTTACAAGATCCTTTCTGCCATCCTGGTTCGATGGATGAAACCCATTCTTCACCACATAATCAGTCTAGAATAATCAGGATTTGTAGAAGGGACGAAAATACTGGATGGCATAGTCTCAGCCCATGAAACTATCCATTCACTCCAGCGACATAAGAAGTAGGGGATGATATTAAAGTTGGATATTTCTAAAGCCTACGACCCTCTCAGTTTGGCATACTTTCTCTTGGTCATAAAATCCTTTGGTTTCGTAGAGGAATGGCTCAGTTGGATTCATTCAATGATCTCCACCCCTTTCTTCTCAATTTTGGTTAATGGGGCCCCTTCTCCCACTTTTTTATCTTCCAAGGGTCTTAGACAAGGCGACCTAATATCACCATTTCTATTCATCATAGCTGCTAAAGGCCTGATTCATCTAATCAAGGTGGCCAAACTCAATAATGACCTGAAAGGACTTCCCCTCCCAGGAACAGACATCTCCATGACCCACCAACAATTTGTCGATGACAATATATTGTATGGCGAACCCAAGGTCTAGGAAGCGGTAGCGATCGAAGGAATCCTCACAGAATTCCAAGCTGCCTCAATTATGCTCCTTAATAAGGACAGATCCCATATCTATTTCTTTAATCCTCCCCACTCGATCCAACTTTTTATGGATTGTATCTTAGGCTTCTCCATAGGGACTCTCCTGTCGAAATGTCTGGGTGTTCCTTTACTGGCTAATCCTCTTCGAATTTCCCACTAGAAAGATTTATGCTCCAAAGTCCTTAAAAAAATTTCCAACTGGACACTGAGGGTCCTTAACCTGGCAAGTCGCACTACTTTCCTCATATCTGTGCTTCAAGTTATCCCTCTCTACCAACTTTTTGTTCTTACTGCCCCCAAAAGAATATATAGAGAGTTGAAAACTATCTTCAGAAAATTCTTGTAGCATAGTGCCACCCTTGAAAAAAAATGGCCCCTTATTGCTTGGAATAAACTTTTCCTCCCTAAAGCGCGAGGGTGTCTCAGTTTGAGGGATCCTGAGGATTTGGATTCAGCTTTAGGAGCCAAGATTTGGTGGCGATGGATACAAGTCAGTACAAAGAAATGGAAAAGGATGCGGTCATAGAAATATGGGCAAGGTAAAACTCAGTGTATGCTAATCTGAGATCCCTCTTATCCTACGGGATTGGCCATATGGAACTTGGCAAATCAGAACAACTACCTCATCTAGGACCATTTCTGGGAAATTAAGGATGGGAATTCAACTTTATTTTGGACTCATGGCAATAGCTCCCTCATCTGAATAGAGAGGCCCCCTGCATGAGCTAAATCTCATTCTTCAACATCATAGTGAGGGATGAGTAGCTAACTATTGGAAGATACAACCAGACCCTCAGGGCTGGAGATAATGGAAAACAACAATTGACTGGCAGTTGGTGGCACCTTAGGAAGCATGGTAGAACCTCTCACAACAAATGAATCATAGATGTATCCCTATCTCTTTGGGGCCTAACAAACTAAGATGGGGGTACTCAACATTTGGCTCCTACACCCTCAAAGAAGCTTATCTCATCACGATGAATCCACACACCATGCCCCGCTGGAGAATCTAGATTTTCATCTGGGGGTCAAAGGTTTGGCCCAAAGTGGCTCACTTTCTTTGGCTCATTTGGCATAAATGAATCCTAACTTGGGATTGTTTGCTGAAGAAAGGCTTCTTAGGCCCCTCACAATGCCCCTTATGCCAAAACTAGGAGGAAACTTTAAAACACCTTCTAAATTCTTGTCCCACTGTGGGAGAAGTATGGGATTTGGCAGTTGCCTCGTTCGGTCCCTACGAGTGCCATCTAGATGACATTCTGGAGACAATTGAAAATTGGTCATAAAATCGATTCAAAAACCCAATTGTTAATAGAGCATGGTGCCTAATCTTGGGATTCATCCTGTCGAACATCTAGAAAGAAAGGAACCAAGCCATCTTCCCTGATCAGACTCCCTCTAGTGCCTCCATTTGAGGAATAGCCAAAGACAACGCCAGGGAGACAATCCTACTAGATAAATGGGATCTAGATGATTGGAAAGAAACTCCGTCGGAGTCAGCCATTCTCATATCCCTTAATTTGTCTCAAGATAAGATTCTACCCTTACTTCTCTGATCAGGGACCCTCCTATATCAGCTCCTTTTGTTTACACCCAGCCTCCTACAAGTTGCATTCAAATCAACTTTGATGGAGCATCCAAAGGTAACCTTAGCCCTGCGAGGTATGGGGGAGTCTTGCACAACTTTGGGGGAGCCCCGATAGAAATTTACGTTGGGTATTGTGGCCACACCACTAATAAGGTAGCGGAACTCATAGCAATGGATAAGGGTCTCACTCTAGCTAGACAACATTAGTGCTTAAGGATCCATATAGTTGGGGACTCCAAAGTGGTGGTGCAGATGGCCCAGAAGATCATTAATGGCTCTCCCATCTGTAAAATTGCCAAAATTTGGTGTCTTCAAGCTTAGCTAGCAAGAATAAAACACCTCTTGGAGAAATTTGAATATGTCACGATAGGCCATGTCCTTCGGGTTGGAAATAAAATGGTCGATTGGTTGGCTAATCAATGGGTGATGAACCAGCACAGATAATTTTCCATTCCATGGCATGATGCTTTAAGTGTTACCGATTTAGACCCTGGTGAGTTGTTGACCCTTCAGGATCTCCTAAAAGTAGACTCTTCTTTCCCCAATGGGGATGTGCATTCTGATGTATAGGTGGCACGTCAAAGGCCATCCGGGCCTGCTCCCCCTCCATGCGAATATTAACTCCCCATTATTGAACCCATCCTGTTAGAAAATTATATATTACAGAGCAATGGAACACATAAAATATTGCATAATTAAACGCAGAAAACACATAAAACAAGAGAGACATGGATATACGTGGTTCACCCAATTTGGGCTACGTCCATAAAGAAACAGCCAATCCTTCCTTTTATATTATTTAGCAAAATGAAGAGATACAACCTATAGGAGATCTGTTGTAATTCCCTCTTCTCTCTCACACAATCTCTTCTCTCTTTCTCGCTCAAAATACACATCTACATAGCTGCATTACAGTTCCCTCATATATAGCGAGGGGTTGCCTTCTAGGGCAAAAAACCCTAAATTAAACAACTTCTACTGTCAGATTTTCGCCTAATGAACAGCCGAGATTGACTATAAAATTACAACATTTTACAAGGCAATTTTACATCTATTTTTAGCTTCGAGGGTGTTTCCTCTGATCCCCCACTAGGGGGGCTCTAAAGAATCGTCGTCGCCCCCTAGTGGTGCCATAAATGGGTGGCGTTGCCGCCACATTAAGAAATGGGGTCCAATGCGGCGATACCTCTGAATAAAGAAAATAATCAAGCTCTACACCCAACAATCTCCCACTTTTACTCTGTTTGTACGATGATCCCCCTCACCAGCTTTGGAGATAAATTGGAAGCTTGCCATGCAAATTGTTTCAGTGTGGCTATTTGGGAAATGAATTTGGGTGTTAAGGAGAAAGGAAGTGGTCAATTCAATGTCTATGGAACCTCATTGGGGCTCCGACCTTGGGTCAGGAGGCCAGACGACATTTAGATTTGCTTAGCGTGGATTAGGATAAGTCTTCTGGTCTTCCCTTGGGACCCAGTACGCGGACAGTTGTGGTTTGGTTTTGCTCCCTCGCATCCATTGGCTACAAGTAATTTTCACTCTTATGCCAGTTTCTGGCTCCACTCCCACTCGCCAGGACCCTTGCTACTCTTCACAGGTGCATTGGTTTTCATCTACTATTTGGTAATTTGTGCTCTAGGTTTGGGTATTTCTTTTGGCCTGAAGGTTTATACAGCTTCTCAGTCAGCACTCAGGCTTGTGGGTTCTATTTGTGTGAATATTTTGGGTGGTTTGTGGGATTTCTTCGCTTAGTCACCCAACCTGGATAAATGCGAGGCCATTTGGACTTCTTGTGAGGAGTGTTGGGCTGGCGGTTCATATTTGTTTTGGTAAGTGGGTATGTGGCTCTGTATTTTCTTGTCTCTTACACAAGTTCTCTCAAGTGTTCTCTGCGGGCTCCCCCTATTGCGATCCATCAACCACTGTGACCAGCAAGATGCCACGACAACGAGGTCGTCCTCGTCGCGGGCGGGGGCAAAAAGCCCAGGTTGGGTGTCACGATCAAGGTCATAACTCATCCTCTACCACCTCTTCCAGCCAGGAAACAGAGGATGTCGAGGCCATTTCTCCAACCAATTCGCGAGGCCACCTAATGGCTCCTACCTTTATGGAATCTATTACTGATCAGTTACAACACATACAAATTGACATTGATATTCTAAGGGACCACAGATATGAAGATCATAATGAAATTGTTGCTTATCTTATTGATATTTAATACAGACATAATTCCATTCTAGAACAGTTGGACAATCTTTGGTGCAGTCAACGTCGCACTAACGACCATCTCCGCAGCCTGGACGCACTGGTGGAACATATTGACTTCCATATACATGATCGTGTTGGCTACTTTGTATCTCCCCTTGTAATGCCCCCTCATCCCCCTCCTTTATATGTTGCTATCATTTCAGGTATCTTTTTGTGTCTCACACAGTATGCTAAGGCCATAGGGCCCTCCGAAAATAATGTATGCAAGTTGTCTATTCTGGTATTCTCCATCCCCCGATCACAACAGTTCATCATTAAATTGATTCAGGAACTACTTGGGATCTCATTCTGGAATAATGACCCAACTGAGGGAATACATTTACAACATTGGATTTGATGCAACTAAATAAGCCCTCCTTGGTTGACTTGGATCTCCTTGTTTCCCCTTCCTTGGACCCAACATATAGAGTATCACACTCCTCACTGATTTTCCTTTCTCAATATTGTGTTGTTGTATGATGTGTCTTCTCCTTCTCCTTAGCCTTGCTTTTATAACTTTACAGTGAACTAAATCCATAACCGTAATATCTAAAGTGATTAATGGCCAATATTATATCTTGTCGCACTTTAGATTAAGGGATGATATTAAAACATAATCGCTAAAGTAATTATTCACTTTTCTTAATCTTACTTTAACTTAGTTAGCCAACATAGTAATTATGTGTTAAGTTACAAATGCAACTTACTTAAACTAGAGCAAGTGTCTAAGTATATTTTGGGAAAATTTTGCATGCCTAGACACTTAGGTCTATGTAGAAGAAACCACTGAGCTACAAACATCAACAAAAGATCAATTAATTATTATGGATACGAGTACTACATTGGCAGTGATGTCGAAAAAATATTAGACTGAGTTGGACCAAAAAGCAAAGAGCACAATACAATTATGTCTCTCAGATTCAATATTATTGAATGTTTTAGGATAAACTACAATGAAGGCATTGTGGAACAAGTTAGGGGCTTTGTATCAGTCTATGTCATTGGTGAAAAAATCATTTAGGTGGAAGAAGTTGTATAAGCTAAGGATAAAGGATGGAGACCTAGCAAAAGAGCTTGTGAATGCCTTCAACAATGTGGTAAGTTGACTATTATATATTGGTATTAATATTTCACATGAAGATAAGTGTATTTGTTGTTTTTTGCTCTACCAAACTTTTGGGATAGTTTGTTTGTTTCCATAGGTAGTAATGCAACTACTTTTAAGTTTTCATGAAATAGTTTCATCCTCGTTATTAGAAGAGATTGGACAAAAAAAAAGGAAATTTAAAATGTAGATGCCTTATCTATAAGAGGACACTCTCATGATACAAATAAAAATAAGTCCTCAAGTTTGAGATCTAAATCTCCAGGAAAATTCGTAAAGGTCTATCGGAGATGTGGAAAAGAAGGCCATTACAAGAAACATGGTAGATACAAAAGTGTTGAGAAAGGAAAGAGATCTAATGATACTCCTTCTATATAAGCAAAGAAACTCCTCAAACAAAGGAATGGATGTGTACTTGGCTTCTTCTAGAACACATATAGATCACGAGGCATGGCTCATTGACTTGGGTACATTTCTTCACATGAATCCTCATAGTAATGGTTTTGTGAGAATGAAAGATATGATGGTTTTGACATTTTCTTGGGAGATAAATTGACAACTATAATAATAGGACGAGGAAAAGACAAGTTGAAGCTCATAGATGGAATGATTAGAACACTCATTGTTGTTCTGCACATCCCATGACTAGCAAGAAATTTTATTTCTATAAGCAAGATGAACAATGCAAGTGTAAAAATAGTTTTTGAAAAGGAAACCTACAAGATCGTTCAAGAAGTAGTGATATTTCTCAAGGGTGCTTGGATTAGAACTCTATATAAGTTTCTTGGAAAAAATACCAATGATGAGTGCAATAGTTCCATTGTTCCTAAGTGTAGATTTAATGAAGGAATAAACCCTATAGTCTATGGAGATAAGACTATGTTGTGGCTTCAAATACTATGACATTATAGGTTTTAACCCCATATAGATAATACCTGCAAATGAATTCTTGAAAAACAAAGAATATACATAATGGAAATAACAAAAAATATATGTAGAAATTTTTCTCCTGGAACCCAAAATCAGGAAAACCAAATTGATTTTTCATTATATTCACTTCAACATTACAATACATTATATACATGTCGAAGCATTCATAAACCCCCAATCCATTAACCCTAGATTATAACATAGCTATAGTTTATTTGACCAAATCTACAAACCCATGGGAAAAACCACCATGTGTAAAACAAGGGGTCAGTATGCCCAATTTTTTTTTGTGGGGAACACTTCCCCAAACCCCATGCAGGGGCCTATCGCGCCCCCCACACCCCCCCCCCCCCCCCCCCCATGTGACCCCCCCAATGCATTTAGCACAATGTAACATGTTTGGTACTAGTCATGCAAAGAATATAAACATACCCAGCATACACATTGGAGAGAAGGGCCTTCAAGTACTACATCATAAAAATATGGTAGAATGTATGTCTAATTTCTCTATAGATTTTTATTTTTATGAATATTTCTTGCATGGAAGGTAAAATTTGGTAAGATTCTCCTCTAGTGTTGCAAGGGGAAAGGGAATATTACAATTGGTGCATAATGATTTCCTTGGAACTGTGTTAGTTCCATTTGGGTAAATCTATGTATTGTCTCTCATATATAGATGACTTCTCGAGGGATACATGAATTTATTTCCTCAAGAAGAAATATGAGTTTTTTGACAAATTTATAGAATTTAAGGCTCTTATGGAAAATTAGATAGAGAAGAAAATTAAGGTGCTCAGGATATATAATGGTGGATAATTTTGCGGAAATGAATTTGAGGAATTGTGTAAGAAGTTTAGTATAGCAAGGTTGAATACTAATCCATACACACCTTGGTAGAATGGAGTTTCAAAAAGGATGAATAGAACACTGATGGAAAAATAAAGGAGCATGCTCAGTGGTGTCATACTGGAACAGAAATTCTAGACAAATGTAGTGGATACTACATGTTACCTAGTAAATTGATCACCCTCATTATCTTTGGATGAAAATAATTCACATGAAGTATGGACTAGTAAGAAACTATCTCTTAAATATCTCAATATATTTGGCTATGGTGATTATGTACATTCTCCAAAGGGAAATAGGAGTAAGTTGGATAAGAAAGTCTAGAAGTGTATCTTTATTGGTTATAAAGATGGATTGAAGGTTATATGCTTTTGAACCTAGAAACTAAGAAGGTTACATATAGTCGAGATGTGTTATTTAGAGAAATAAAAGGTGTTGTCAAATGGGAAGTCCTACCACGGGAAAAAAAAAAAAAGATAGAACATATAGTTTGAATTGAATGATGATGAATCAAACTCTACAAAAGAACAAGAATTAGAAGAAAAAGAACCACATATTCAAGTATTGAGGAGATTGGTTTGGGAAAGAAGACAACCAAAAGGTATACTACACTTGATTTCCACTCTAATTTTTCTTTGTATATTATTGATGACGATCCTAAGTCTATTGGGGAGGCAGTGGATTTAGAGGATGGAAAACTCTAAAAAAATGCCCTAGTAGAAGAAATAATAGCCTTGGACAAGAATGAAGCATGGGATCTACTGTAGTTGGAAGCTAAAAGAAAGCCCATTTGTAGCAAGTGTGTGTTTATGAAGTAGAATGCGGAAGACAAAGTGGAGAAATACAAAGCCTAGTTAGTAGCAAAAGGTTATTCCTAGGTAGAGGGAATTGACTTTGGTGATATTTTTTTCTCATGTTGCCAACTTTTTTTTCTATGTGGTTCACGGACCCCGAAGATCGGTGATTTTTACATCCACGAAACATTTGTACAAGGAAAATCCACCCAAAGGGATCAGTTCTTGTTGGCTTAACCACAAAGCCTGACCCCGAGGGTGCTGAGAGAATTGAACCTGTGACCTCTCAATAGAAAAGGTGCTTTAACAATGAGGACTCGACCATTTGAGCTAACCCTCAAGGCTTCATGTTGCCAACTCAAATTCGATTAGATTTATTTTATTTGTTGTTGTTGCTTTTGATTTTAAAGTAGAATAGATGGTTGTGAAGACAATAATCCTACATGGGGATCTGGAAAAACAATTCTACATGAAGCAACTAAAATAATTTGTAGTGATGGGAAAGAAATAACTAGTATGCGGGCTGTAAATTCCTTTCATGGGTTAAAGCAATCTTCGACGATGTGGTATCAAAAATTTGATACTTATGTATTGGGGCTTGGTTTTACAAGGAACATAGCAAATCACTGTGTGTATTTCAAATTAGTTGGTGATTGTCTTATTTATTTAGTCCTATATGTGGATTATATGTTGCTTATTGCAAAAATGATCTAGGATGTGAAAACTCATTTGTCCTCTAAATTTGACATGAAGTATATTGGTGCTACAAATTTCATTTTGGGCATTAAAATCAAAAGAGATAAGGAAAACAAGAAACTCTGGTTAAACCAAAGGAAGTATTTTGAGACAATATTGTAGAGGTTCAATATGTAGGAATGTAAATCAATAAAGATCCATATTCCTGTAGGTGTAAAGTTATGAATTGATCATTTTCCTGAGACACAGGATTATGAAGAGGGCATGTCTCATGTTCCTTATGCTGGAACAATTGATAATTTGATGTATGCAATGGTTTGCACTAGACCATGCATTGCACATGTAGTGGGGATATTGAGCTTATATATGTCAAAGTCAGGGAAGGAACATTGGGAAGCAACAAATACGGTTTTCAACTTTTGCATGGGACTAATGATTATAGATTATGCTACCAGAAAGATTAGAATGGAGAGAGCATTGGACATACATGGCTTTGTTGATGCAGATTATAGTGAATGGAAATAAATAACTAATATGCACGCTAAAAATTCCTTATATGGATTGAAACAATCAGCAAGGATGTGGTAAAAAAAAATTGATACTTATATAATATGACTTGGCTTCACATGGAGCAAAGCATATCACTATGTGTATTTCAAATTAGTTGGTGATTGTATTATTTATTTGGTCTTGTGTGTGCATGATATGTTGTTGATTGGAAATAAGGAAATTATTTGGATGTGAAAATTAATTTTTCCTCTAAATTTGACATGAAGGATCATGGTGCCACAAATTTTAGTTTCGGCACGTAAATAAAAGAGATTGGGAAAACAAGAAACTTTGGTTAAACCAAACGAAGTATGTTGAGACAATATTGTAGAGGTTCAATATGTAGGAATGTAAACTAATAAAGGTCCGTATTCATATAGGTGTAAATTTATATGTGGATAAATGTCCTGAGACATAGGAAGAGGAAGAGGACATGTCTCATGTTGTGTACGCTACTAAAATAGATAGTTTGACGTATAAAATGGTTTGTACTAGACATGCATTGCACATGCAGTGGGAGTATCAAGCAGGTGATGAGTTGTGAAACTGACATATTTTTTCTACCAATTTATCCCTTTTTGCTTCCAGTTTATATTTCCTTCTCGACTTTAAACCTATAAAATATATCTTTTTGTGATCTCAAAGCTCAAGTATAATTACTTGTGATCTTAAAGATCAGAATAACCACTATTCCAAAATCATATAATGGAACAACAAAACCAAAAAACTCATTTCATATTTTATATTATCAACACTTAAGAATATATTCTCAATAATTTAAATATGAATGTGCACAATTAAGTAAATCAAAAGTAATTAGTATTAAATTACTCATGGCTTTGAATTTGTCTTCTTTTAAGATGTTTACACAACACTCACTTGCATCTCATGGTTTTCACATATGTAACCCAACCCTCCAATCCAAAAGAAAGTTAGGGGCTCATATTTAAGTTTCTAAACCTCAATATTCTAACTTGTGTTTTCCTATGTAACACCCCACCCCACATTTACCCACTTTTACAATCTCTCTAGGGTAAACATGAATTGATAGTTACAATGAGATTAACCAACAGTCAAGTTCCTATTATGGAAGTGGGGTCAACAAACCAGAAACGTACTACAACCTCCCAGGAGCACCACATCACCCAGATACAAGACAACATTTGTTCATGGTGTTGCCCTGGGCTAAAAATAAATTTTTCCTTACCTGACATCCCAATCACACACATGCCAAGTTGTGCATGCAGCCATAAGGCCTTAGCCGCACGCACAAGCCTTTCTCCATGCGGTTCCAGCGAAAATCTCTCAGTTCAGAGGGTGAGGCTATCAACTCAGGTCCAGATTTTCAAGGCTACCTACAAGCCAGCTACCCTAAACAACCCAGAATTTTCTAGAACTAAATCTAAGATGATAATAAGTATGTATAATAAGCACTATGACTAGATATTACTTAAAAATTTCCAAACACTTACTAAACATTTCGTCAAGCACATGGTAAACATGACAATCTACAGTTCATGGATGCATATATATTCAATGTCTTCTTAACTTCATCAAAGAAACACCAAGAAGACTTAATGCCCTCTCAAACTAGCTGCAACAACACTTGATAGCCCGTGCATTCATATATCATTCAATAACTTATTAAACCATAAGCAAGATCCATGACAAGAGCACATTATACAACAAGAATGTAAGATGCCTATAAACTAGGATTTAACTAGAATAAATCCCCGACAAACCAGTCATAAAATCAACACAATAACTCATACAAGTGCTCATTGATCTCAGTAAGAAATAACACATAATAACATATGCATAAATCCAACCAAGTCAGGGACTTCCACGTACCACTTGATCTTAGATTGGGCTGAAGCAAATCTATCTTTCAACCAATCACCCTTGTGCCATATTCCAAGAATGAATGTGGGATCATATGGGTTAAACCAAAACAGGACCAATCATGGTTTCTAGAGGCCAAAACACCTCAACCCTAAACCACAGTGATTTCACCTAAACTGGTCTACAAATCACTAACACCAAACAAGCTTGGATGCCTCCGACTTTCTTCACCATACTTAGAGGAATTTTCCTGTCTCCACCCATCCCTCAAGAGTTCCAAGAGAAATCATGTCTCCACCCTCGACCCTTGGTAATATTCTTAATACCACCTCAATGAGATCTAAAGTCTACCAACCATCCAAAGCTTAATCACAAAGGGGAACCCACTACACTATGGTTATCCAGGAAATGGAAAGGAAAGGATAAAACCATTGTTCATCCAAGCAAATCCCATGCCAATGACAACAAAGCAACCAAATAACCAAATGCATGTACCATGCATTCAAATATCAGCAATGAAATCACACATGCAACTTGTTACCTCCAATGTTCTCTTACTATAGTTGCTTTTCCAACCTTCTCTTTCGACGCCCACAAATTTCTTTACTTGCTTGCTTCTATTCAAGTGCTTTCTCTCTCCAAGTCCATGTGAGAATGCCTCAATGTCCAATTGAATGCTAGAATGCTCGAATACTGCTATATGTCCTTCATTTTTCCGAGCATGCATATTTGTGTCTCTTCATCTCCCTTTTCTCCTATTTCCCTTTATTTCCCATATTAAATTATCATTTATTTCCTTTTTCCTTTACCAATGCCAATTCCAATTTCCATGGCCAATAATAAACCACAAGTGATTCCCACAATAGTGTTTTCCCCTCCATTCAACTTGGAATACGTGTCCCATGACCTTGGTTCAATTTGTTTACATACAAAACGAACCCGGGGTTGTTACAAACCCCTCCCCCTTGAGGGAATACTATCTTTGGTGTTCTATGGCACTTATGACCAGCAAAACATACTACTTATGGAGCTTTATAACACAACTTGATGTGGTATTTACAATGACATACACAGACACACATATAAATACACCAAAAACTTATTTACTTCAACCAACAAATAAACAAGGATATAATCCCCACATTTGATCAGCCATCTCCCATGTACCTTCATCAAGCCCAAAGTGCTTCCACGACACTTTAACCTGCTCTATTGCTCAATTTCGGAGCATGAGTTGTTTCCGTTGCAATATGCATCGCGACTCTGGTTGGAACTCTCCCTCTGGTTCCACTTGCAATACAAACCAATCAATCACATGATCAACATCATGTACATATTTTTTAAAGAATTAAACAAGGAAAACATCATGGAATTTCACTTATGGCGATAGTGAAATTCTATATGCCACTGGGTCAATCCTCTCAAGGATCTCAAAAGGCTGGCAATACCCAAGTGTCAGCTTGGCACATGACCTGATCCTCAAGGAGCTCCTCTTGGGCTTGATGCGCAAGTACACATGCTTCCTAAATTGAAACTCCTTAAATGCTTTATGTTGATCTACATAACTCTTCTGACTATCATGTGTTTCCTTAGTTCCTTTTGATAATCTGCATCTCCTGCTTCATCTCTACCAACATATCCAGTCCAATCAACAACTTATTCACTAGATCACTCCAGCTAATAGGAGTATTACAACTCCACCTGTAAAGAGCCTCAAAAGGACTTGTCTTCAAGGATTCCTGATACCCATTATTATAAGAAAACTCCACCAGTGGAAGATACTCCTCCCACTTCATATGTTGATGCATGACATACATCCTCAACATATCCTCTAGGGTCTTGTTAAGCCTCTCTGTCTATCTATCTGTTTACATATGATAAGTTGTGCTGAAGGCTAAATCTGTCCCCAACCCTACAAACAATTCCTTCCAAAACTTGGAAGTGAGATTGGCATCTCTATCTAATATAATATTCTTGGGATCTCCATGCAACCCCACTATCTCCCTGATGAAGATCTTAGCTACCTCACTCGTTGAATTAGTAGGCTTTACCACAATGAAGTGAGATACCTTGCTCAACCTGTCAACCACGACCATGATGGAATCATTTTGTCTCATTGTCCTTGGAAATCATGTAATGAAGTCCACGAAAATGACCTCCCATTTCCATTCTGGAAGCAGAATAGACTGCAACAAACCAGCTGGATGCTTACATTCATCTTTCACCTGCTGACAGTCCAAGCACCTTGCAAGAAACTCAACCACCTCTTTCTTCAAATTTGGACAATAGTAGAACTTTGTGATAGCTATTAAAGTCTTATGTTATCTTGGGTGGCCTAAATATGGATTGACATGAAACTCTCTTAATAGAATCTTATTCAACTTGCTGCTATTTGGCACATAAATCCTACTCTCGAATAATGACCAAGCCATCTGTTGTGAGGTGATATTCCTCATCCCTATCACCTTCACCTTGTTGTTGCAACCTTTGCTTCAGTTGTTGGTACTTCTCATCCTATTGCCTTGCATGTAAGATTCGCTCCTATAAATTTCTCCCATAAGAGCTCGCAGCTAAAATATGATTCACTGACACTCTCCTACTGAGAGCATCTGCAACCTGATTCTCCTTGCCCTTAATGTACCTAATCTCAAAATGAAACTCACTGAGAGTAGCCGACCATATTTCTTGCCTTGCATTCAGATTGGGTTAGTCAAACAAGTACCTCAATCCACGGTGATCGTTCATCAAGACTAACCTCCTGCCAAGAAGATAATGTCTCCACATCTTCAATGCATAAATGATAGTTGCCAACTCAAGATCATGAGTTACATAGTTTTTCTTGTTCTCATTCAACTTTCTTGATTCATAGAAAACCACCTTCCCTTACTACATTAGGACTCCACCAAATCCTTCCTTGCAAGCTTCTGTACAAACCACAAACTCCCTATCAGGATTTGCAATCTTCAAAACCGGAGCATTTGTAAGCAAATGCTTCAACTGATCAAAGCTAACTACACACTCTTCTGTCCATTCAAACTTTTTCCCTTTCCTTTGAAAAGACGTAATAGGATATCAAATATTGGAAAAGTTCCTGATGAACTGCCTATAATAACATCCTAGTCCCATGAATGATTTGACTTCATCCACATTTATCGAAGCTGGCCACTCCATGATATCCTTAATATTTTCTAGATCCAGTGCTTGCCCTCCTTGGGAAAAACATGTCCTAAGTAATGAATCGCATTCTAAAAGAAATTGCATTTGTTGAGCTTGACATACAACTTATTCTCTCTCAACAATCTCAATACTTTTTCCAGGTGCTCTATATGCTCCTCCTCATTCTTTGAATATACCAGTGTGTCATCAACAAAGAATGTCACAAACTTATCCAAGTAAGGGCGCAACACATTGTTCATCAAACACATGAAGGTGGTTGCAGCATTGGTAAGACCAAAAGGAACCACCACAAACTCATAATGCCTATACCTTGTACGGAATGCAGTCTTATAGATGTCTTCTTCTTTAATGCGTGCCTAATGATATCTCGATCTCAGATCAATATTGAAAAGCACTACAACTCCCTTCATTTGATCAAACAAATCATCAATCTATGACAATGGATACCTTTTATTGATAGTCACCTTTTTCAACGGCCTATAATTTGTTGTCGCTCACTTCTTTACAAGTTATTAGCTGCCCATAATGCATAAGAGCAGTGAATTTTGAACCCATTTCCTAAGCCACAGAAGCTCTCAGAGTTTAATCAGTGCCTCTATATTGCATAGTTCTCGTGATGAGCTTTCCAACAGTATATGGAAGTCCAAAAATGGACTCTTGGATCAGAAGTTAAAGTAGATTAAAGATACCTTCTGAAAACCTAGAAAGCAAGGAGAAAATAACTAAGGGTTAGGCTTATTGCAAATCGCATATTGGTGATTAGAGGGCCCTGGGCACAATAAATCCTGCATATCAGCGGTGAGCAAATCCCGCAGTCCCACATCTTGCATATCGGCCATATCGCAATCCCCCAACCCCACGGTCCCGCGATACCGCAATCTTGCAGTGCTGCATATTGGACTTCCCATTAGTCAAGCATATCAGCGGGCACCATGGGCCATCCTTGAGGAATTGTGGGGGGAACACACAGATAGCACAAATCACTGATAATTCTTAACCTCAGTGCTAAAGCATCGGGAGGGGTCAATTTCATTTAACAAAGAAAATCACTGAAAAACTAAGGGAAAGCGGACCCCCTTTCTGTCTCCTCCAGGGGGCCATGTGGCGGACTACCATTGGTCCTTGTAAATGACATGGCAGTTGATGTGGAGGTACGAAGGACACGTGTCACATGGATTCGACATTTTCAGGGTCAAAAGGGGGGCATTTCTGGGTGACATGTGGCAGTGATGACGTCACTTATTGCAATCATATATCGATGATCGCATGAATCAAGGCCCTTCTCCACTATAATCCCTCCAGGTTTACGGTTGTTATATGTGGGGGATCCTCCCAGATGCGATAATTTATGTATTATAGTTTATGAGGATCCTGTGTCCGGACAATCGGCATGCGCTATGAAAAGAAGTGGATGGGTCTCTCCCTCTCCCATGTGGTGATTGCGATACCCCGGGTGGGCCTAGTCCTACAAATCAATGATCACAGGTGTCAGGGGGTGTTATCAAAGGCAAGCGCTATGAAACGTCAGTGTGCGGGATATTACTCAACAAAGGAAAAAGGCCCCTAGTATAAGAGTCTAAAGGCTCTAGCGCCTTAGGGCTAGGCCCTGGGTCATAGCCCTCGGTCCTATTATGCAGAAACACAGAAGGGGTCTAAGTCACAGGGGGCCAAAGGCGATCGAGACCCATCATTATGTGACATCTTTTAGAGTAAAGGTCCTGATGCGGTAATGCTTTTATAGCACTATGCAAAGCTTTAAAGGGCAGATGGGTCTGCAGCTGTGGTATTGAATGCAGGCATGGGGCAGTGGCACACCGAGATGGGCTAATCCTATAGAATCCCCTGTAGCAAGAAACCAAGGACTACATAAGCCACAAAATGGATTCAATGACTTCACTGCATGACTGTTGTGAGTAAATGATAGTATGGGATGCTCAAGAAGACTTAGCGCCTCAACATGGTGCTCCCCTCCATCACACAATAAAGTACTACCACGACATGCTCCATTCCCACTCTGCGACAAGAATTCACAGTTGACCCACTCCCTACTCCAGAGAATGAGTTATTCAGGCAATTAAGGTGGAAGTGATAGGAACCGGTCGAGCGGTAAGAGAAGCACATCATAGTTGAGACGTGGCTTGACTAGATGCCACTCACAGGAATAGCAGAGGGGACACTTCCTCCATTTTCTTTCCATTTTCCTCTTTCTTTTCATTATTTTGCAATTTTTTTTTATTTCCAAGAAGGGATCAAATCCCAGTTGTAATCATTTTGGGCAATAGAGCCTTGCATGTCGAGACAGCTAGTCTAACAGACAGCTGAAGCTCTGGTGAAGATATTTTTTGTAACCGTAATCCAAGCTCCCCCTCTTCTTATAAATAGGGGAAATCAACACTTAAAAAAGGTTCTGGAATTCTGCACCTACAGGTCAGGATTTATGTGATTCCACTTTGGTTATATTTGCTCATTCATGGGGGACTTGACTGATGTTGTGTTGAATGTTATGGACTAGTATGTTGGACTCATATTGGATTAATGAAACTCCCTGGTGATTCCAAGTAGATCAATGCACAATATGTTTTCCCTTCTGTAATCTCATTTCATATATGTTTTCCTTCTCTAAAAGTAGTGTGATGAGTCTGTCGGTTTCCCTCTGATTCATGGATTTATCTAGGCTACTAAATAAACGAACAATACTTATGCATAAGACAGATTTACTTGTGTTAGTCTATAAACTACAGTACCTATGTGCAAGATAGATTTACTCGTGTTATTTGATTAACCCGCAGTACCTGTGTGAGCTCAAATTTACTTTTGTTGTTTAGCGCTAATGGTACCCATGTTATATCTTATATGGAACCTTAGTAAGTATTCCACTCTTCTACATCCTCTCTCCTCCATTTTTTTGTTAGAACATCATTGTTGAGTATTATGTTTGTCTACATCCCTATGCATCTGTTTCCCTCCTTCCTCTCCTCCTCTCCACCATCTCTACAACTTCAGTATTAAGTTGTATCATTGTTGTGTGTCGGCCACCAGAAGAAGACATTTCTCTGTGATGCCCCAATATACCCACCGCATTTGGATACATGTGTTGGATGGAGTCTACCTTAATGAAGGCCTATTGAACCAAGACCCTCTTATTATGTTTAACTTACGTGACAATTGGAGTGCAACAGAAACCCCACTCATAATCTTCTATCCACTCCTCTATTTAAGATGTCCTAGGCACTGGTCTACAATCAACCCATAGGTTGTCTCTAGGAGTCCTTTTAGTTCCCTTTGAAGCACTCGTGCTATAGGTGGTGCTAGAAATGGCCACAACATCTTTCTAGCGTCATTTACGGGGAACCGATTAGAATAAATTTCCCTTAGTATGACAATTTTTTACATTTCCTTTATTCGATGAGCAAGGGAGTGTGGGTTGAAGATCTCTCACCTTGGAGATACCACTGTTTCAATTTTATGGTAAACATCCTAGAAAATCCACTGCCCATATCTCTATTTGATCATCCTAGCTTTCAAGTAGCCCCATACTCACTCTAATGCTACAACAGTTGAAAACTTTACATACCTTTGAACCTGAGATCGCTCATCTAGGAAGGTTTTTGAGATGGACCTTCTTGCATTCCTGGCCAACAAATTGCCAAACTTGAGATCACTCATCTAGGAAGGTTTTCGAGATGGCCCTTCCTGAATTCTTGGCCAACAAAATTTCCCCACTTGATTTTTCTTCTATTGCTGGTTATCCCAATCGGGTCCCTTCATTTTATGAATGGATTACCTATTTTCCTAGATTCATTGGGAACACAGAGAAAATGCCTAACCAACACCTCAAAGTTTTTCATGAATGCATGGAGCAACAAGGTATTTTTCTTGAATATGTACAAATGAAGTTTTTCAAGTGTTCTTTAGATGAGCATGCTAGAGTTTGGTATAAAACGATACCTCATGGCAGCATATCTTCCTTGAAATTTTTTCATGTAGCATTCCATCAATATTTCAAAAAATTATATCCACCAAATGCTCTGTTTGAAAATTAGTGCACACATTTTAATAATGCAGACCTTTATGAGGTTACTGACCTGGTTGAAGATGTTTGTGGAGCTCCACTCCAAGAAAACATCTACTCCCATCAAGAAGCATCACCTAATGCGTAAGAAAGAGAAGAAGGAAACATCATCGAGCTGTTAATAAACTCTCAAAGATCTTATTCAGTAGAGTTTGATGTTCCACCTTCTTATGATATATATGACTCTAATGGAGAGTCAAGTGAGGCAGAGCCATCACAATCCCAGTTATGGGAAGATGCACAAGTAGAGGAGGCCCACCAAGAGGTCAATAATGCGGTTTCAGTCCACGATGCACATATTTCAGTTGGAGAACAAGATCAAGATCCTCCTCCAATTTACGATTCATATTATTCGGAGGAGGATGAGATGGCCATGGATGTTCAAAAGGAACTGTTTACCAGCAAGTGGGCAGCCTGCTCCCAGCAGCAGATTTTTCACGGAGAGCCCAAAGTTGAAAGACCATGCAGAATCTGCTACTGCCTGTTGCAGAAAGATTCCTGCCAGGAATTCTCAATAGATTCTTCGATCTACAAATCTTACAGTTCAGACAATGAAGAGTCTATTGTAGATTTCCAAGAAAAATGGGTAATAAAATATCAGCAACAAGTTTCTCTTGGGAAAGCTAAAGTTGGACAGTAATTGTGGTTCCCATGACCAAGAAGACATCGATAAGTAGACTGTTTTTGAAAAAGGGGCAACTGAAAACTTTCCTTGACAATTCCATGACCCTCTAAATGAGAACATGAGCATATTATTTTGCTAGCATCAAAGATTGTTTCTAGAGTATGCATCAAAGCTTCTTATTTGTATATTTTTCATGGTGCATGCTTGTTTTGCTTTTAAATTTCAGCAGCATGAAAGCATTAGGTCCAGCACCCAAATGCTAGCCTGGCTCCATTGGAGGGTTGAACTCACTTAGGTGAATTAGGCCCTGTGCATAAGTATTAATGTATCTAAATAAGCTCATTAGTTGAGCATTTACTTTCCAGTTGTTAGAATTTCTATTTCTACATTTTAGTTTGATGAGGAAAGTACTCCCAGCAAATGAAGTCCCATGGAGATTTTCTGGTTATAATGATTCATTATATTTCTGACTTCATGCCCAATGGTGAAGGATACTAGTATGCAGGTTCTCAACACCTTACCAGCAAGGCAGTGTCCCCAATTGGATCCAATCTTGTTAGTCACTGCTTTACAAGTCATCAGTTGCCCATAATGCATAAGAGCAGTGAAGTTTGGAGCCATTTCCTAAGCCACAGAAGCTCTCATATTTTAATAAGTCCCTCTCCATTTCATAGTGCTTCTGATAACCTTTCCAATGGTATATGGAAGTCCAAAAATGGACTCAAGGATCAGAAGTTAAAACAGATTAAAGATACCCTCTGAAAACCTAGAAAGCAAGGAGAAAATAACTAACGGTCAAGTTTATCACAAATCACATATCGGCGATTGGAGGGCCTCGGGCACAGTAAATCCTGCATTCCCGCATCGCCCATATCGGCCATATCACAATCCCACAACCCCACGGTCCTGCAGTACCGCATATTGGACTTCCCTGCAATCAAGCATATCGGCGATTGGCGGGCCCAATGGGCCATCCTTAAGGAATTGAGGGGGGAAACATGTTGATAGCATAAACCACCGATAATTTGGGCCCTTAGTGTTAACGCGTCGGGAGGAGTCGATTTCATTTAACAAAGAAAATCACTGAAAAACTAAGGGCAGGTGAACCCCCTTTCTCTCTCCTCCAGCGAGCCACATGGTGGACTACCATTGGTCCTTATAAATGACATGCCATCTGATGTAATCATGACGGGGCAATATGGAGTTGATGTGGCGGTATAGAGGACACATGTCACCCAGATTCGGCATTTTCAGGGTCCTAAGGGGGGAATTTATGGGTGACATGTGTCACCACTCATAGGGTGATACATGGCAGTGATGAAATCACCCATCTCAATTGTATATTGGTGATCGCACGAGTCAAGGCCCTCCTCCACTATAATCCCTCCAAGTTTGCAATTGTGATATGCGGGGGATCCTCCCGGATGAGATATTATATGTATTATAGTTTATGAGGATCATGTGTCTAGATAGTCGGCCTGCGCTATGAAAAGAAGTGGATGGGTCTCTCCCTCTCCCGTGTGGCGATTATAATACCCTGAGTGGGCCCAGTCCCGTATATCGGTGATCGCAGGTGTCAGGGGGTGTTATCAAATGCAAGCGGCATAAAACGTCAGTGTGTGGGATATTACACAACAAAGGAAAAAGGCCCCATACAAGAGTCTAAAGGCTCTAGCGCCTTAGGTCTAGGCCCTAGGTCCTATTATGCATAAACACTGAAGGGGGCTAAGTCATAGGGGGGAAAGGCGATCCGGACCCGTTGTTCTATGACGTCTTTTAGAGTAAAGGTCCTGATGTGATAATGCTTCGATAGCATTGTGCAGATCTTTAAAGGGCAGATGGGTTGGAAATTGTGGTATTGAATGAAGGCATGGGGCAGTGGCACACCGAGATGGGCTAATCCTATAGAAGCCCCTGTAGCAAGAAACCAAGGACTACGTAGGCCGCATAAATGGATTCGACGGTTTCACTGCATGACTGTTGTGAGTAAATGATAGTATGGGAGGCTCAGGAAGACTTATTGCCTCAACATGGTGATCCACTCCATCACACAGTAAAGGACTACCGTGACATGCTCCATACCAACTTCGTGACAAACATTCACAGTTTACGCACTCCCTACTCCAGAGAACGATCTTTTCAAGAAATTAAGGCAGAAGTGACAGGAATCGATCGATCGGTAGGAGAAGCACATCACAGCTGAGACGTGGCTTGACTAGAGGCCACTCATAGGAACAGAAGAGGGGACACTTCCTCCATTTTCTTTCCATTTTCCTATTTCTTTTCATTATTTTGCAATCTTTGTTTATTTCCAAGAAAGGATCAAATCCCGATTGTAATCATTTTGGACAACAAAGCCTTACACGTGGATCCGAATTGGATCCTAAAACACTCTCTAAGTTTCCATGAACTCTGTAAAATTCATGCCAAAGTTTCAAAGTCTTATAAAGATCGAGCTTATCAGAAATATCCTCGAAACAGGTGTAATTTGTGAACAGCGCAGAGCAACAAGGACCTTCGGCCAAGCGCACAGATCGTTGGCCCATGGTGACGCGCGCTATCACAAATTGGCAAAACGGGAGGTATTTTCGAGAAACGGGGGTGCTTTCTGATATGCGATTAGCAACGTGATTAGCGACAAGTCGCTAATCGCATATCGCCAGGCAAACCCCTCAGAGAAGGAAAATCCCCAAGCGCCCGGACCCGAAATGAATATGAAATGCAGAAAAGTACCGTTTCAGTTCCGTCAGAGCGGGGTTCCACAAAACCGGCAGGATATCGAAAGGGCTTCGAGGCGGTAAGCGGTTTCAACCAAGTCTCGCCCAATGCCACACAGCGAGTGACACACATCTAGCAGAAGAGAGAGAAAACCACGCATATCGGACAGGTAACCATCGAGCTACTTAACCGCCCAATATGCACGACAACCATAGGATTTGGGGGCCCAAAATCAATGGCAGAGACGCGTCCTGATAAATGACCGGATTTGACAAGATTATAGAGCAAGATCACATGGGATTTGAAGTCCAACATGGACGATGAGTTGGCAAAGATTCGTGTTTCGCGGGCAATCTTGGAGCAAACGGAAATAACGGCCATTCAAACATTTCCAAGAGAACTAACACTCAGTTCGTTACGAAATAGCTGGCCACCTCCCTGTGAGGCTTTACACAGTGTTGATTACGTAGAACAGAGGGATTCAAACGGACAAAGGCAGGGGAATCGGAAAGCCGGGAAGCGGAAACGAACAGTCAGAAAGCAGATTGGCTTTAAAGCCTCGAACCAACAAAGACAGAGCAAGCAATGAGAAAAGCAAGTTAAGAAAGCTAAGAGCAGAGAATAGAAAAAGGAAGTCGAGCTAACCTACAGATGAAAAGGCAGCATCAAGAGAGAGCCAAAGAGAGTCATAGAGGCTGTGTACTCCAGAGAAGGCTTGAGAGGTACAACCGAACTCCTCTGTACCTGCCTGTCACGTATTTGTCTCAGATTGGGCTCATACTACTCTGACCAGTAGAGGTCGAGTTTCAGTAAGGAGAATCTGTGTACTCCAGAGACTTGGGGAATCCAAGTATTGTCCTACTGATTTATATATGTTGAGTGAGACTCAAATTGAGCTCAATGTTGTAAAAATTCTGCTTTGAAAACATAATAGAGAGGCCACCACTAAAGGCTGGACCGGGAGACGTAGCCCAAGAGTATTGGGTGAACTCTTTATTAAATTTGTTGTGTTTACATGTTTGTCTGTTATGTTTTCTCTAACTGCTTCAGTGCCTATGTACTTCGCAATCTTATCGATCTGTTGCATAAAATAACATAGGCACATCCATGCACATGAGTCTGTAATACCTTAATTGTTCTTGTCTTGGATCAATTCCAGATCAAGTGGTATCAGAGCTCTAGGTTACTAAGGTTAGACAAGCTTGTGTTGGATTTGTTGTTGACTGCTAACTATATCAAAGCTTAAATTAGGAGAAGGAGAGTTGGTTGAAGCTAACCCATAAATTGGAAGAGTCTATCCTAAGAGGAAAATGTCAGAAGAAAGTCCCTTGGACTCAAACTCCTAGTTCATGGACAGTTTCTTGACCATGAAAGCCATGGTAGAAGAGATGTATAGAGAATTTAAGAAAGGTAGAGATGAAGATTCATCAAACTCCAAACGAGATAAAGGAGCAGAAGAATCTCTCCTCCATGACCACTCTAAAGGAAAAGGGAAAGAAGAAAAACTTCCCACACCTCCTAGTAGCCTTGAAAATAAAAAGAAAACATCTTTGATTAAATTAGATGTTAAATTTGATTTGCCGATATATGATGGAGAGTTGAATGCAAAGAAGCTAGATAATTGGATTAAACCGATTGATGTGTATTGCAGGGTGCAGAGCATTGATTCAGACAAGAGTAAGATTCAGTTGGCCAGCCTACGCCTTGGAGGCACTGCCTTGGTATAGTGGGAAGGCAGGACACAAGCTGACATGAAGAAGCGTGGTAAAATTCTTTCTGTCTAGAGTGAATTTATTTCTGCAATTAAAAAACAGTTCTATCCACTAGCCTATATGCAGCAAGCCATGATGAGCTGGAAAACTCTTTGCCAATTAAAAGGGCAAAGTGTACAAGGCTACACCCAAGAATTTAGGAAAAGAGATTTGATTCTAGGAATTTCTTTAGACTCACCTGAAACTCTGCTGAAGTATATAGGTGGTCTACACAGCTATTTAAAGCACACCATTCTCATGTTTAATCCCACTAGCATAGATGAGGTATCTGTTTAGGCTACACATCTAGAGGCTAGAGGCAAGAATGTGAACCCAAAAGTTGGGGGATCATCAAAACCCACTACAATCAAGAATAAGGAAAAGAAAACAAAAATGGAAAGAGAGGAAGACAAATACTGTGCAAAAGACCAAATCTTCATGCACTCATTATAAGAAGGATGGGCATGATGATGAACACTACTAGATTCTGCATCTGGAGTTGAAACCCAAGAAGTACGATGGCAAGAAGAAGAAGACTATTGCAGCTATTCAAAAAGATTTGGGGTCAGACTCAGGAGATGAAACAATGATCGCAACCATAAGTATAAAAGGTTGTCTACTTTAGAGAATGCAGAAATCAAGAAGCAGGTACAGGAGCTATTTGAGAAAGGGTTCATAAGACCTAGCACATCGCCATGTGGGTCTCCAATTGTCTTGGTGAGAAAGAAAGATGGCTCATGGATAATGTGCATTGATTACCAAGCACTGAATAAGATAACGATCAAAAATCGTTATCCCCTTCCTCGCATAGATGATCTATTAGATCAGTTGAAAGAAGCTATTTATTTTTCCAAGTTGAACTTGCATAGTGGCTATCATCAGGTTAGAGTTGTAGCGCAAGATGCATGGAAGATTGCTTTCAAAACAAAGCAGGGACTGTATGAGTGGTTGGTTATGCCTTTTGGCTTAACTAATGCTCCTGCTACTTTCATGAGAGTAATGAATGGTGTACTCAGACCTTTTATTGATGATTTTGTCATTGTATATTTAGATGACATTCTTATATTTAGTAAAACATGGGAAGAACATTTGAAGCATGTACAACAAACTCTAGATGTTTTGAAAAGAGAAAATCTTTATGTAAAGCTCTCAAAATGTGAATTTGGAAAAACATCTTTGAATTATTTGGGTCATATTGAAGGGGGTGGTGAATTGAAGATAGATCCCTCTAAGGTTGCAGTCATTTTAAACTAGCCTAAACCCAAATCTGCTACAGAAGTTAGAAGCTTCCTAGGAGCAACACAGTATTGGAGAAAGTTTATTTCTAACTTTTTCTTGATTGTAGCTCCCTTACATGCTTTAACAGGATTGAACAAGGTGTTTCAGTGGGGAGGAAAACAACAGAAAACCTTCGACACCTTAAAAGAGAAGATTAGTACAACACCAGTACTAGCATTGGCCGATCTTCAAAGACCATTTGAGATTGAAATGGATGCTAGTGACTATGCCATGGGAGCAGTGTTCATGCAGCACGGTAAACCCATATGTTATCATTCTGAGACATTTAATTCTGCAGTAGTTAATTATCCCACATATGATAAAGAATTGTATGAATTAGTACATAGTGTGAAAAAGTGGAAACATTATTTAATGGGCAAAGAGAAAGTTATACATATTGATCATCAACCACTTCAATATTTGCACTCACAAACTAAGTTGCAGCAATCAAGACACTATAGGTGGATGGGTTTTCTACAACAGTTTCATCTTGTTATCAGATATAAAAAGGGCATACACAATAAAGTTGCAGATATGTTGTCCAGACCAATCATAAATGCATCTATACTTAAGCGTAATTCAGTATTGCATGAAAGCTACATTGAACAGTATGCTCAAGATATAGATTTTAAAGATGTCTATGAAACTTTAAGTCATGGAAAACAAGTAGAAGAATTGGATTATCATGTTAAGGACCAACTCTTGTATAATTTTGGAAAGTTATGCATTTCACAAACTGAAAGAGTAAAGATAATTCGAGAAGCACACACTTCTCTAATACCAGGTCACTTTGGTGTAAGTAAAACAGTTGCACAGCTGCAAAGATTTTGTTATGGCCAAAAATGAATGAGACAGTTTCTAGATATGTAAGAGGGTGTACCATGTGTGCTAAAAGCAAGCCCAGCAATAGAAAACTAGGCTTGTACACTCCACTACCACTTCCTTCTCATCCTTGGGAAAGTGTTTCCATGGACTTCATTGGGGGACTGCCTAAATCTAGAAAAGGTCATGACTATTTATATGTTGTTGTGCATAGGTTCAGCAAAATGTGTATTTTAATACCTTGTAACAAACAGATTACAGCTGAACAAACTGCAAAGTTGTTCTTTCATCATATATGGGTTCATTTTGGATTACCCACTTCCATTATGTCTGATCGAGACTCCTGATTTATTGGGAAATTTTGGTCGAGTTTGTGGGAATTGAGGGACACCAAACTGAAGAAGAGCACAGCTTTTCATCCGCAAACAGATGACCAAACAGAAGTGGTCAACCGGACAGCAATCCAGTTGCTCAGAGGCTATTGCAGCAAGCATCCCAAGCTTTGGGATGAACATTTATGTTATGTGCAACATGCTTACAACCGAGCTAAACATTCTTCTACACAGAGATCTCCTTTTGAGACCTGTTTTGGTTTCACCCCAAGGTCTCCCTTGGATTTTGTCTTTAGTAAAGACATAGCAGCTGATGGACATAGTGATGTGGACAAGGCAACCAATTTCATTGAACAAATCCAAGAGATTCATTATGCAGTACAGGAACAGCTGGAAAAGAGCCAAGCCAAGTACAAGACAAGGCATGATAAGCATCGAATTGAGGATAGTTTCTAAGTTGGTGATCAATTATGGCTGTATATCAGCAAAGACAGAATGCAAGGTGAAGGTAAGAAGTTGAAGCCAATAAGGTATGGACCTTTCAAGATACTTGAAAAAATAGTGAGAATGCTTTTTGCCTTGATTTACCAGCTTACATGCACATCTACTCAGTTGTTAATGCAGATAGCTTGAGACTATTTGAACCTTCATTGATTGAAGACCCCGAAGAGCAGAGTCAATTGCTTTCTATTGATGATCTGTTGCCTGAATATCTTGATGAGTTGCAAGAAGATACAGTCCTGGACAGGAAGGTGAGAACTACATGTAGAGAGGGTGTTGAGTACCTCAGGATTGGACTTAAGGGTTCAAAACCAAGCAGTGCGAAATGGATAGAAATTGGACAAGCAAGGAATTTGTACCCTCACTTGATTAATGCTTAAAAACCAACTTTTGGTGGTCCAAAAGTTTTTCAGTGGGAAGGTCGTGATCCGAATTGGATCCTAAAACACTCTCTAAGTTTTCATGAACTTTGTAAAATTCATGCCAAAGTTTCAAAGTCTTATAAAGGTCGAGCTTATCAGAAATATCCTCAAAACAGTTGTAATTTGTGAACAGCGCGAAGCAACGAGGACCTTCGGTCAAGCGCGCAGACCGTTGGCCCATGGTGACGCGCGCTGTCATGAATTGGAAAAACGAGAGGTATTTTCGAGAAACGGGGGTGGTTTCTGATATGCGATTAGCGACAAGTCACTAATTGCATATCACCGAGAAAACCCCTCAGAGAAGGAGAAACCCCAAGTGCCCAAACCCAAAATGAATATGAAATGTAGAAAAGTATCGTTTTGGTTCCATCAAAGCAGGGTTCCACAAAACCGGCAGGATATCGGAAGGGCTTCGAGGCAGTAAGCGGTTTCAACCAAGTCCGGCCCGATGCCACACAGCGAGTGACACGCGTCTAGCGGAAGAGAGAGAAAACCATGCATATCGAACAGGTAACCATCGAGCTACTTAACCACCCAATATGCACGACAATTGTAGGATTTGGGGGCCCTAGATCAATGGCAGAGACGCGTCCCGATAAATGACCAGATTTGACATTATTATACAACAAGATCACATGGGATTTGAAGTCCAACATGGATGATGAGTTGGCAAAGATTCATGTTTCGCAAGCAATCTTGGAGCAAACGGAAATAATGACCGTTCAAACATTTCCAGGAG
This sequence comes from Pinus taeda, assembly GCA_000404065.3. Classification (NCBI taxonomy): domain Eukaryota; kingdom Viridiplantae; phylum Streptophyta; class Pinopsida; order Pinales; family Pinaceae; genus Pinus; species Pinus taeda. The sequence goes on from APFE031659818.1 coordinate 175,909, forward strand.
AACTGACACTCAGTTTGTTACGAAATAGATGGCCACCTCCCTATGAGGCATTACATAGTGTTGATTACGCAGAACAGAGGGATTCAAACAAACAGAGGTAGGGGAACCAGAAAGCCGGGAAGTGGAAATGAACAGTCGGAAAGCAGATTGGCTTTAAAGCCACGAACTGACAGAGACAAAGCAAGCAGTGAGAAAAGCAAGTTAAGAAAGCTAAGAGCAGAGAACAAAAAAAGGAAGTCCAGCTGACCTACAGAAGCAAAGGCAACATCGAGACAGAGCCAGAGAGAGTCAGAGAGTCTGTGTACTCCAAAGAAGGCTTGAGAGGTACAAGTGAACTCCTTTGTACCTGCATGTCATGCATGTGTCTCAGATTGGGCTCATACTACTGTGACTAGTAGAGGTCGAGTTTTAGTAAGGATAGTCTGTGTACTCCAGAGACTTGGGGAATACAAGTACCGTCCTACTGATTTATATATGTTGAGTGAGACTCAAATTGAGCTCACTGTTGTTAAAACTTTGCTTTGAAAACATAATAGAGAGGCCACCACTGAAGGCTGGACCGAGAGACGTAGCCTAGGAGTATTGGGTGAACTCCTTATTAAATTTGTTGTGTTTACATGTTTTCCTGTTATGTTTTCTCTAACTGCTTCAGTTCCTGTGTATTTCACAATCTTATCGATCCGTTGCATAAAATAACATAGGCACATCCATGCACATGAGTCTATAATACCTTAATTGTTCTCGTCTTGGATCAATTCCAAATCACACATAGAGACAGCTAGTCTAGCAGACAGTTGAAGCTCTGGCGAAGATATGTTTTGTAATTGTAATCCAAGCTCCCCCTCTTCTTATAAATAGGGGGAAGCAACACTTTAAAAAGGTTTCAAAATTCTGCACCTATAGGTCAGGATTTCTGCGATTCCACTTTGGTTCTATTTTCTCATTCATGGGGGACTTGACTGATGTTGTGCTGAATGTTATGGACTAGTATGTTGGACTCATATTGGATTAATGAAACTCCCTGGTGATTCCAAGCAGATCAATCTACAATATGTTTTCCCTTCTGTAATCTCATTTCATATATATTTTCCACTTCTAAAAGTAGTGTGATGAATCTGTCGGTTTCCCTCTAATTCATGGATTTATCTAGGCTACTAGATAAGTGAATAGTACCTGTGCATAAGACATATTTACTTTTGTTAGTCTATAACCTACAGTACCTGTGTGCAAGACAAGTTTACCTGTGTTATTTGATTAACCTACAGTACCTGTGTGAGCCCAGATTTACTTTTATTGTTTAGCGCTAATGGTACCCATGTTATATCTGATATGGAACCTTAGTAAGTATCCACTCTTCTACATCCTCTCTCCTTCATATTTCTACTGGAACATCGTTGTTGAGGATTCTGTTTGTCTACATCCCTAAGCACCTATTTCCCTCTTCCTCTCCTCCTCTCCACCATCTCTACAACTTGAGTATTAAGTTGTCTCATTGTTGTGCGTTGACCACTAGAAGAAGACATTTCTCTATGAGATTACCCCAATATACCCCCCGCATTTGGATCCATGTGTTGGCTTGAATCTACCTTATTGAAGTCCTGTTGAACCAAGCCCCTCTTATTATCTTTTACTTACGTAACAATTGGAGTGCAATAGAAACCCAACTCATAATCTTCTATGCTCTCCTCTATTTAAGATGTCCTATACACTGGTCTACAATCAACCTAGAGGTTGTATCTAGGAGGCTTTCTAGGTCCCCTAAGCACTTGTGCTACAAGTGGTGCTAGAAATATCCACAACATAATCAATGCACAATATGAGAGTATCGTTCTTCTTCCTTACAAACAGCACTAGTGCACCCCAAGGAGACACACTTGGCCTTATGTATCCCTTATCAATCATATCTTTAAGTTGCAACTCCAATTCTACCAACTTGGGAGTACTCATCCTATAAGGTTCGATGTTGGTGTTTCTCCTAGCATCAACTCAATAGAGAAATCTACCTCCCTATGAAGCAACAACTCCAGAATCTCTGCAAGAAACACATCCTGAAACTGTTGCAAAATAGGGTACTTCCTCAGGACTTCAACATCCTCATCTTTCTTCCCTTTGTCACTTGAAACATGTAATGCAAACAATAAACATCATTTCCTGCGGCAGCGCTTTGTTTCCATAGTTGTAACCATTCTCACTGATGTAGGCTTCTTCTTTCCCTGCAAGGCTCTCTTTTCTCCATCATCATTCAGGCACTCAATGGCCTTGTCATAGGAATCCACCTTAGTCCTATGAATGAACGACTAATCCATGCCCAAAATCATGCTATATGAACCCAAAGGAATCACATCTAGATGTGTTGATGTAGGCATGCCATTAAGCTCAAATGCAAAAGATCTCACACAGTGATGAACTCTTCTTTTGGTCCTTATAGCCAACTACGCCAACCAATATTTTGCATGCACTTCTTTATTCAACTGGAACTGATCCACTGAGTCAAGACTAATATAGCTATAATTTTGTCTAGCATCAATCAAAATAGAAACAACTTGATCACAAAGCTGACATTCCATCTCGATAATAGAAGTTTGATTATCTGTTTGCATGTTATCCATTGTTGCATAGATCCAGGGAATGTCTAACCAACATCCCCAACTGTTTGCGCCTCCTCAGCACCGTAGATCTGAAGCCTGCCACCCTAGTGTGATGGCCTCAACCACAAGTCCAAAACCTCAAAGTTTTTATGTTATCATCTGTATTCTACTGCTGCTCGGGCTAAGACCCATGTCCTCTCTCAGCTACATTGAATTTCTTATGAGGTGCCACATTTTCCTTGTCACCCACATCTTGAGATATTCCTCACTTCTCAGGCCATTTTCCTTTATTCATCTCATTACCTTTCCAGTGACGCTTGAACTCATGCTTTTGCTTTGACTGCTCGTCACAATGCTTTAACTTTTTGATGGCTTCCTTCAATGACCGAGGCTCATCAAACTCAATCCAGTTTTTGAATGCTACTGGCAACCCGCTGATGAACCTTTGGATCTTTGCTTTCTCATCCTTGAAATTTGGTTGTGTACTCTTCTTCTATCATGGAACCCATCCTAATCTCAAAGAATTCCTTTGCCTTCCCATCATAATATCTCTTGGACGGATGCTTCCTCCTTAAGAGTCTTTCAAACTCATCCAACTCTACTCCTCTTCTCTGATTCCTCTGACATGCTTAATATATTCCCACCAAATATTTGTTTTTCCCTTGTGTCTGAGGGTAGTTATGTTACCTTTCATGTTCTCTGAGTAATCATGGAACCTGAATCATTTCTTTATCCTTGTAACAACCCTAGTTAAAAACTCCATGTAAAAATATATAAGACCACGGTTGATGGGACACGTATTCCAAGATGAATGGTGGGAAAAACATCCTAGTGGGTGTTCATTTCGGTTATTATGGCTAAAGGAAATGGCAAAGTATTTGGAAAGGAATGAGGCATTAATTGGCATTTTATTTATGAAAATAATGGAAATTAGGAGAAAAGGAAGGTGAAAGGTCACAGGTTGCATGTGAGGAGGAAATTGAAGGAAATTGAAGAAAATAGAGGCCTCATTGATAAAAAGGCTTATGAGGATCAGTGGGTAAGTTTTTGCTCAGTTTTGGAGCTCTCTCATTATTTTTTCTCTCTCTCTCACTCTTGGAAACTTAGAGTTTTCTTAGAGCACTTTGGCATTGGAGCAAGAAAGGAAAAGAAGGCAAAAGGAAGCAAAGATCAAATAGGGAAAGGAAGGATCAAGTAGCTACAACAGGATTCTTTGCAGGTATCAATTTGCATGTGTAATTTCCTTGATATATGTGGCATGCATAGTGTTGTGTGTGGTTGTTTGTTGTCATGGCATGGGTATTTCCAGGTGTGGCAGTGTTTTCATCCTATCCTTGCAATTTCTTGATAGGCTCGATGACATGGGTTCTCATACTTCAATTGAGGTGGATTGTCAGATGGATTCGAAGCTGAGTGGGTTGGATCTATTAAATGAAAAATACATGGCCTAGTGGTCCTTGAACCGAACTGTGGGTCACGGTAAATCCACTAGCCTAGTAACCCTTGAGAAAAATTGTGGGTTGCGTTAAATCCAGAATTTTGTGCCTGGGTAGGCTTAGGAATCTTTACTGGTGAATGGCGGGATATATGGTAAATCCAAGAGGTGGATTGCTCTCTGTTGGGCCTAGTATTCCCGAGACGGAATGTATGGTAAACTTGGGGAGTGGGTCTTGATGTAGGGCCTAGTGATTCTTGGAGCGAACTGTGGAATACAGTAAAGCCTGAGAGACTAGGAGGCACTCAAATTCCTCATGGTGTAGGTGGAGAACTCTGGTAGCATCCATGTTTGTTTAGTTCTTTTCAGTTTGTTATAAGTCCCACATTCGTGCTTGGAATATGGCACGAGGGTGATTGGATGAAGAGAGACTTTGCTCAACCAATATATGGTCGGGTGGAATGTGGTAGTCCCATCTCCGGTTTGTTTTGCATTCATTAATGAGAAATTCAAATTCATTAATGAGAAATTCATTCCCTTGGTTTTCATGTGTAAATGTACTGGTTTATATGTGGATATTATGGCTAATATATTTATGGTATTTATGTTGTTACTATGTTGGTTATATGTATGTTTTATAACAGCAGCTATGTATGGCTCTCTATATGTTTTTACTTGTAAATGAATGGACAATGTATCTATGACCTAATAGATGATAATGCAGCAAATGACATGAGAGAACAATGGTTCTTAGTGATACTCAAATAAGTATGAGATCCCTATGCTTAATTCTGTTGTTTACACCTGTAGATTGTATGTTTGCGATATGTTTGACGAAATGCCTCTCATGGCTAGTAGGGGTCTGGTTAAGGGCTTGTTTAATTAATTGCTTCTACTTCATTGTTTCCATGCTATTTTACTGTTCTTAAGATATCATTCCATTCAAGTCAGTGACCTGAGCTCTAGGCCAGAAAAAAGTGGCTCAAATCCCAAGGACGTTGGCACAGAACTAGACAAATTGGTCCCTAGACGCTAGCATACAGGCCTATGAAAGCATCCATGGGTCCCTGGATGCTAGCATGCCCATAGCATGAGAGCGTCCAGAGGGAAAGTGATCAGAAGCTTCAATGGGACCCAGGGGCAAGCTGATTGAAGTGTTGGCATGGTTCCCAGGGGTCCTGTAGCTGATGTGGAAGGTTTTTGTGTTGTGTTTCCATCGATTCCATTTCCTTAAGGTCGCATAGGAGGTCGAATCCAACCATAGTAGCCTCTCGTCGCATGTTTACCCCGGTTGGTCGGTTACTTGGGTAGATGTGGGAGGAGGGTGTTACAGAGTGGTATCAAAGCATGGTTCACCCCTCAGACTAGATGGGCTATGTGTGTTTGTCATGCATGCATGTCAGTTGCATGTGAGTCTCTTACACTGACATTCCATGTGCTTGTTGCATTTGCATGTTGTTGATCATGGTTGTAGTGATGTCGCCATGTGAAGGTGGATGGTGCTGTTGTGGGATGTGTCGTCATGAGTGTCAGTGGTATATGCATTTGTTATGCATGTCAGTGTCTATATGTTGTTATGCATGCATTGTCATGGTTATGGTTATGCATGTATGGTAGGTTAGACATGCATTTTGAGGTCATTGTATGCAATTAGGTCATCATGATGATATTAGTATTTTATGATGCTAATGTGTTGGCTAAGATAGAGCAGGAGATGCAGATCATTAAAGTGAATTTGCAACATTGGACCTCGAGGCAAGAGCATGTCGTCATACATGTTTGTATGTTGGGTATGCATGTATGTAGGTTAAGGATTGTTATAAGCATTATGATTATGTGTATGCATTTCATTCTATGGAGGTTATGGTTACATACATGATAGATGCTAGTTGATTAGTGTAGTCATATGAATGATAGTAACATGTGGTTGTATGAATGATAGTAACATGATTATGGTATACGTTGTTGATGAGTATGTTATAGGTTAACCTTTTTTTGTTATATGATATTTAGCTTGATGATTAGGTTATATGTTATTGATGAACATGATATATAACTTCTTGTTGTTATATGATAGTTAGCTTGATGATTAGGTTATATGTTGTTGATGAGCATGATATATAACTTGTTGTTGTTATATGATAGTTAGCTTGATGATTAGGTTATATGTTGTTGATGAGCATGATTTATAACTTGTTTTTGTTATATGCAAGTAACTTGAAGATTAGGGTTATTACATTAAGATCTTGACGTTATATGTATCATGATAAATGGGATTGCCCTATGCAGATGGTTAGGGTTATAAAATTTAGGTATGAATCGACTTATTTGTGACATTTTGTTGTGCTAATCTAGATTGGTTGTGCAGATGTGATTATTATGTATGAATGATAAATGTTTATGAGCTTATAATGTGGAGATGTTAGCTAGTGACTATTATGGATATCACGACCTTATTTGGGATTGAGTTGATATGTTGTGAAGTTATATCGTGCTAATCTGGATTGATTGTGCAGACAAGATTGCCTCCCCTGAGATACATTAAGGTATGAACTTGCTTATATCGTCTACTTTGCGCTTGACTGCTTGATTATGACGTCTATTTGGTGTTTGAGTGTTTGGTGTCTATTATGTCGTCTAGTTGATTTATTTAACATGGTATGTTTGCAAGTTGGTTGAATGTTTGATGAATTGCATATATGAGTATGTGTTCCAATAATATTTTTTTAAGATGACTGTACCAATACATATGTGTTGAGATAACCGACATGTACTTGAGTGTAAGTAGGTGATAGTTGTAGCGTTATGTCTAATGAATGTGAGTTGACTATGAATTATGACATGATTTCTAGTCTTGGTAAAGGTTGATCTCAAATTGATAGATATGATTGTCTTTATATTTGGAACATGTGGTTGACATGTGTGAGAAGTTGCAGGGAAACATGCTTGGTATTAGCTTGACAAGGTAATAATTGATGTGTTTATATAAATAATAGTTTGGTGATGTGACAGTACATAGTAAGCCTCGATTGCAACAAGGTAAAAAGGTAAAAGAAAGGAATTGGGCAAGAATTCCTTTGGCTATGTTTGGAAACCATAATTCCAAACGAATGTGTGCTTTGCATACAAGAAGTCTTATTAACCTTCATTTGGTCTGGCATTATGTGGATATGTGTTATAGTCATGAACATGTATTTGACAAGTATATCAGCTAGTTCCAGTTATGGATGGATTCACCAAGGGAATTAGAGCCCCTTGAGATATGGCATGGACGTATTCAGTTACACAACAATGTGCTTGGCACAACAAGGTACGATAACTAATGTATTGTTATGTTTATTTATGCACTGATAGTTATGTGTCGATGACAATATGATGCAGGGGATTGCATAGCAAAGAGACTGCTATGAAGTCATGAATAAGGCTCAGCTTGGGCTTTCCCTTGGAGGCTTTGGGAACCATCAGGATTGAGTCATGGTGTTTACTTCAAATATTGTGGTTTTTGTCTTTTGTGATTTGTTGCGCTTGATTTCGGCTTTGTTTATGTCTAATGTATGGCCATACCACTTTGTTTGTGAAGTCCTGTTGTTATTGGTTTTCATGGTTTTCTTCTTATTTGTTTCATGTGTTTTCCTTTTAAGTTTTGAGATTCTTGGGAATTGGTTGGGAAAGAGGAAAGTTAATGGATCTCAGGGAGAGTTATGTGGTACCCAACAAGTAATGTAAGACATGGATGAAGCTCGATGCATGATTCAACACAGAGGAAGGTAAGACTATGACAGTCAGTTGGACTGGTTGGGTCCATTGTGGTAAATGGATGGTGGCAGTACAGACATGAGAAAGGTAACCAAAAAAGGTAAAGTAAATGGATCTGAGGTGTCAGATGCCTTGGCTAAGTTGGGAACCGTGGTTCTCAATATTGTGCATGTTGTGCACAAATAAGGAAGTTCTCTTAACCTAGACCTTATGTTATTTGGTAATTATGTTGTGATCATAACTATGTTGATTTTTTCATATGTATACATGTATGTATGTATGTAATGTCTGACAGGGTCATCATGGTTCATGATTGTTTAATGAAAATATGTATATGCATATATATGTATGTATCTATGTATCTATGTCACTATTTGACAGGGTCATCAGGGATGATTCGTTCTTGTAGAGGAAGCATTGCTTATGTAGGTGAATGGCATGAAGAGATTCTTGGTTCATGAGGGATCAAGTGGGAAGAGTAGCCTGATAGATCTTTGAGGTCAATATCATGTGGATATGAATTGATATTGTATGTTTGTATTATTTCTATATTTATGCTATGACAGGTAACGTTGAAGGATACATCAACGGAATGAAAGTAGTGTGGTCTGCGACATGTTGGGACAAGCATGCATAAGACACTGGAAGCAAGGTTGCTTGGTAGAGACAATGTGGTTTTCAATGTGTGGTACTATTGTTGTGCACATATTGTATACGTTATACACATTGCATCTGTGATGTTGTATGGGTGCGGTGTTGTGTATACATAGTGTGTGTACATATTGTTTATGCAATGTTATGTACAGGGTGGTATTGATAGTGTTGTGTGAATATTGCATATGTAGTTCAGGATATATATGTTGTTGTGCGCATGTTGGATATGCAATGTTGTGTACATAGGGTGTTATGTACATGTTGTATATGCAGTGCTATGTACATATGAGGTTGTGTGCATGTTATACATTTGGTGCTATGTACATATGGTGTTGTGTGCATGATTGTACAAGTGGTGTTGTGAGCATGTGGTGCCATGTAAACATTGTACATATGGTGTTGTGTATATGTCATGCATATGGTGATGTGTACATGTCATGCATGTGGTGTTGTGTACATCTGGCATTGTGTACATGTTGTACAAGTGGTACGACGTACATGTGGCATTGTGTACATGTTGTTCAGGTGATGTCATGTACATGTGATGTTGTGTACACATTGTGCGAGTGGTACCATGTACATGTTGTACATGTGGTACTAGTGTACATGTGGTATTATGTACATGTTGTACATGTTGTCTTGCAGGCATGCAGTACTATGTATGTGCATTGTGTAGTCATGGTATTGTGACATGTGTATTGATTGTGATGTACTCCATGTATGTATATGTATTGCGTTGTGCTGTATGTGTTGTATGTCAGGTGTAGGCACATGTATTGCATGGTGTTGTATGTCATGTATGGTTGTATGTGTGTGATGCACACTATGTATGTGGACATGGTTGAGGAAAAAGCACTGGGTGTTTGTTGGGTGTGGCAACCGATCTGGTGTGCGCATGGAATGAGAGCAAAGGTAGAAGTTAAGGATTGATTAAAGGATAAGTATCAGTATTTTTATTTCACTTTCATTATGCATGTGATATGTTGATTATGATATATATTGATTATGCATGTGATTTATGATTTATGATTATGATATATGTTGATTACATGTGATTTATGATTCTACTCTATGATTTTTTTTTTCCACTGGAAAAATCCGTAATTTTTCATTATATTTGGAAAAATTACATATTGTAGAAGCTTTACGCATATGCGATTTCCACTGTGTATATAACAGTGTTCCATATTTACATAAATATATCGTGCAATGCACTATGTAGTTCTCCATGAAATAGTCAAAATAGACTATTTACATCTTGCCAAGGCTGGTAATAAACACAGTATCATTCCTACAAAAAATATGCATTGTCTGATCATCATGTATAAGCACTGTCTGCATGACAAAATACAAAAATCTTGTTTAGTATATTAAGATTCTGGTGCATGCTGATATCCTTGGTCTATGTAAGGCCGGTGAAAATATCTGTATTCATTCTGTTCCTTCACCTCAGTGATCTCCCATATGCCTCTGTCCATCAACGTGGCCTCCTTGGATAATTTGTCAGCATGGCCGTTATGTTCCCTGTAAATGTGAGAGCAAGTGAAGTTGTTAAAAGCTGCCTTGAATACAAAAACTTCATTTAGGATGATGCTGAGTGTGTGTATGTGACAGTCAGATATGCCATTGAACCAATTTATTACAATTTTTTAGTCCCCGAAAATATTGATGCTGGTGCAATGGTGGTGAAGAGCAAAGTGGAGAAGATGTCGCAGTGTGATTAGCTCAGCAAAATTATTTGTTCGAGTGCCCAGGCCTGATTTTACAGTATAATGATGATGTTCATTCAAATGTAACGTAAAACCTCCCCCACAGCTTAGATGATTTGCAGCCCCATCAAAGAAGGCCCAAGGGGTATTTTTGTCAATGCAAGGGGGCGGATGGGGATGGCGCTCTTTTGGGGGCTGTGGGTCAGGGAATTCCTTGTAGGCAGCAGAGATAGAGGCTTCGATCAGTGGCCAGGTGATAGGTCTATCCTCAAAAATAGATCGATTTCGAGCCTTCCAAATCTGCCAATTTACGAGAATCGGTAGGATTATAAATTTCGATCCCTTTTGTTTTTGTGCCCAATTATCCCAAGCTTCGATCAGGTCAGATCCTTCCCAATTGCCAGTGAAAGAGAAGTGATTTGAGAGAGATCGCCATAGTTCCTGTGTAGCACTGCATCTCAGGAAGAGATGCTCTGTGGATTCTGATGCATCTTTACACAGCACACACCAAGTTGGCCCATGTATTGTTCTGTGCATAAGGTGTTCTCTAGTAGGTACCTTATTCCTCAATACGCACCAGAAGAATAGTTTAGATCTAGGCGGAGTTGTTAGTTTCCAAATGCTTTGACACCAGGTTGGGATATGGTATGGTTTTTTGTGACTGCTGAGAGTGATATATCCAACCTTTGGAGAATATTTACCATTCTTTGCCTGACTCCATATTAATTCATCTGGTCCGCTTCTGATTCTTATATGAGACTCAGTTAGTGCGGCACAGTAGTCTTGCCATTCTTGATGCCATCTAAGTGGCAGACTCATTTGATGTGTCGGCATCCATGCTTGATGAAAAATCCCGGATTTTTCCTGATCAGTAGCTTGTGCGATTACATTAATGTCACGGGAGTGTAGGAATTGAATCAGATCTTGTGATAGGGTATGCCTTCCTCCGCTGCCAATCCATGGATCCATCCCAATTCTAGCCAGAGATCCGTCGTTTATTCTCCAAACCAGGTTATCCCTAATTAGGGGCAAGGAGAATTGCAAGGCCTTCCAAACAGTTGATATTCCAGTCCTATTCCAATTTGGGAGCCTTACCCAGTCCAGAATATCTTGTGGCCAAATGTATTTATGGAATGATAATCGAGCCCATAAGTTCTGGCTTGTTAGCAGCGACCAGCCCATTTTAGCTGCCATTGCTTTAGCAAATAATGGAAGATCCTTTAGACCCCAGCCACCCCACCTTTTTGGGAGTGCTATCTTTTGCCATCTAATCCAGGCAAAAATGCACTTGTCCTGGCTTCCAGCCTAGAGATATTTGTTACAGATTTGTTGAAGTCAAGCAAGAATATTTCTGGGAATCCAGGCTAGTGCCATCCAAAAGACTGGGGTTGCTTCCAGCACCGATTTAATGAGGACCAAGCGCCCAGCCCTGGAAAGATATCTGTGACTCCAACAATTTAGCCTTTTCTCCAATTTGTTGACTAACCAGATCTAGTCTGCAATTCTTTGACTCGTAGGCTTAAGCCAGAATCCCAGATATTTTAGGCCCCTGTCCATTGGGTGAATGGAGAAAGGGAAGGCTTGATGAGCAATTTGAGCTTCGTTTACCGAGGTTTTGGCGAAAGTGATCATGGATTTTTGCTGGTTAACCATCATGCCAGTGGCCTTCATGAAGAGTTTGAGAATTCGGGAGAATGATAGAGAGTCTCAGATGCTACCATCCAGAAGAATGAGTACATCATCCACAAAGAGTAGGTGTGTAAGGTAGCAATCATCTGTGATCCTGAGGCCGCTGAGGGATCCCTCTCTTTTAGCAGCAATGATTAGTCGGCTCAAGCCCTCCATGACCATGAGAAATAAAAGAGGGGAGAGAGGACATCCTTATCGAAGTCCCCTTTCGGAGTGAAAGAAATGAGAGGCCGATCCATTGATGAGCACACTATAAGAAGGGGTCATAATGCAAGCCATGATCCAATTGATAAGAGATAGTGGAAAACCTAGATGAATGAGAAGCATTTTTATGTAAAGACAGCTAACCCGATCAAAAGCTTTTGACAGATCAATCTTGAGGAGAATGCATTTTAAGTGTCTAGACCAAATAGAATGCAGGGCCTCTTGTGCAGAACTGATGGCTTCATGGATTTGTCTATCCTCCAGGAAAGCAAATTGCTGGGGGGCAATGTGCTTGGATAGGATGGGTCTGAGACGTTTGGCAATAATCTTAGAGATAATTTTGTAGAGGCAGTTACACAGGGAGATGGGACGGTAGTCATCGAAGGAAGAAGGAGAGTCAGTCTTGGGAATGAGGGCTATGAAAGTTGAGTTGATAGCATGATATAAACAGCCCGATGATCTGCTTTCCTCCACCACCCTCAACAAGTCTTGGCCCAAGAGTTCAAAGAAAGTTAGGTAAAACTCTATGGACCATCCATCCGGACCAGGACTTTTATCTTTTTTGAACCATTTTAATGTGCCCTCCAATTCATCCATGGTGACCGGGGCCGTAAGTTCTTCCGCATCTTCCTCATTCACATATCTAGGGAAATGATTTGCCACATTAATAATTTCAGCCAGATTTGTTCCTGGTGGAGATTTGTATATGCTTCTGAAGTGATTAGTGCCTAGCTGGGAGAGCTTCTTGAAAGAATCTGCAAGACCCCCCTCAGGTAGAGGTAGATTCCATACTGTATTTGAGACTTTCCTTCCTTTTGCATAGTTCTGAAAAAACTTTGAGTTTTCATCTCCAGCTTTCAACCATATAGCTCTGCTTCTCAATCTGTTGGATTCCTCCCTTAGTCTAAGGATGCTTGCTTTTTGGTTTTCCAGCTCAATCAATCGAGTTTTTTCCTCCCCCGAGATGAATCCCAAATTCCGGTCATCCTGTAGAGAAAGGAGCTCAGCTTCAATGTTGGTGAGCTGTTCGGATTCCTCTCTATTTTTTTCCTTTGCCCAATTGATGGTTAGGTGCTTTAGAAAGGTGAGATTGCTACAGAACCCCTTTGCTAGGGAAGCCTCTCTATCAATGGGATGTGCCTTCCAAAAGTCATTGACCAATTTTATGAAATCCTTATCTTGTATCCATGTGTGGTTGAATTTAAAAGGGGCTTTTGGTTTCGGGTGTGGCCCAAGTATCTCCAGATATATGGGGGAATGATCAGATATACCCCCTGAACCTACCCATTGCTTGTAATGGTGAAATTTCTGAAGCAAAGGGCCCTTCATCAGGAATCTATCCAGTCTGCGGGCTAGTGCTGCCGAGCCCACCCTTCTGTTCCTCCAAGTGAGCTGTGGCTTCTGCATGGGGAGATCAATGAAGTTTTTCTGGTCCAGAATATTCCTCATAAATTCCGTGATGGCGTCCACCTGTGCCGAGTTCCCCCATGATTCACTGAATCCCAAAGAAAAATTTAGATCCCCACCCAGAATGGTGTGATCTTGGGCCAATAATGAAAGATTTAGGAGACGCCTCCAAAAAGTCTCCCTTTGATGGCATGGCCCATAAACGTTCAAGATTCTGAGAGATTTTCCAAGCTCCGATGAAATAGAATCAATACCCAAGAACCCCAATCCACCCCAAGCTGCATCGATTCTGATGGTTCTGGGGTTGATGCCAATAGCCAGACCCCCTGATCGTCCAATAGCATCGGATGCCATGAATTTCCATTTTGGGGCCAGGGCTTGTAAGGAGAGGGTAACGTTCTCAGCCGGACCTAGAGTCTCCTGAAGTATAATAATGTCATGTTGTTCTGCCTTGAAGAGCCTCTGTAGGGCTAGTTTTTTAGGGGGACTAGCCAAACCCCTACAGTTGAAAGATAAGCATTTCATGGGGGAACACTCCTCAGGGTTGGAATTGCTCTAAGGACCCCTTCGAGTGTAGATTGATGACCTGAAGCAACCTCTGTCCCAGCCCGTCTGATAGCTTTTGAGAGTTCGGTCTTCCTACCTCTGGAGGTCATAGGTCCCGTCCCAGATTGAATGATACCCAACCCCACCTGGCTACCTGGTAGATCAGCTTTGTGAGAGCGGGATCGAAGAGCATAAGGATGGGAGGTTGTTTTACGGGGAGATGATTGCGAGGAAGAAGAGGATGATGGTGGAATGGAGGGCTGAACCGAAGAGATAGTCGGGGGGGATGATATGATGCAGTGTGCAGATGATACATGAGTTTTTGATGCAACCAAAATCAATGAAGAATCAAGTGAACAGGGAGATAGGGATAGAGATGTACCCGAGACCTGAGCAGCCTCTGCTGCTGCCCGAGCCCTGGTCATCGGCGGGGAGGACGATTCTAATCCCTTGTTTCCTGATTTCTGCGGAGTAGCTTATGGAGAGACCTGTGAGGCCAGAGAGGGACCCTGAGCCTGGCGAGTTATAACAGGGGAGGCGCCTTTGGATGGGATTGGAGTAATCTTAGGTGACTCCTCCAATTTTTTATTGAGCGGACAATCCTCGTACAGATGCCCCACCTGATGGCATCGATTGCAGCGAAACGGGACACCTTCGTAGTCCAAGATCTGAATTCTATTGTATTTGCCCCAATGCAGTGTGATTTTTTCTTCCAGCCCTTCTCTTGTGTCCAGGTGAACGAGCACACGAGCAAGTGTACGCTTCTTAGATTCCACAAACATGCGGTCATGGTCCAGGTATGTGCCAAGCGCATTGCCAATCCTTATGAGTACCTCCTCGTTCCAGTATTGAAGCGGTAAACCCGACAATTGAACCCATAGGGGTCCAGCCCCAATCTGTTCGCGCTCTGGGTCGAAAAGGGGGCTCCACCTCTTGAGCAGGACTGGTGCCATTTCAATGTGCCAGTACTTTGCCAGAACCAGATCCGTGTATATTTCTTTAGCAAAATGGATAGAGAACCATCCACGGGGGAGAACATGAACATCCGGTAATTCTTTTAGCAGCCCTCCCCAAATCTCCTTTACCCATAGCGTCAATCTGTTGGCAGAGTATGCCCGCCCACGCACATGTCCAACCAGAATGGTACGAGCCATAACCGCCACTTCCCCGATGGTTGTTGTTTCTCCAAACCTTATGTTAATGTCCTTTGACGTCGCCTTGATGCACCTGGATTTCCGTTTCTTGGTGCAAGGAGCCGAGGGATGATCCACAAAAGGGTTTTGTATCCCCTCAGGAGATGTGGATTTTGTGGCCCTTACATGAACCGCCGGGGTTTCAAAACAGCCAGACGGCCTAAACCCTGACACAGGGGGAGCTTGAAATCAAGAAATAGGAGCCGCCACCGAAGGAGTTTGAAGCACAGTGGAAAGGGGTGGGTGCGGATCAAAGGATAGTTGATGAGGCGAGAAGCTAGATAGGATATGGAGGGTACCAGGGGACAGGGGAGGTGCTTCCAGGCCCGGCGAGAAATTAGAAAACCGTGCAGAGGCCGATGGCTCCGGTATATATTCAGGCAAAGAGACCACGGGCGAGGTGTCCAGCGGAAAAGAGTCTGATTCCCCCGGAATTCGTGAAACCGACACTGAGAAATTAGGGTTATCGAAAATGACCTGGTCTTCGAGCGGATCTGCGGAGTAGTCGACTAGGTCGGTCTCCATGTGACCTTCCATCTTGCTAGCGGGAACGGAACGGACGACTGCGATGCGAGGACGGCGGGGAAAACGACGCGGCAACAGTGCGGAACGGTGACGAAAACGGCGAGAAAAACAGAGAAAACCCTCATGCGCCTGCGGTTTCTACAGGTGCCCTAACTCTAGTTAATCGAGACCGGCGCGCTCCATCCTTTCGCCCTCGCAAACGTCAACTTATTTTTTTTTCATACGGAGCAAAATGCAAATTCATAATAGTAGATGCTCACCATTTTTTCGATTCTAGTCTATGATGATTACATGTGATCTATGATATTGTTTTATGATGGTTACATGTGATTTATGATTTTGATATATGATGGTTGTGTTTTGAGCTAACCTGATGTACATGATGATTTGGTCAAAGATGCTAGTTTGACTTGTTGTGATAGGAAGTAAACCGGATTGCAAGTGTACCTTATTGACAAGCTACCAATGAGGTATCATTTGAAGTTATTTCAATTTATTTCAAATCTAGTTGAAATTATGTGCTTGTTACAGGAATGCATGAACATGCCCTGTTGGGTGGTTGAAACTGACTACAAGAATTAGCAATGACAACAAAAGGAATTGGAAAATGCATCATTATGGTGGTAAAGTATCCAGGAGCAGGGCCATTGTGGGACATGGGTACCCAATAGTGTCCATTGATTTCCATGAGCATGCTATGATCAGTATGATGGTTTTAAGGCAGGTATATGCCTTGGTTGTTGACCTTCCAATGCGAGGAAGCCTTGCCAAGGGATGGATCGCCCGGGATAGGGGATGTTGGGGAACTTGGAAGGTGAGTGATTGCACAGAAGGGGGTGATCAAATTTACTAAGGGATTGTGTAGCAGAGAAGGGAAGGTCAAGGATATATTTGATTGGTCAATATCATTTCCAGATGGAATCATTTGCACATTGGGAGTGTGCCCTGAAACAATGAGTCAGTAACTGTTCACTTAGAGGACATGTAGCTCGGAGTTGTAGTGTTGGACATTGATGCAGACTTTGGCTCTGGCAGTGGATTCTAGACTTCCTGGGAAGGAGGTGAATCATGGTATTACTTTGAGGGTGGACGTATGAGACTCTGGATTCCCTTATTGATTGATATGGGCATCATATCTTTTTATTTGTTAGTTTAGAAAATATGCATATGTGTATATGTGTATATCATTGTAAATATTGTATCGAGCTAGATTTGTAAATCTCCGTAGACAATAGGGTTATTTGCTGGTTGAAGCAAATGTGTATAAGTATATGTGGTTGTTATTGTAAATATCACAATGAGTTGTGTTATAAAGCTCCAGTAAATTGTATGTTTGTCATGTTTTAGCAGATGGTCATTGTAAATACTGCAACGATTTGTGTTATAAATCTCCATGGGCAGTATGTTTTGTTTTTAGCAGTCTTTTTTATTATAGGTGTCATTGGACACCGAGGACGGTGTTTCCGTTCGTCACATATTTACCTCGATTGACCAGTAAACTTGGGTAAGTGTGGGAGGAGGGTGTTACAAACCCTGTAACAACTACGAAGATGCAAAAGGAAAGGGTTGGGTAACAAAATACGGGAGACAGGAAATACTCCGACAAATAACGACCCGTCAAGTGCTGCAAGTTAATGGAGAGAGAGAGAGAGGTGTTGCAAGTTAATGCAAAGTGCGAGGTTGTGGAACCTAAACCCATGAATGGGTCAATAACCAACAAATACATTCCAAGTGGCATTGGGAGATTAGCCAGGGGGTATATCCACGTGGCTGAGAAGATGACATAGCACTATATAATTCACTAAAACTGCAATGGGAACATCTCTTGATTCATCACATATTTACCTCGGTTGACCTGTAAACTTGGGTAAGTGTGGGAGGATGGTGTTACAAACCCCACAATAGTTGCGAAGATGCAAAAGGAAAGGGTCAGGTAACAGAATACGGGAGACTTGAAATACTCCGACAAATAACGACCCGTCAAGTGCTACAAGTTAATGGAGAGAGAGAGATAGAGAGAGAGACGTGTTGTAAGTTAATGCAAAGTGTGAGGTCATGGAAACTAAACCCATTGGGTCAATAACCAACAAATACATTCCAAGTGGCGCTGGGAAATTAGCGAGGGGGTATATCCACGTGGTTGAGATGACAACGTGGCACTATATAATTCACTAAAATTGCAATGGGCACATCTCTTGATCCAAAGGTTGGATTGAGGTAAAGTTTTATATCACCAGTCTCTTCTTGATGAGACAAACATAATGGTGAT
This sequence comes from Pinus taeda, assembly GCA_000404065.3. Classification (NCBI taxonomy): domain Eukaryota; kingdom Viridiplantae; phylum Streptophyta; class Pinopsida; order Pinales; family Pinaceae; genus Pinus; species Pinus taeda. The sequence continues at coordinate 193,884 of APFE031659818.1, forward strand.
GTCAGACTTAGGCATTAAATGAGTTAAAAAAAAAAAGTCATTGAAAATTTTCGACCCCGTTTCCATAACGACACCTTGGATCTTAGGTCAGCACAATAATTTTCCTCCTCCTAACCTGTGTTTTGTAGGGGATTAAGAGGGGGGGTTATTACAGAGTGGTATTAGAGCATTCAGGTTCAACACTTGGATTAGATGGGCTTTATCATGGGTAATTAACTACAAAAACTTTCGAAGGAAGGCCTTATAATGATTTTTTTAGAAAATTAATAAAATAAATATTTACATGTTAAAAGTTGGTCTAAGATTATTTGACTGCATATATGATTGAGTTAGTTGCTCTGTGATTTTCTTATGTAGCATGGACTAACAGTTGATATATTTCCATTAATGTGATGGGATAACAATTATGTTGACATATGTATACTTTGAGAACTATGCAGGCCTATATGTTAATAATTTGTTGATTAACTGACTTTAGTGAATTGATATGGATTGTTTCTTTCAGCTAAGGTTTGCCATAACAATTCTGTAGAAGTAGGATCATGGACTTGATTTCTTGTTAATTACCTATATGATTATATCTCTAACAATTATATGAGAATGACAACACATGACATAAGATGAAGATCACCCATAATAGAAAAGGGTGGTACACCATAGATATTGATTACCAAGAAATGATCAGCGAGATGGTAGAATATTGCTCTGACCTCACACCACACAGGCATGAATAAGAAAGATCAGTTGGTCAAGGGGGGAGGACAAACTCTCCTGATTGGATGGATACCTTGAGGAGCCTAAGGGCTGAGGTCAAAATATTTAAGGCAAACAATGAAATATTGGTTAGAACTCATGAGAAGCAAGCCGAAATCAATGCGGTTATCTTGCAAAGCCTCTCGGATTTACAAAGACAAAAGCAGCACGAGATGGGAACTAGTCAGAGAGACAAGAGAAGCCTTTGAGAATTAGAAGAGAAAACAAATGGAGCAGATGGTAGAAGGTCTAGGAATAGGTATGTGCGGGAGAGTGAAGACATGGTGAAGGGAAGTGTACCCCTAAGTACCCCAGAAGGAAGAACTAGCACTTATGTGCACCACTCTGATAGATATTCTAGCTTTGCTACTAGGAGACACCAACATCACTCTCATCATCATCATCATCGTCATCGTCATCATCAAAGAAGGAGGAAAAAGGATTAAATTCTTGAGGAATTTAACAAAGCAAAGCCACCCACATTTGATGGAGATATGAATAAATTTGAAGATGTAGAAGCATGGTTGCTTGGCATGAATATTTTTTTTTTTTTTTTCAGAATCCATGATTATTCTGAAAACATGAAATCCAGATTCCCACATATAGTTTGAAAGGAAAAGTAGAAATTGTTGAATTTCCATGACCTTGGGTTTAGGACAAAATCTTAAGATCTCTGACGCTACCAAACGAATAATCTCAACAAAGCTACTTTGCACAATGGAATATAAACAATAGTAAATCACATGCACACAAACAAAAACAACTTTTTACAATTTTTTTCAACCCAACTTCGTTATATTAATCAACATTTAATACAAAAATATGGGGCTCCCATACTAGGGATAATGGCCCTCAATTACCCACAAGTACAAGAATACAAGATACAATGACAATATCGTTGCTCTAGTGCATAATCACAACCTCTATGTTGTATCTCGTCCTGTGGGTCCTTTGCTTACGATCTACTCTCTAGCTTCCCCTTAGTCTGTCAAGAGACAACACATAGAGACTCCAAGAGGGTTGCCACCTATCACTGCTACAAGTCACTTATGCTACAATGAACATGGGTTGATCCAAACTGCTCTTCTAGGTTGGCCAATACCTGAGCTCCAATCTTCCAATCTATTAGCTTCTTTCATCCATCAAAGAGCTACACATTAGGTTCCAATCTTCCCCCAATCACGTAAAAATAAACATCCTTCTCATTTGATGCTCTAGGGATACTTTGGGCTACTTACATGTTGCCCAACAATAGTCCAAAGGTTCCCAATCCAATCACTATAGAATTTGCTCCTAGGAGAGGCTTCTAACCACCAAGTCAAGCTTAATCTACTTGGCTTCCACAAGCTGCAATTTTTTCCACACTTGGAAACTACCCAACTAGCAATCAATTCAAGACAAACTCATCATACGTACCTCTGGTTATGCATGCCATTGTAGCTCTTCACTAGTTAGGGCACCCACAATATATGTTACAACCCTAAAACTACTCCAACAGTCACCTAGAAAACTATGACCTTACTTCCACAAGACCCTCCTACCTTTGTTGCTTCGTTAGGCTTCATGTTTCAATTTGTTAAGGACTACAATCCTCACAAAATGCACCTACAGGACTGTGGCTAGGTCTACATATAAAGACTAGGGTTGCGTCTTTCCAAAACAAGGAAGACTTCCCTCCAAAACCCACACATAACCACTCAAATTTGCTTCAAGGCATGTGACTTTCCGTCCAGCTCAAACTCGAACCTATAGGGGATGGAAAACACATGAGAAAAACTTCATATTTGTCTCTAAGCCTACGACTATTCTCATATAGAAACTTGACCTCATTTCAGATACTAAACTTCACCCAATCAAAGACCCAAACAAATTTGTCCTTCTCTTCTAGAGCTCAGCCTATTTTAGAGAGTTAGCTATGAATTGATGCACATTTAGATGTGTGAAATGACTTCACATCACCTTGTATTTATAGAATTTACAAGGGTTCCACGAATTACCCAAGAGACATGACTTGAAGGCCCAAAAATCAATTACTGACTTCAAAAATTCATATCTCATCATGGATGTCTCAGATTTCGATGATTCTCAATGTGTTGGATTCTACTCGCCATCCTTTATCATCTCCATCCATCACATGTAAAAAATACTCCATGGTTTTGGCCTAAACATCAATGGGTGCAAAACCCCAACCTTGGGTTCCAAGCCCACAATGACTTTTTTGGAGCTTCAACCTCCAAACCACAAACCCTAGGGCTTGGAATACCTCCCAAGCTACTCAAAAATCAACACTCCCTCTTAGCGAGGGAGGTACTTCCAAGAATAGGAAGTAGCTCATCATCATCATCACTACTCGCAACACTCGCCCAACTCTTGGCTCTCACAACTGCAACAATCCTTGTAGTATGAACTACGCCTCTCTCGGAAATGTCATTGTCACTGGAAGCATCCTACTTCTTCTTCTTCTCCTAGAATGTATTCCACTCTCTCCATGATTCCTTATTGGCAGTTGTAGGAGCACCCTTGCTCCCCACTAACAACACATTCTTCTTGGGCTGCAAAGTCTCCCTATGAACCTGCAAACTCCCTCTAGAACTCGACTCTCCTTGAGTCTCTGGAACCTGGACCTTCTTCTTTGGAACCTATTCTTATGGCTCTGAAGCCTGCACCTAAACCTACTTCTATGGAACCTGTTGTTGGTCCCCTTACTTCTTCTTCCCATGATCCATAAGCTTGTCTGTCAACCTGTATAGACCATGCTCTCTAACTCTAATCACAATACCTACAAAGCTAGAGCCTTTGGGCCTAAGTCTTGCCTTCCTATCCTGTAATAAGACCTCAAACCCCTTCTTCTCTATCATCGAGACAAATATCACACTATATCTAAGTCCTGGTACAAACAATACATCCTAGAACTGTTCAAGAAAGTGTAACTAGGTTCAATCTTCATAAATGTGCTTTTGATATTTTTATTATTCAAGAAAAGAAATATTTTTTTTATATTATTTGTCAATGAGTTTCTTGCTCATTGAGGTAGGTCAAGCACATGGTTAAGTGCTTCTAGGAAGTCAAAAGGTCAATATATTTATATAAGACCCTTAGAGGGCATGTCACACTATGTATAAGGTCAATGGAATACCTCCAAGACAAGTGAAAGTCCTCTCCATGCAACAACATCCTCCACAAGAAGCTAAATGGAGGAAATAATGAAGATATGGTCAAGTCGTCCTAAAGACGGAATGTCAACCTAAAGGAGGGACAATCCTCTATATATAGAGGTTGTCCACTCCCTCATAAAGAACAGAACAAAATCTCTGAAATCAACGAAGAGATAGGCTGAGAAAAGGAAGGTGAAGCAAGTCTAAAGCGTCTCCAAAGGTGCAGCGATAGAAGGAGGAAACTCAGTGAAGGTAGGTGATTGTTTCCAAAGTTAGAAACAATCACACGTACGAAGAGAAGGAGGGCAAATTGCGGATATAACAGTAGTAACATTTCAGTGCAATATTCGTTAGTGTTTGGGCTAGATATTAAGCCTACAATGCCTCCCAAGACAAGCTAAGAAGTCTCTCTCTCTAGCGAAGGTGAAAGGACCCTAATTCACTAAGGGTACCCTCCACATGTGGGAAAACTAGGGCAGTAGAACAACAATACAGTAATACACCCATATCTCAAGAAGGATCTCGTTTGGTCAAATAAGAAGCCTGCTTGAGCAAAGGATGGAAGAGGAGAATCTCATCTATAAGACTCACTCAAGTATGGTCTATCTCTAGAATAGAAACAAAGAGGGAGGACGAAGTGCTGGGGAGAAAAGTGTCGAAAGGAGGAAGTCAATGTGTCGAGGAACCAAGTGCATAAAAAAGGAAGGACTTGACTTGTGCTTAGAGGACATCCTAGTCAAGGGTCTAGGGTTTTGCATTGATCAAGAAAGAAGCTTCAATAAGAGAAAACTTACTGAAGGGTTTTCCTCTCAAGAGAAGAGAGGTTTTGGCCCTGATAGAGAGCCAACATTTGTGTTCTTGTCTTTATGTTTTTGGTAAAATTTTGATGAAACACACACACTAATAATAAGAAGAATATCAATCTAAGATAATTGTAAAAGTGCCTCACAAATTGTTATCAAGTCAAGAAGAATCACACTACACCTAATTGCCCTTGATTCTTCAACATGGTATCAGAGCTAAGGTGACACATCAATGAAAGGGCAACTCAAGAACACTCATCAAGGAAAAGCATCTACAAGGTTGAAGCATCAAGCCAAATCTACTCAAGGAAAATAAGGCCTACCATCTATCATTCATCAAGGAAGACTACATAGCAAGAAGAAGACCCTTACACAAAGTCACCTACAAAGAAGAGCATATCAAAGAGGGACCTACATCATCTACAAGTTACCAATCAAATCTCTTCATCAAGCAAGTCCACTTGGAGAAGGCAACTTGAAGAACATCAATATCCTAGGAAGGCAAGCCATCAAGTGTTAAAGGAGAAAGCAAATCCACTACATCTCAAAAATCTATCAAGTATATGTCCCCTTCTGAATATACATCAATGTCTTTTTACAAGGAAATCAACAAATTGGTAGGTACCAATAACTTTCTTGCATGGAAGAAGAGGATTGATTTACTTCTCAAGGAGAATGAAATCCTAGAACATATCAAAGGGAATATCACTATCCCTGCTAAGGAACAAACTCAAGCCTTAGCCAATTATAATAAGGATGAGACGAGCTCAAAAGATTCTAATAGAATAAATCAAAGGCTCTCTCATTCCTTATGTCTCCAAATTTGAAACATCAAAAGAAATGTATGATAAGCTAGTAGCGCTATTCTCAATATCCACAGTCGGAGAAGTGATATCTCTAATAAATGAATTGTACAAGGTGAAGATATAAAAGGAAGGAATAGTTCCCTACTTCAAGAAGATCTTTGAGATTAGGGATCAACTTCAAGAGCTTGGGGAAGTCATGTTTGACAGAGAAATGACAACTGTAGTACTCAATGCTCTACCCGAGGATTGGGGCAACTTCACATCAAGAATATATGCCAAGAAGGAAGCAACCAAACTCAGTGAAATGTGGTCTCTATGCAAGATAGAGGAAACCAAACTTAAAGCAAAGGAAGATGTGGGATCAAAGGAGCAAGCATTTGCTACCATGGCCAAGAGAAAGGGAAAATTTGGCAAATTTGGTCCACGAAGAACAAACATCAAAGACATGTCCAAAATCTAATGCTATGGATGCTAAGAATATGGACACTACAAAAGGAGTTGTCCTAAGCTTAAGAACAACAACAACAACAAAAGAAAGAGGGAAGAAGCTCACATGAATCAAGAGGTGAAAGAAGAAGAAAAGAAGCAAAAGAAGGAAGATCCTTCGGATCTCTACTATGACTAATTCAAACTCTTTGCTTCAAGTCTTCTTTCAAAGTTTTGAGCTGGATAGGAGCATGTAGGAATAAAATAAAATTGCATGACTAGAAACATCTTCTAGAATCTAGAAGCGTGAAGGACATAGCGTTCTAGATACTCATGAAGAAGTAACATTTATAATGAGAATAAAAATGCATGGTTAGAAATAGCTTATAGAATATAGGATCATGTTAGATATAGCTCAAGATATTCATGTAGAAGGAGCGTACCTAGTATATGATCTCATCCATGACGAAAGAAGATTGCTCATGATTAAGAATCTTAGAAGACCTCCATCATCAAAAGAAATGAAACATTTTCAAGGCAAGGGTCTTTAATATCCTAGGATGAAATCTTCAAAAGAAGGTTCACAAACCAAAGCAGATGTCTCATTGGGAATCCCATTCATGGGATTCAAAGAAAAGGATGATATTGACGCAACAAAAGCCACATCTACCCACATTATGCAAATAAAACTGCATGTCACACTATTTTCCAGGAATTTTATAATTCCATACTTAGTGAAACCTTCACAAGTCAAGGTTTAATGCTCCTTCAATAAACTCTATGCGGAAACGTTTAATTTAACTATCCAAAGTCTGGACCTTTATAAACCTTTGAGCAGAACCTTATAAATCCTTCATAATCTTTGGTTAATTCTTAGTACCCGCGCATATTAACCATATCATGGATTCTATACTTTGGTTAAAACTAAACTTAAACCATAATATATTAATCCTGCTTATTTCTATTATAATTCCCATATAATAGAAATATTTCATAAACCACACTTAAACCTTACCTTTCCTCCATTCCACAAACCTTTGCACATATATCAATGCTCTCTTTAGCGCACTAAATCTTCGACATCGATCTCATTCCTCAATCCGACGATTATCGTGTAATAACTCACGCCAACTAGCCTGGCTAATATCCACCATTTATTTCTCCTACCTCAATCCAATGGTGATCGCGTCATATCGCGTGATTACATGCATGACCGATATTAGATCGAAAGTGCGCGAGAAAAGTGGTTTTCTCATGCTACCTATCAACCCCTCAGGTTAATTGCGCGAAATCGTAGAATACCATTTATAGCCTTTAGGGCGCGCGAGATACCGCTGACCACTTGCGAAGACCGCTCCATCCTTCTGCTAACACGTGGCTTTAATATGATCCATTCACTCTTGACTTCATTTTGTGTGACTTAATCATAGCCGTCTATCTCCCTCACTCTCGTTCGTTGATCTAACTGATCCAACGATTGTACTTTTCTACTACGTCCTTTTGTTTCTTACTGTGTAATAGCCCATTCGGCTTTCTGCCTATGTATTTGTTCTCGCCTTATGGTCTTCAACTGTTCAGATCTCGATCTTCAGCTCCGTTACTTCACACCTTTGCACCTTTATGCTTCCGTCGTAAATCCTTAGGTTTTTAGGAAACCTTGCAGTTATACCTTCGTTGTAACATTAAAGGTTTCCAATATTGTCTATGTGCAAGCCCATAACACTCCTCTCTGTATTTTGTCTCTGGTTCTGCACACCTGCAAACCTATGTTATGCAGAATTACTCTAACTCACACACAATTTATCCTTTGATTACTCAATCCACACTTGCACAATTCAGAATGAAAATCTCTATGTATATATAAACAAATAATTACATAATGAGTCTCTCTCTCTCTCTGACCTAATTTTCTAATCAGTGGCCTTTTCCTTTCCTGCCCGTAGGCTTACAGTCAAACCCTATCTAATCTTTGAACTCTAATTCCCTAACTCGTTAACCCTCTAACTAACTAACTCTCTCTATGCCTTTTAGGCTTACATTTATACAAACGGTTTTGTAACCCATTTCGTTTCAGAAACTTAATCTTTTGAACTAAATCCTGAATATCCTCTAAGTCCACTTTTGACTCAAATAATCCCTAAGGATCCTCTCTAGTTCCACAAACCATGAAACCAATTCCTAATCTAAGATTTATAATATTTCAAAATCTCTCAATCCTCACTAATCACTCATCATCACTCATGTTCTCCTACATTCGAGAACATTTACAATATTCCTCACAATATCTAATTAATTCTTATTCTTAATATCTCTCAAAAACTTACTTAAAAACCTTAATAATTACATTAATTTAACACTCAGGAAACCAACTTCCTTAAAAACACAAGACCCCCTATGTCTACTAAAATATAATGAAATTTCTAAGCAGGATGCTCCTACATCAGACTCCCAAGGTTAAAATAATCGTGATCTCCAGATCATGTGTTCTCATATGCTGATAGAAAATCTCCAGGGTCCCAAACTTTAGTTTGTAGTTGTCTAAATGCTCTGTTCCTTTGTTACCGATGTATGTTTGCTATCTTCTGTTTCATCTTCCTCTCCTTGTCAATCAGGTTCAAATTCTGATTGATCACTTTTCCTATTGTTCTCAATCTCCTCCATCTGAACTGCTTCATCATTAATTGCCATAATTCTTCAATCTCTATCTCCAGCACATCCTTGGGCTGGTACATACTCTACCATTTGTTGTTGTACTCTGTCCACTCATCTTCAAACTGTTGTTCATTATCTTGTCTTTAAAGTTGTCGGATTCTTACTACCACCCTTTCCTCCTTACCCTCTTGTGACTTTCCAAACAACCTTTGTTCAATATCTGCAAATTTACTTTCAAAATATAAATGGTCCTCCAATTCCCCTTGTACTTGATTCCTCTCAAATACATCACTATGTTGTTCATCAATTCCAACTTATTTTACTTCCTTTTCTTTGACAACCCTCAGTAATTGTCCTTCACTTCCTTGACTGATTCTCACAGTCAATTTAATTTCTGTAAGCATGGTATCTTCATGCTTTTCTTTTTCCTCACCAGCATGTCCAACTTGGCAACTTCCAGTCTTCTTCAGTTCTAAAACTAACTCTTCAAATTGAAACACGTTTGTCTCATTTTCATCAAATCCTGTAATCATGAAACAATGATCAGAATTAAAAATATAAGGCCTCATTACCTCTTCTTCCTTTGGCAATATTTTTGTATGCTGCTTTGACTTTTCCTTCTCTATTAGCACATCAGTATGTTGATTCAACCTCTTTAAAAAATTCTCCAAAGGACTCTCGAAACTGTCAACAAGTCTCTCTTCCACATCATCTGCTTCAATTATGTCTTTTTGCTCTTGTCCACTGTAGTGAACTCCTTCTTTTGCAATCACACTGTCATACTCTAAGTTTTCCAGCAAATATTCCAACAATTCAATTTCTCTTTGACATGTCATAAGTACTTCATCATCACTTATAATTCCTGCATTTATGCACAAATTATCAGTTTGAAAAATACAAGGTTCAACAGTCTCAACTATTGCTTCACATATCAGTTCTTCAGACTGAATTTCATCTCCTTCGTTCACAAGAAATTGTTCCTGTGTTGTAACAGCTTCAAACATCAATGTATTACTAAATTCTTCCTGCTACCATAATTCACTGCTTTTCTCATTCAAGAGACATTCTCCATCATTCTTTACTTCAGAGTATTTATCTTCTAAAAGATACTCTTCCATACTTTTGACAGTCTCAAAATATTGCTCATCCTTTGCAAAATCTGTAATCACATCAAAATTATTAGATTAAAAAATACAAGGTTTCATATCCTCCTGTTGATCTGAATTTGTCCAACAGTTCAGAAAATCGTTAATAATTCCTTCTTCAGCAAAGTAAACTTCTTGTTGTCTTGAATTCGCACAATGGTTCATAAGATCTTTCACAGATCTCCAGTCTTCATCTTCACCTAGAACTTCACCTTGTTCTGCTTCACAAATGGAAACTTCCATTCTCAACTCAGCTTCTTTGAGTTCTTTAGACTTCAATTGAACATTCATTACCTATTCAAGCTTCATCAGTGCTTCTGCTAACTGCATATTCACATGCTAATTTCTCTTCTCTTGTAGCCTCTGCCACTTTACTTTCTTCCTTATGACATAACCATGCTTCTAGTCTTCTTTATTCATCTGCAACATCTCCATCAATAACTCAAGATGAACCACAATCTCAGCCTTCTCCCTCTCATGTTCTTCTTCACTTAATTGTCGCTGTAGGCCATTTGCCTTGGCATCCTCCTTCTTCACTTTTCTTCTGTTGTGGTCTTCCTCAGAACCTCTGTTATCTCTGTTATGACTATCAATAGTCATCCCCTTCTCTATCTTCACAAGTTCCTCACTCACTTACTATGAATTGTATTAAAGCCTCTGCAACAACGAATCCTCCCTGCTGTCACTTACCTCACCAAGCTTTCCTTTGTACTTGGTCTTTTGGCAAGCACTTGGTTCTCTATTCTCTCGAACCTCTTTGAGCACTTCTCTCTGCTCCTTCTAGGCTTCAACTCATCTGCAACTTTTAAGAACACAATTGTCCTCTTGTATTTCAATCACAAATGAAATACTAGGTTTTGCCCATCTCTTCTTTCACTCATAAATTCTTACCAACTTTCTTCATTACTGATTCTTTTCTTTTGTTGAGATACCTTCTTTTGTCTACAACCTGAATTCTGCAACCACAATCTTCAAACCAAATTAAAACAAAAACATATCATCTCACTTCAAGATCTCTGCATGATCTTGTTCTCCCATTCACTTGCGCTTTGAATGGATTGTTCTCTGTTTCTTTGCTTCTGCAATTCTGTTACACTTTATCTTTGTGTGCCTACTGTTTGTCAGATTTAAAATTTGATCTCCTCTTGCATGTATACATACCCTCAAAACATAACTATGTTCTGAAATTTCTCAAAGATTTTTTCACTCAGAATTTCCTTGTTCAGATTTGATACCAAAAATGACGTAGCAAAAGCCACATCTACCCACATTATGCAAATAAAACTGCATGTCACACTATGTTCCAGGAATTTTATAATTCCATACTTAGTGAAACCTTCACAAGTCAAGGTTTAATGCCCCTTCAATAAACTCTGTGCGGAAATGTTTGATTTAACTATCCAAAGTCTGGACCTTTATAAACATTTGAGTGGAACCTTATACATCCTTTCATAATCTTTGGTTAATTCTTATTACCCACACATATTAACCATACCATGGATTTTAGACTTTGGTTAAAACTCAACTTAAACCATAATACATTAATCCCGGTTATTTCTATTATAATTCCCATATAATAGAAATATTTCATAAACCACACTCAAACCTTACCTTTCCTCCATTCCATAAACCTTTGCACATATATCGATGCTCTCTTTAGCGCATTAAATCTTTGCCGTCAATCTCATTCCTCAATCTGACGGTTATAGCGTAATAACTCGTGCCAACTAGCTTGACCAATCTCCATCGTTTATTTCTCCTACCTCAATCCAATGGTGATCGCGTCATATCGCGTGATTACATGCATGACCGATATTAGATCGAGAGCGCGCGAGAAAAAGTGGTTTTCTCATACTACATGTCAACCCCTAAGGTTAATCGCATGAAATCGTATAATACCATTTACAGCTTTTAGGGCGTGCGAGATATCGCTGACCACTTGCGAAGACTGCTCCATCCTTCTGCTAACATGTGGTTTTAATTTGATCCATTCACTCTTGACTTCATTTTGCGCGACTTAATCCTAGCTGTCTATCTCCCTCACTCTCGTTCGTTGATCTGATTGATCCAACGACTGTTCTTTGCTACTATGTCCTTTTGTTTCTTACTGTGTAATAGCCCATTCGGCTTTCTGCCTGTGTATTTGTTCTTGCCTTATGGTCTTCAACTGTTCTGATCCAGATCTTTAGCACCGTTACTTCACTCCTTTGCACCTTTACGCTTCCTTCGTAAATCCTTAGGTTTTTAGGAAACCTTGTAGTTATACCTTCACTGTAACATTAAAGGTTTTCTCCAATACTGTCTGTGTGCAAGCCCATAACACTCCTCTTTGTATTTCGTCTCTGGTTCTGCACACCTGCAAACCTATGTTATGCATAATTACTCTAACTCACACACAATTTATCCTTCGATTAGTCAATCCACACTTGCACAATTCAGAATTAAAATCTATGTGTATATATAAACAAATAATTACATAATGAGTCTCTCTCTCTCTCTCTCTGACCTAATTTTCTAATCAGTGGCCTTTTCCTTTCCTACTTGTAGGCTTACAGTCAAACCCTATCTAATCTCTGAACTCTAATTCCCTGACTCGTTAACTCTCTAACTAACTAACTCTCTTTGTGCCTTTTAGGCTTACATTTATACAAAAGGTTCTGTAACCCATTTCGGTTTAGATCCTTAGTCTTTTGAACTAAATCCTGACTATCCTCTAAGTCCACTTTTGACTCAACTAATCCCTAAGGATCCTCTCTAGTTCCACCAACCATGAAACCAATTCCTAATCTAAGATTTACAATATTTCAAAATCTCTCAATCCTCACTAATCACTCATGTTCTCCTACATTCGAGAACATTTACAATATTCCTCACAATATCTAATTAATTCATATTCTTAATATCTCTCATAAACTTACTGAAAAACCTTAATAAATACATTAATTTAATACTCAGGAAACCAACTTCCTTGAAAACACAAGACCCCCTTATGTTTACTAAAATACAATGAAATTTCTGAGCTAGATGGTCCTGCATCAGATATGCATGCAAGCTAAGATGAAGCAAGAAGGGCCACACCAAGGACAACCAAATGAAGCTAAGATGATCAAAGGAGAATCAAGATGAGGTATGTACGCATCAAAGTTTAGTCATGTTATCATTTGTATATTATTGAGTCATGGGAATAGTTCTATAACATGATCAAGTAGGAAAGAATCTTTTTCACCAATGACATGCTCGAAGGCATGTACTACAATGCAATAAAGGTCAACAAAAGGATATGCTCACATAAGGAGTATAAGATTGCTAACTAAAAGGCAAGAATAAATGTTGACTAGTCCAGGAAGCAAGCAATGAAGAAGTGTTCTCAAGAAGCATAAGGTGGTTGACCAATTTATCGAAAGAGAAGCAAATGAAGAAAGGGATCAAGCATGTCAAGAACACCATGATCACCGAGAATCACTATCTGACAAAATACTTTGAAGATATCTCGAGAAAGAAGGAAGGACAACTTTGACAAAGGAAGGAAGGACCCTTGACACCTATGAAGGCCTTAGAAATATGAAATATGCAAATAACTGATTCTACTCTATGAAGATGTCGTGATAAAGAAGTCATCCAACAAAATAAAAAAGTTATATTGAAGCAATATCAGGATGAAGTCATGATGGGCTACTAGGTCAAAGCACATAAACAAGCAAGTACGATGAAGCATCCATGAGAAGAGTATTTCGAAGCATGGACACATGACAAAGAAGTAGTAAGATGACAAGAAAACCTAATGTATGACAAGAAAGCCACTTTCCACGAAGGAAGCAATGACATGACAAACCAGGAAGGAAAGTGATCAATGGATGGTGCCCTACCTAGAAGAAGTTCGAATAAATACTTCATGACATCAAAGAAAGGAGATCAAGCAGCTAAAGGACCCACGAAGAAGAAGTTGTTGATGAATGCAAGAGTCCCTATTTAAGAGGGAGCTCTAACAGGTCCTTGCTCAAGAGGTAGTTTTGGGTCGCCCCTGATTACAAAGGAGTGACAATTGTGTTTTTCCATTTCATGGGTCATGCACTCGACTAGGACTAACAACTATAAGTCTAGATGAAGGCCATGAATGGAAATGTAGACACAAGATAGACACAACATTCTTGTCTTCACTTGGGAAGAAAGAATGGGAGGATTGGGTAATCATATGGCATCTGATACTCTTTGAGGATGTGTAGGGCATCCAAGACAAGGGTAGGCAAGATGACCGATATTCTTTGAAGGCTGGGAACCCAAGATAAGAATAGTCCTAGAAGTTCATACTCAATGAACACCTGGGTGGGTATGTACCTTGAGAGACAATGACTAAGGTGTCTATAAGTCATTGGTCTTGCCAACATTGTGCTCTAATCTATTGAGAGATATAGTTGTCAGTCAAGGCCTTGCTGTGGAAACAATGTTGGTTACTATGATGTTATAACAGATGGATTGCAAATCCGGTTTCTCTTATGTGAATTCTTCAAGATTGAAACATAGCCAAACACCTTGTAATGTTGTATGAATACCTCCCTAGTTAAGAGGGAGTGTTGAAGAAAGTGTAACTAGGTTCGGTCTTCATAAATGTAATTTTGATATTTATATTTATTCAAATAAAAGAAATATTATTTTTATATTATTTGTCAATGAGTTTCTTGCTCATTGAGGTAGGTCAAGCACATGGTTAAGTGCTTCTAGGAAGTCAAAAGGTAAATATATTTATATAAGACCCTTAGAGGGCATGTTACATTATCTATAAGGTCAAAGGAATACCTCCAAGACAAGTGCAAGTCCTCTCCATGCAACAACGTCCTCCACAAGAAGCTAAACAAAGAAAATAATGAAGATATGGTCAAGTCGGCCTAAAGACAGAATGTCGGCCTAGAGGAGGGACAATCCTCTATATATAGAGGTTGTCCACTCCCTCATAAAGGACAGAACGAAAGCTCTAAAATCAGCGAAGAGATAAGCTGAGAAAAGGAAGGTGAAGCAAGTCTAAAGGGTCTCCAAAAGTGCAGCAAAGGAAGGAGGAAACTCAATGAAGGTAGGTGATTATTTCTAGGGCTAGAAATAGTCACACGTGCAAAGAGAAGGAGGGCAGATTGCGGATATAACAACAGTAACATTTCAGTGCAAGATTCGTTGGTGTTTGGGCTAGCTATTAGGCCTACAAGGCCTCTTATGACAAGCGAAGAAGTCTCTCTCTCTAGCGAAGGTGAAAGGACCCTGATTCACTAAGGGTACCCTCCACATGTGGGAAAACAAGGGTAGCAGAACAACAATACAGTCATACACCCATATCTCAAGAAGGATCTCATTTGGTTAAAGAAGAAGTCTAATTGAGCAAAGGGTAGAAGAGGAACATCTCATCTAGAAGGCTCACTCAAGGAAGGTCTATCTCTAGACTAGAAACAAAGAGGGAGGACGAAGTGTTGGGAAGCAAATTGCCAGAAGGAGGAAGTCTATGTGTTGGGGAAACAAGTGCAGAAAAAAGGAAGGACTTGACTTGTGCTTGGAGGACATCCTAGTCAAGGGTCTAGCATTTGGCATTGATTAAGAAAGAAGCTTCAATAAGAGAAAACTTACCGAAGGGTTTTCTTCTCAAGAGAAGAGAGGTTTTGGCCTTGGCAGAGAAACAACATTTGTGTTCTTATCTCTATGTTTTTGGTAGAAGTTTGACGAAACACACACATTAATAATAAGAAGATCAATATAAAATAATTGTAAAACTACCTCACAAATTGTTATAAAGTCAAGAAGAATCACACTACACCTAATTGCCCTAGATTCTTCAACAAGACCCACATCACCCGTCCTGTCTCCATCCTGAATGGCACAACTCTTGATCCTCAGATCTCACTCTTGTCGCCCAACACCATGTTCAACTTCGAGTCCCATTCAACTAGAGTATCAAAAACCTCTTGTGATCCTATCATATGTTTTGACACACCATTGTCCACATACCATCCATCCTCATCCATAGTACCCTACAAGAAATGAGAGATCATAGCAAAGTCCTCCTCCTCCAACCTCCTGGTGAGACCTTTTATCTCAGCAGAGGTGGCAACACCGACAACCTGCATCCCTTTCTTCTTCTCATCATCTCATGTCTTCTTCTTCATCGAGCATCTCGACGAAAAATGACCCATCTTGCCATAGTTAAAACACTTGACTTTACTCAAGTCCTTCTTTTGCTTACCCTTCATTCGTGCTGCGAGTGCCACATAATCATCTAAAGTCTTATTCTTCGGATGAAGATACTTGTCTCGCAACTCTTCCTGAATGAAGTCGTCCCACAACCTATTCCAGTTTGGAAACTTCTCTTTGGCAACAATCCCCTTGATGAAGGGCTTCCCTTCCTCGGTGAACCCTTTCAAAGCAATCCTCACCATATTAGAATCTAAAATAGTCACATCAATGGCAACAAGCTCATCTTTGACCTGAGACAATCTCATCATATACGAAGTCACTCCTTCACCTTGTATCATCTTGGTGGACTTCAACTTGTCCTCCAATACCAGTACTTAATTCTCATTCTTATTATGGAACAAATTTTGAAGAGGCATCCACATCTCATGTGCAGTGTTCTTCCCAGACAAATGAGGTATTAGGGGATCCTTCACACCATCTAGGATGATTAATCTCACCCTCGTATCTAAATCCTCATACACTTACAACTCCTTTGGGTTAGTTGTCTTCTTGATGGCTTTCTCGACGAACTGCTAGATCCCGTTGACCTACAAGACCAACTTGATCCTTTCCTTCTGTGGACTATATTTGGAAATCCACTCCAACCTATCCTCATACTAGAGACAAACCTGCAACTTCGACATTGTAGTGATCCCTTTGCCTACAATGTGACCAACTCCCTTTTAAGTTGTACTTCGTTGTGCACACTCTGATTCACTGTATCCCAAAGCAGCTCAGACATGCTCTGATGCCATGTTGAATTTCCACAACCTTAGGTCCAAGATAGAATCTTAAGATCTCCAACGATACCAAACCAAGAATCTCAACAAAACTACTTTGCACAGTGGAATATAAACAACAATAAGTCACACATGCACAAATATAGACAACTTTTTACAATTTTTTCAACCCAACTTGGTTATACTAATCAACATATGATACAACAGTCTAGGGCTCCCGTACAAGGGATAATGGCCCTCAATTATCCACAAGTACAAGAATACAAGATACAATGGAAATATCACTACTTTAGTGCACAATCACAACCTCTATGTCGTATCTCGTCCTACTAGTCCTTCACTTTTGATTTGCTCTCTATCTACCCCTTAGTCCATCAAGAGACAACACATAGAGACTCCAAGAGGGTTGTCACCTATCACCGCTACAAGTTACTTTTGCTACAATGAACACATGCTAATCCAATCTTATCTTCTAGGCTAACCAACACCTGAGCTCCAATCTGCCAATCTAGTAGCTTCTTTCGTCCATCAAAGAGCTACACATTAGCCTCCAATCTTCACCCAATCACGCAACAGACAACATCCTTCTTGTTTGATGCTCTAGGGCTACTTTGAGCTACCTACACGCTACCCACCAACAATCCAAAGGTGCCCAATCCAATCACTGTAGAATATGCTCCTAGGAGAGGCTTCTAACCACCAAGTCAAACCCAATCCACTTGGCTTCCACGAGCTGCAATTTTGTCCACACTTGGACACTACCCAACTAGCAATCAGTTCAACACAAACTCATCATATATACTTATGGTTATGCATGTTGTTGTAGCTCTTCACTAGTTAGGGCACCCACAATATATGTTATAGCCTTAAAACTGCTCCAACAGTCACCTAGAAAACTATGGTCTTCCTTCCAATAACCCTCCTACCTTCGCTACTTCATTAGGCTTCATGTTTTAGTTTGGTAAGGACTACAGTCCTCACAAAATGCACCTATAGGATTGTGGCCAAGTCTGCATATAAATATTGGGGTTGCGGTTGTCCAAAATAAGGAAGATTGCCCTCCAAAACCCAAACACAACCACTTAGATCTGCTTAAAGGTATGCGACCTTCCTTCCTGCTTAAACTCGGATCTATAGGGGATGAAAAACACATGAGAACGACTTCAGATTTGTCTCTAAGCCTGTCATTATCCTCCTATATTAAATTGGTCTGATTTCAAATGCTAAACTTCACCCAATCAAAGACCCAAACAGATTTGACCTTCTCTTCTAGAGCTTAACCTATTTCAAAGAGTTATCTATGAATTGATGCACATTTGGATGTGTGAAATGACTTCACATTACCTTGTATTTATAAACTTTACAAGGGCTCCATGAATTACCCAAGAGACATGAGCTTTGGCTCATTTCCCTTCAAGCCTACATGGCTTGAATGCCCAAAAATCAATTACTAACTTCAATTCATATCTCATCAAGGACATCTCAGATTTTAATGATTCTCAATGCGTTGGATTCTTCTCACCATCCTTTATCATCTCCGTCCATCACATGTCCAAAATGCTCCATGGTTTTGGCCCAAACATCAATGGGTGCAAAACCCCAACCTTGGGTTCCAAGCCCACAATGACTTTTGTGGCGCTTCAACCTCCAAACCCCGAACCCTAGGGCTTGGAATACCTTCTAAGCTACTAAAAAATCAACATACATACGGTGGGAGGATTTGAAGAATGTTAGAGGTATCATGAAAGAGGATTTGACCTGATGTGAATTTGAAAGGCTCTTAAAACATTAGTATTTATTAGAGTGGTACTATGACAGTAGAGCAAAATAATTCTATGAGCTTAAGATGGGGCAAATGACAGATGACGAGTATGTCACCAAGTTTCTAGAATTGTTAAGATATGTGCCATATCTTAAAGATGAGAAGGAAAAGATTCTAAGGTTCATCAATAGGTTTCCTTTAATATTCAGAGAGTGAATTGAACGGTTAGAACCTCAGACCTTAAATGATGCCATAAGAAATTTAAATATTGTTATGAGCAGGCAAAGCATAGGTCAAAGATCAAAGGTGACTAGAGAGCAAGGAACAATGCTGGAAATAAAAATAAATGGCCTAAGAAAAACATGGAAAGAAAGGAAGGCATACTCCCAGCTAAAGAAAAACGATCTCAACTGAAAATCAGTCTTGTTTCCAAAGGCATTGCACACTAGCCATCAGTAGAGCAATGCACAACTGAGATAAAAGAGCAATTTAAATGTTGGACGTGGGGTGAAAACCACCTAAAAGAGATTGCCCACATCGAAGGAATGTAGGGCCTAATATTTACAGTGCATAGGAAGCTCGTACAGTGGGGGACATAGCTCATAGCTTGCTTAAAATTTATGTAGCCTTGGACAACTGCCAGGTAGACCACCAAGCATCCATCATCGAGATGGAAGGTAAGTTGTGTGATCAATTTATCTCCATTTTAATTGACCCCGGTTCTAACTACAACTATGTTAGCCCAGAGCTTGTGGAAAGATGCAAATTGACTAAGGAATTGCACACAGAGCCATAGTTAGTTCAATTGCCAACCAAGACAAAGAAAGTAGTCAGACATTGGGTGAAATTGCGTGCATTTGAACTCAATGACATGCCAACAACAACACATCTAAATTTATTGCTATTGGGTACATATAGTATATTACTAAGCATGGATTGGTTGTACATGCATAGAACCAAAGTGGATTGTTTTGAAAAAACAATTGAATTCTTGGATGATGTTGGGGAAAGAAAAAGTTTGCAAGGCAAGCGAAAATCGACTTCAATTGGATTAATCATAGCAACGCAGGATAAACATAATTGCTAAAAGGGTTGTAAATTGTTTGTTGTACAACTATCCAACGATAAAGAGGCTAGTGACAACGTTGGACAAGAAGAAAGTGAATTACTGAAGAAGTATCTGGTGTTGTAGCAATATGAGGACGTGTTTCCAACGGATATACCTAGTTTAACTCCTCATAGGGAAGTTAATTTCTCTATTGAATCGGTGCTTGGAGTAGCACTAGCATCCTAAGCACCATACCGGATGAGTACGCCGAAGTTAGTTGAGTTAAAATTATAGCTAAAGGAGATGCTTGATAGAGGTCACATATGGCCAAGTGTATCACCATGGGGAGCTCCAATATTATTTGTGACGAAGAAGGATGTGACGCTTCGACTTTGTATTGATTATAGGAAATTAAATAAAGTAACCATCAGGAACCAATATTAGTTGCCACTGATTGATGATTTATTCGATCAATTGAAAGGAGCAATAATCTTCTCCAAGATCGAGTTGAGCTATGGATATCATCAAGTGCGTTCAAAGCTGGAGATATTCATAAAATTGTTTTCGGGACAAGATACAGGTACTATGAGTTTATAGTGGTACCCTTTGGGCTTATCAGTACACCTACAACCTTTATGTGTCTTACGAACAATGTATTGTGCTCTTATTTGGATAAGTTTGTCATAGTCCTTTTGGATGACATTTTGGTTTATTCAAGGACCAAAGAGGAGCACGAAGAGCATTTGGCAGTAGTATTGTAATTACTAAGAGAGCATAAGCTTTATGCAAATCTTAGTAAATGCAATTTTTTCTAATCACAAATTCATTACTTGTGGCATATTGTCTCAAGGGAGGGAGTAGCAGCTGACCCAGAGAATATTAAGGCTATTGTGGAATGGAAACCATTGAAGAATGTGAATGAGGTCAGATCATTTCCCGATTGGCAGGATATTATGGGAGATTCATTAATAACTTCTCCAAGACAGGCCACCCATTACATCCTTGCAAAGGAAAGGAAAGATGTTCGAGTGGACAGTTGAATGTGCAACAAGCTTCGAGCAGTTGAAGTAGTTGTTCACTAATGCACTCATGTTGAGGATTGCAAATCTGGATAAAGATTTTGTAATATGCACAAATGTCTACAAGGAAGGACTCGGTGGAAACTTGATGCAGGAAGGTCAAGTGGTTAGCTATGTGTCACGGGAATTAAATGGGCATGAGGTAAATTATGTGACTCATGATCTAGAGTTAGCTGCCATTATCCATGCATTGAAGATGTGGAGGCATTATCTCATTGACAAAAAATTCACAATCACGACAAGTCATGGTGGACTCAAATATTTATTTGATCAACCTAAGTTGAATGCAAGACAAGCTAGGTGGTTGGCTACACTTAGCAAGTTTGACTTTGAGATCTGGTATATCAAAGGGCAAAGAAAACAAGGTTGTTGATGCACTTAGTAGAAGGATTCAATTGAATCACCTGACAACTATAAGCTCTTACGAAGTGGACTTGAAGGAAAGGGTCAACAATGCAAGACAACATGATGAAAAATATCAACAAGTGAAGGAAAAATTGCAGCAAGAAGGTGAGGATGAGGAGTATCATCTCACAAGTGATGGCCTAGTTAGATTCAAGAACAAAATCTATGTACCAAATAATGTTGATCTAAATAGGTTTATACTGAGAGAGTTTCGTGACAAACCATATTCCAGCCATCCAGGATATCAAAATACTCTCACGACCATTAATTTTTTTATTATTGGCCTAATTTGAAGAGGGAATTGGTTGATTTTGTTGCTAAATGCATAACATATCAACAAGTGAGAGCTGGATGCAAATACCCAACATGTTTATTACAACCCATTCCCACTTCGGAATGGAAGTGGGGAGTAATCTCTAAGGATTTTATTACAGGATTACCAAGAACTTCGAGGTAACATCACACCATCATGGCGGTGATTGACAAGTTGAGGAAGGTGGCTCGCTTTGTGGCAGTCAAATCCACCAACTCAGTAAGTGAGGTAGCTCAGATTTTCATAAAGAAAATTGTGAGGCTGCATGGAACCCCCAAGAATATTATCTCATATAGAGATACCAAGTTTACTTCCAAGTTTTGGAAGGATCTATTTGTAGGTTTAGGGACTGAATTGGCATTCAATACAGTCTATCATCCACAAATGGATGGGCATAAATAGAGGACAAATAAAATCCTCGAAGACATGTTGAGGATGTATGTGATGCACCAACCTAAAAAGTAGGAAGAATATCTTCCTCTTCTAGAGTTCACATACAACAATGGGTATAAAAAATCCATAAAAATGAGCCCATTTAAGGCACTGTATGGAAAGAGTTACAATACACCTATCAGTTGGAGTGATCCAGTGAACAAGGTCCTTATTAGGCCTGATATGTTAAAATAATTGGAGTAAAAAATGTAGGTCATTAAACAAAATTTGAAGGTGGCACAGGAAAGGCACAAAATCTACGCGGATCAACATAGGGTACACAAATATTTCCAAGTTGGGCAACATGTCTATTTGCAAATTAAACCAAAGAAAAGTTCCTTAAATATTGAGTCATGTGCCAAGCTAACACCTTGATTTTATGGACCTTTCGAGATCCTTGAAAGGATTAAAATAATGGCTTATAAGCTGACCTTACCTCCATCAGTGAAAGTCCATGATGTTTTCCATGTTTCTTTGCTTAAAAGACATGTACAAGATTCTAATCATGCCATTGATTGGTTTATGCTATAGGTGGAACTATAGGGAGAGTTCTAGCTAGAGCCCCTATGCATCCTAGATCAGAGGAGCATCACGCTTCGACATCGAGTAATAGAGAAAGTCAAAGTATAGTGTAGGAACTTTAGGCCCGAGGAAGTCACTTGGGAAATTACTCACTTAACGAAGGCAACATATCCTTTTTTTTGTTGGTTAAAGCAAATGTATATGAACTGTAAATACTGTACAAAGATATGTATATAAAACTCCATAAATATTATGTGTTTGTTTTAAGCATGTCTTTTGTGTTGCATATCAGTAAAGAACACCGAGGATGGTGTTCCCCCAAGGAGGAGGGGTTTTTAACAACCCAATTTCTTAACCTCATGTTTGCATTGTAAATACTTTTATAAAAAGAAAAATGGGTTGAATTATGGGACACAGATTCTAGATACTAAGGAGGCTAATTGCTAGGATTTAATTACTATGACAACTAAGGAGGATGGTAGATATGCTTTATGATTGAGTTGGAGCATACCATTAAAGAGATGGATAAATAAGAGGACATGGGCCATGCTTCATTGGAGGCAAAATGCATGCAAAAGAGGACGAAAAATAAATGGCATGACAATGTCTTTGAGGAGGTGATGCCTAGAGCACGTGAGTGCAAGAGGGTCGTTGGATTGTAATTAACAGACAAGGAAGTGGGGAGACGTAGCACAACCCCACAGACCAAGAAGATCTTGCACTGTTTGTCAGACAATAGGTGAAGAACCACCGTGGATGAAAGGGGGCAATATAATAGGAACTTCAGGAAATGGGTAGGAGTACGAGAGGGAGGAGGAACACAGTTGAACAGGGAAACAACACTGAACTTGGAAGGAAAACTTGATAGAGGAGAGAACACAAAGGAAAGACAAAAAGAGCAAGAGACAACTCTCGGTTGGCAAGAAGTCAGGACTAGATCATTCCGGGTGGGGAATAAATTTCCTTTCGAGACCCCATTGGCCAGAGGGTGGAGACAATGATTCTCATAAAATCCCTAAGGGTTGGGGTGTAGGAATTATTCCTGGAAAAAGTATTGGATGGGCTTTGGATGGCTTCTTTGTTGCGTGTTTGAATTGTTGTGGTTTTGGAGTCCCCAAGCTGGGCGGAGCCACATTGTTAGATTGAAGGGTGGAGACAATGAGTCTTTGGATTACCTGTGTATCTTGTTGCTTACAACTCAGTTGGAGGGTGGAGGTAGGGTGGAGGTAGAGAGACCTTTGGAGTCCCTGTTCCAACCAAAAATTGGTATACAATCCCTTGAGCAAAAGACCTCTCAGTCTCTGGAATCTGGCTCAAGGGTGGTAGTTGCAAGAGAGAACTAGCTGCAAATATCTATGGTTGGGTGGAGAGTCATAGTCCCAGACTCAGTTGCCCCAAGAATTACAAGATAACTATCTCTTATGTATGTTTCTCGATAATGAATGTGTGATGCATTTATGGCTTGAAATGGCGTTGTTGTGCAAAATGCATGACTATGTTACTATTATTACACAATTGACTAACATAATGTGCAATGTTCAAAGGCACGAAAATAAGCAATAAGAATCTTGATTTAGTCACAAGACTATTTAGCATGAAAACTTCTTCTTCTTTTTTTCCATGAGTGCGGGCCCCCAAACGGGTCAACCCAGAGGGTGGACCCCGGAACAATTGCAAAGATGCAAAAGGAAAGGGCCAGGTAACAGAACACGGGAGATGGAAAATACTCCAGCATATAATAACCCGTCAAGTGGCTAGAGTATATATATTATATATATATAATGGTGTTGCAAGTTTATGAAAATGCGAGGTCATAGAACCTAAACCCATGAAAGTGTCGACAACCAACGAATTAATACTAAGTGGTGATGGGAGATTAGCCAAGGGGTATATCCATGTGGTTGGTTGAGATGATGATGTGTTGCTATCTAATTTTCCAAAACTGTAATGGGCACATCTCTTGATCCAAAGGTTAGATTGAGGTAAAATTTTACATCACCAAAATCGTC
The DNA here is from genome assembly GCA_000404065.3 of Pinus taeda. NCBI lineage: Eukaryota > Viridiplantae > Streptophyta > Pinopsida > Pinales > Pinaceae > Pinus > Pinus taeda. The sequence goes on from APFE031659818.1 coordinate 218,144, forward strand.
TTGACGAGATGAAGACAATGGTGATGTCAGACTCAGGCTTTAAATGAGTTATTTTTTTTTTTGAAATTTTTAGACCCCATTTCCATAACGACACCTTGGACCTTGGGTTCAGCAGAGTAGTTGTCCTCCTCCTAACCTATGTTTTGTAGGGGATTAGGAGGGGGGCAGTTACACTAACTATGTAAGCACCTCCCATGCTTTTCACAATTATCTCCGCAGTGTAGCCCCTAGCTATCTACCTCTCCTGAGTCCTAGATCTTGCGTTAGTCACTTCCAAGAATGTTCCGATGAAATCCTTTCTTGTAGACGAACGAAGAAGTTTGCACAGGTTGGAAACCTGCACAAATGTTTATTTTTCTCTGCCACCTTCACTACCGCCTATGCCCAAAATCGCTAACAACAACAACTCATCTACCCTCGCGCATATAAGTATACCTCTGTTCATTGCGAGACTTCCATGTGTCACTTATGCCACATGTACCCGAGTTTAGCTAGTGAGGAGGAGGTGGGTCATATTGCCATTCCACTCATTATTCCTTTCAACCACCCCCATTAGGTGCACTGTGGTGTAATTATTATTATTAGATGTTTTTATTTTTTTAATTAGAATTTGATGATAATTTTATAACGTGTAAAATTATGTTTTTATCTTTTTGTTAGAATTTGATGAAAATTTTATAATGTGTAAACAATTATATTTATTTAATTTATTTACAAATTTGATGATAATTTTATTAATGTGCTAAATAAATTCAGTTTCTTCAAGAATCTATTGTACAATTACAAACTTAAACTTAGATACTTCTTAAAAAAAAAAAACCAAAATCTTAATTTAAAAATTACTATTCTAAAAAATTACCCACTTAAATTAGGACAAATTAAACGGAGAACCAAAAAAATTAAATGGCTAAATACCAAATTTAGTTCAATTTAAAAAAACAATTAAGTGCTTTCTAAATCCAAAATTGAAAATTAAATCTACCACTGATTTAATTATTAACTTATTAAATATAAATATAAATTTCTATTAGGTTATTTAATTGCTGAATTTAATTATTAATTGCCAAAGCTCTTCTTATAAAATAAATATAAATTTTAAATTTTCTTATTTAATTTTAATAAGTAAAAATGTTTGCGGGCGCAACAAGATCACAAATACCGTGAACAAAATTCCGCCCAACCACAAAGTGCGACGGATCGTTCGTTCGCTCACATGGAGTTCTAGGGTTTTGCCGGTACTTGGTCACATGGAAGGCTAGGGTTTTGCCGGTAATTGGTCACATGGAAGGCTAGGGCTTTGCCCTTAACCTGGCCACATTGTATGCTCTAGGGTTTTGTGGATAAGGGTTTACTATTTATTCTGGTTCGAGGAAAGAGAATCTTCACGGTGGTTGAAACGGGCCGCCCAAGTTAGGGTTTTCAGTAGGGGTCGCTCTTCATGGACTTCGAGAAGCTCTCTGCACTCGCTTGTTTAGCACGAATGGCATGTGCCTATTTTGCTAACAGGATTCAGTTTTCTCCTTTCAGCATAAAATGTTTTTCATGCTGCTTTCTTCTGTGGAAGGTTTCGTGAACAAATTAACTGGTATTGAACTTGTTTGTGTATATATCTTGATTGTGAGAGTTTCATTATCGGTATTTACTCTAGTCAGCAGGTGAATTCCAGTGTCTGCACGACTCGGCCCCTTGAAGCCAAATTGATCGTATTTTCCAAGAGGCAGGTTTAGCATGCTGCATCGTTTAATTTGGCGGTGTCGTATTAGCGGTTATGATACATTTTATTTATCTTGGTTTTCATATTGAATATTTTGGGGGTGTCGGGTACATGTTTTGACCGATGGACTACGCTGATGACCAATTATTTTATTCATGAATGCGAGCATGATCGCAAAAATGAACATCTAAGGGACTGAGTTGTCCTCATATATGTCGGTCGTTATCTCAAAGTTAAATGATTTATACATCGCAATGGCTAATGTGGCTTAATGATACAATTTCTTTGAAATGGTTTTTTTTTTTTTTTTTTTTTTTTTCGAATTTGTTACAAAAACTCGCTGCTACCGGCGGTTTACTTGCCTTCTTTTTTGTGGTTTGATTTGTTGGTTTTCTTACCTGGCCTAAAAATATGATTTGTTGAGATGTGGTCATAGGAACCTAACTATCTGATTAATGGCTGAACAACTGGGATGACTACATAACTTATTTTGAGTGCGGATATGACCGCAACAAAGAACATCTAAGGGGCTGAGTTGTTCATTTTACCATCTTCCAGAATCATATTTTTGGTTTTCTGAGTGAAGAAATATTTAATGTAATCTATATATTTTTGCATCCAGAACCCTATATTCGGTTTTCCTGCAATTAGATCTTTTTATTTGTTTTTTTTATTTTCGTTTTGTTTCTTAAATGTTTTTTTTTTGGGTTTTGTTTTTTACCTGGTTCTACCAGAATCTTATATATGTTATATATGATTGTCTGCAGGAAGGTTTTTATTTATTGTTATATATGATTGTCTGCAGGGAGGTTTTTATTTATTTATTATCGGTTTAGTGTAAATATAATCTGCTATATTTTGCGGGGCGAATCTATATTCGTCTTATTCGTATTTTCTTTGAAACCATTTCAATATGGGGTTTTTACCGTATGAAAATGCGTTTCAATATGGGAATGAAATGTATATGAAAATGCGTTTCAATATGGGCATCTTCATGTACGAAATTGAATGCCTATAATCTTTTTTCTTTTACAGCTGAATTTTGATTGGTTTTAAAAATTGTCTATTTTTCTGTCTGTTTTTTTTTCAACTGTTAGAATGCCTATTTTTCTGTCTGTTTTTCAATGGTGGCATTTTCATCCATAGGTTAATAATCTAGGTAGATTTCTGCCCACTTGAAGGATCCAACGAGCTGCTAGCTTAATCCACTGAGGGGCACCTCTCACTGAGTAATAATACGGGTAAATCTCTGCAGCTACATCTATGGGGGTAATAATCTGAGTAGATCTCCCCGCACCTGAAGGGATCAATGGGGTAATAATCTTGGTAGATCTCCCCCACCCGAAGGGATCCAACCCTGGCCTGGCTTCTCAGTGGCCTAACCCACTGAGTGACAACTACAACTACATCCATAAGGTATGGGATAATATTCTGGGCAGATCTCTCCCCACCTGAAGGGATCCAACCATGGTTTATCTGGTGGCCTAACCCCGGCCTAACGCCAAGGGTATCAAGGATATCGTAAACATAAAGATCAAAAACCTAAAGAGGAAAAACACGTACTTTCCAATTGGAAATGAGCCTCACAATTGAAATGAAATGAAAAGGAAAGGTGGTTAGCAATGGGACTCCACTAATTGAATTATCCCTTAGATCTTTGTTGAATGCCGTGTTCAAACAAGGCTTCAGATCTTTGTTGAATGCCATGTTCAAACAAGGCTTCAGATCTTTGTTGAATGCGATGTTCAGGCAAGGCTTTGTTGAATGTCATACTCGAAAACAATAGTTTAAGCATCAGTTCTGAATCTCATTAGGGCTTCCGGAAGTGATAATTTCTAAACAATCGCAGAAGCAGAGTCGTTGAGAGCAATAAAAGCATATAAATTTCTGAACAAATGGCCAATATAATTCCTGAACAACTGGGGTGACCATAAGACATTACTTCTATTGCAAAAATGATCGCGCTAAAGAACATCCAAGTCGATGAGATGTTCATTCATCTTCTGCAGGGGAATCATTTTTTACTGTAATCTAAATTTTGGTTTCCTGAAACTTGCGCTTTTGTATGGTTTTTTGTTGTCAGATTTCAACAAAAAAAAATCGAATCTGTTATGTAATCATTAGGACAACTAGGCGATTTGCATCCTCAAACCGCTGGGCAGTTCAGGCAGCTGGAGCTTTCAAGATATTTTGTAATGTTTGTTTGAACTCCCTCTCTGTAAAGGGGAAGAAAAACTCATTACAAGGATTCTGGATTTTCTGGTTCTGGTGGTTCTATTTTCTTGTCCTTCAGGCTGTAACCATTTTGCATATTTCGTTAGTTTGGGCTTGCCATATGTATTTCATTTTTGAAGATTAATGAAGTTTTTGGTGATTCCCAGCATTGGAATAGGTAGTATGTGTTTTTCCGAATTTCATTTTATGTGTGTTTTTCTTCATAAATTATGTAATTGTAGTTGGATTCACTTTTAAATTTGAGATTTTCTTATGTTATGTTGTAGCTGATGGTACTTGTAAGATTACAGATTTACGTGATAGAAGATGGTCCCTGGGAAGTCATAAATTTACTAAAGTTATGCGATAGCATGTGATAGCAGATGGCAGTTGTGAAATTGTAGATTTACCTATGTTATGTGATAGCAGATGGTACTTGTGAGATTGCAAATTTACCTATGTTGTGTGATAGCAGATAGTACCCTTGAGACATTGAGATGAAAACCTTAAAATGCACTCCATAATTTTTGCATTTCATTCTTTTATCTTTTCATGATTCTATTGGTATTTGTTGCATATGATTTTGTGTTTATACAACCTTTGCACTAGGTTCCTCATGTACATTTCTCTTTTCCATCTTTACGCTGCATGTCGGCCACTAGATTTGAAATATTTATTTTTGGGAATTATACATTATTCATGTTCTTCTTGTATTGCCTCTGAAAATCTAAATCATTTTACATTTGTCTTTTGATATGTACCAAATTATCTTCGAAAGACACCAAGATGTCCTAAGCACTAACCTCTCCTCAACTTGAGGGTTGTCTATAGGAACTACGACACGTTGAATGATGATGATGGTAATTGTTGGGATTTAATTACTATGACAACAACAGGTGAAGAACCATTGTGGACGAAAGGGGAGAATAGAATGGGAATGGCATGAAATGGGCACGAGTACGAGAGGGAGGAGGAACACGATTGGCAACAACATTGAACTCAGAAGCGCAACTTAACAAAGGAGAAAACACACAGGGAAGACAACAGGAGCAAGACAAAACTTAGTTGGCAAGAAGTTAGGAAGAGATCATTTTGGGTGGGGAAGAAATTGCCTCTTGAGTCCCCATTGGCCATAAGGTGGAGATGGTGATTCTCATAAAATCCCCAAGGGTTTGGTTGGAGGAATTATTTGTGGAAAAAGTCTTGGATAGTCTTTGGATGTATTCTTTGTTGTATGTTTGAATTGTATTGTTTTGGAGTTCCCAAGCTTGGTGGAGCCACAATGTTGGATTGAAGGGTGGAGACAATGAGTCTTTGGATTCCCTGTGTATCTTGTTCTTATTGCTCACAACCTATGTTACTAGAAATGAGAAATGGGAAATGAGATGAAAAATGACAACAGGATGAGAAAAGACGACTATACGAGAAATGGAGTTTGGAGGTTTTGCATTTGAGGGAAGGCAAAAAAGTAAGAAAAATGTGAAAAACATAAAACAAAGCATATACTATTTGCATTCTCCAATAATGTGGTTCATAGGTAACTAGTTGCTTATAGGCTTTTATTGCTCACATAGACATAGAAAGCATATATTATTCGCATTCTCCAATAATGTGGTTCATAGGTAACTAGTTGCTTATAGGCTTTTATCGCTCACATAGACATAGAAAGCATATATCATATATTATTCGCATTCTCCAATAATGTGGTTCATAGGTAACTAGTTGCTTATAGGCTTTTATCGCTCACATAGACATAGAAATCATATATTATTCGCACTCTCCAATATTGTGGTTCATAGGTAACTAGTTGCTTATAGGCTTTTATCGCTCACATAGATATAGGCTATTCTTGAATATTCATAGTGAGAAACAAAGCTTGTGTTGCTTACATGGGTCATTCTCAAATACCCATGTTTGATCCTCTAATAGTGAAGAAACCTTTGGCATTGAGCTCAAGCTTGATTTGCCCTCTCCATTTCCACTTGATTTGGATCTAGTGAGTGGATTTTTTTGAAAGCCATATCCCTAGAAATTTCTAGATTGAGTACATGATCTCGCATATCATGTGTATATTCTCCCATATGATTTGAGTGGACCTCAAATTTGGGCTATATTGTAGTATTTGGCAAGCAACTACTAAGTTGTAGTTTTTTTAGTTGGGTAATAGGATGGTGAAGATTGAATTGAGCTCCATTGGGATTTGGGAATTGAGCCAAAAGTAGAGGGCTCTTTAGAACTACTAATGCTCTCAACTATCTTACTATAGAAAAAAGTGTTGCTCCCTCCATTGGCGTTTTGCATAGAAAAAAGTGGAAAGGTTTAGAACCATAAATGTTACAACTAATGTTTGAAGACAACCTAAAAAATTAACATCAAACTTTCAAAACTTTATTGTTAATCCATTATAATAGTAATTAATCTTTATAATGATAAAATAATATGTAATGAAACAATTTTAAATTAAATATAATAAAACTATATAAGAAACTCTACACTAAATACACTTTTAAATAGAACCAACACAAAAATTAAGAAAAAATAATTAAAACATTAAAAAAACATAACAATACACAACACATGGAAATAATATAATTTTAACAAACAAAATCCTTAAATAGACAATGTTGTTAAAGAAATTTTAAGCTAAGTATAGTAGACCATGAAACTACCTATGAAAACTATCCACAAAGCCAACCTTCATATATTTTTTTGGTTTTTGTTTTCGGCTCAATGTCCAATCAAGATGAGACCAACATTAAAAATGAACTAGAACAATGTTTCTCAGAGAACTGTTTCAGAAAACCATATGTTTCTCGAAACACGGGTTTCTACGTTTCTCGAAACACTGGTTTCATGTATTGAAAAATGAAAATGACAGAGAACTGTTTCAGAAAACCATATGTTTCTCGAAACACGGGTTTCTACGTTTCTCGAAACACTGGTTTCATGTATTGAAAAATGAAAATGATCATACAAAACAACCTTTTCTGTATTGTTTTGTTTTCTTTGCATTTTTTTAGGAAATGAGTGCTCCAGTTCCCTTTCCGGTAACATAGCTCACAACTCAATGGGAGAGTGGAGGTAGAGAGACCTATGGTGTCCCTGTTCCAACCAATAGTTGGTATACCATCCCTTGAACAAAAGACCTCTTAGTCTCTCGAATTTGACTCGAGGGTGATAGTTGCAAGAGAGAATTGTTGCAACTATCTATGGTTAGGTGGAGGGTCATAATTATTTATCTATCATATATGTTTCTGGAAAATGAATGTGTGCTGCATTTATGGTTTGAAATGCTGTAATTGTGAAAAATACATGATTGTGTTACTATTATTACACAATTGACTAACATACTATGCAATGTTTAAAGGCATGGGAATAAGCTATAAGAATTTTGATTTAATCACAACAATATTTAGCATGCATCGACAAAGTTTATGTTGCAATGTGATAATGTTAATGATTTCTTCCTCCCTTAATCTTATTAACTTGTGATCTGATACGAGGGGACCTTTATGAACCCTTAGTGATGCACATCCTAATGATTGTGTTAGGCACTTGGATTTATGCCCCTTGCACTTTGTACAATATTGCATCTTTGTTATGCATTCTTTGATATGAACCTCACAGAGTTAGAAGCCATATTGTCGCTATGTTTTTGCTCTTTATGTAGGTGATGTTTATATATGTGTATGTAACCATCGCGTGGTTGTAATACTCGTTGGTTAACACTGTGGTATGCAGTCACTGTGGTTTGCAGTCTGAACATTGGAGGCTCTTTAGGAGTCACCAAGCCCATAGTAGAGGGTAATTGACAACCATCATTGCAACTTTGCCTAGAATTCCTTATCTTGAAATAGTGGAGGCTTATAGGTTTGGGATACTATCCATCATTTTCCTATCCATAGGGTTCATGCTTGTAATTTGTCTTAAAAAGGGGGAAATCCTGTTTCTTGAGGACTGTTGATCTCCTTGCAATCCTTATGGCAACGTGTGCTTTTTATGGTTGCGCTTAGATGCTCGTGTTGCATATCTAGTATTTGAAGGAGACTTGTGAATATGCAAGTTGAGATCTATTTGACTTTGTAAGATGTAGAAGGGCTAAGGGATCATAGATACTTAAAAGACAAAGTTGATAAGTCTTCAACGTGAATGGACAAGTCCTTGATTAGTGTTCCTTGCTACCGACACTGTGAACCCAAAGAGAGTAACTTTGACGTAAGTTCAGCAGGGATAGCACCAGTTGGAGTTTTAGTAAACCTCAATGGGCCTAGCCATTGGTGCAAATTTGTGGGCCCCCAAACAAGTCAGCTCAGAGGGTAAACCTCAAAACAATTGCTAAGATGCAAAAGGAAAAGGCTAGGCAACATAACACGAGAGATGGGAAATACTTTGGCATATAATGACCCATCAAGTGGCCAGAGTATATATATTTATATATATTGCAAGTTAACCTCGAAATAGTTGCTAAGATGCAAAAGGAAAGCATTGGCTAATAGAGCACGGGAGATGGGAAATACTCTGGCATATAATGACCCACCTTAGTAAACCTCAATGGGCCTAGCCATTGGTGCAAATTTGTGGGCCCCCAAACAAGTCAGCTCGGAGGGTAAACCTCAAAACAATTGCTAAGATGCAAAAGGAAAAGGCTAGGCAACAGAACACGGGAGAGATGGGAAATACTTTGGCTGGCATATAATGACCCATCAAGTGGCCCGAGTATATATATTTATATATATTGCAAGTTAACCTCGAAACAGTTGCTAAGATGCAAAAGGAAAGCACTGGCTAACGGAGCACGGGAGACCATTTCAAACCATTTCAATATGGGGTTTTTAGTGTAGAAAATGCGTTTCAATATGGGCATTTTCATTTATGAAATCGAATGCCTGAAGACTTTTTCTTTTACTGTTGAATTTTGATGGGTTTTAAAAATTGTCTGTTGAATGTTATGTTCAGAAACAATAGTTTAAGCATGAGTTCTGAATCTCATCAGGGTTTCCGGAAGTGCTATGTTTCTATACAATTGCAGATGCAGAATCGTTAAGAGCAATAAAAGCGTAAATAGTTCTGAACAACTGGCCAATATAATTCCTGAACAACTGGGGTGACCATAAATCTTATTTTTATTGCAAATATGATCTCACTAAAGAACATCCAAGTTGATGAGATGTTCTTTCTACTATCCGCACGGGGATCATTTTTTACTGTAATCTAAATTCTGTTTTCCTGCAACTCGTGATTTTGTATGGTTTTTTGTTGTCAGATTTCAATATTGGTTTTTTCATTTGTGTAAGTGAATGGCAGTAGATCTCTGTCACAATTCTATGTTGATATGTTTACAATTCCATTCGTTTGAATTTTATGTGGCGAAGCAATCATATAAAGACTCATTCAGTTGCTGTCAATTTTACTGTAGCAAACTTAATTTGGTGTCACTATTCTCTTCAATGACGGACGTAGGGTTAAGAATATTTGGGCTAAATAATTCATTTGTGAGTACTTCGATTGCCATTATATGGGCGCTTGTAGAATCCTGTGCTGACAATGATGTGGGAGCATGCACATGAACTATAGACCTTAAGCAATTCAATCGACATTGCCATCTATAATTTGAGCGTCAAGTTGAAACTTTGCAGTTAAGTATTTAAAATTTAAGGGCTTCATCAAAACATACGATACTCGCAAGTTGCCGTAAACAAGCAGAATCATGGCATTCTTTTTGCCATGCCATCCCATGTTCAAGAAGCCCCCTCCATACCTGAATGTTTGCCCTATAAGTTTAAATAATGATTGTGGGCATGTTTGTATTGAAATTTTGCAGGCTGCTGAAATTTGAGGCCACCAATAAAAATCCCGAGACCCGAGTTACAGTTATTTCACCACTAGAAAATAGCATATAGTAGGGATTATCTGTATCCAAATATGAAAATATAATGTACCTTATGGCCATGTATGATTAATGGTGTCATTTATTAGCAACTAAAAGTAGTTTTTAATTAGCAAACAATCATCAGAAGGCTCAAAAGTTATTGTTGGACTAGCTTTGCACCTTGGTAATCCTTGGAATAGCTTTTCACAATGACGCTATCCTTGGGGTGCATGCTCTGGAGGGTCCGAATTAAGAGGGGCTGGAACGTCGCTAAAGCCCATTTAAGGAGGGTTAGGGAAGACCAGGTGGTCTGTCTTGCCTATCTGTACGGTTCCCACGCTATGAAGTGGCCTAGGGGACAGGCCTGGAACCCAGCCCAATGCCTACAGTATGAGTTGTCCCAACCTAAAATCAGACCCGCTCTTTCTGACTAAGATGTTAGGGACCCGCTCTGTTGACAGTCTGCCACACTTCGGTACTAATGAATGTTGTTTGTTTTGGTATCATGTCTTGCGGTCTCTCTGAATTGTGGTTGTTTAAGATATATGATGTTTACAATGTCTACAATAACTACGGGTTCTATTTCTGCAATGCGAATGTTCTATACTGAAATTAAATAATGTCAAAGGAGGTGAGACCATTTGTTGTGGCCTTTGCATAATTGACACCTCTTGGTAGATGGAAAATATGTTGAAGTATTAATACATGGTGGGGTTGCCTGAAATATTGTGAACTAATCAAAGCCTACCTTGCCTAAATTTTTTACTATGTTTTAAATTTTCTTGTAATTTATCTGACATGGTCTGTTTGATATATGTTTAGCTTATTGCACTAGTTGTTGTTACTGGTTGATGGAGATAATGAATGTGGAAAATCTTCGCACCTCTGTAGTTTGGGCACCCAAGTGGTAAATGTTCCAATTGCTTGGAAATGATGATTGGTTTTGAGCTTCCGAGTTGACTTAGAATTGGGGTAAAACTATTGGGGGGGCTTCTGTCATACTTTAGATCTTGGATCATGGTGGAACTTTGTAAAACCAATGGGCTTCCACCGTGCATATTAGATCTTGGATCGTGGTGGAAGTTTCCGTTGTATTCAGCTTGCATATCCTGACATGGTGTTAAGATCATGTTTGGAAATTGCCTTATTTTCAGCTTTTACATCTCTGACATGATGTGCTTTTTGCTAAATGTTTAGCCATTTTACGATGTCACTACTAGTTGGAGCTAATGCGTGTGCATAGACTTCCCTCCACCTGCTGTAATTTGGTGACTTAAAGAGGTAGTTTCTGCTCCATCGTGGTGGTCATTCTGGGCTGTTTGGACTTTAAATGCCTATTTTGTTAGTTGTCCTGCTTCGAGTCATTTCAATATGAGCTGTGGGCTTTTTGCTTGGTACCCTGTTCTCTGCCATAAGTTGGATCTATTGCCTTGGTGCCATAGTTCTGTGGTCTGTAGTTTTTCCTGTATTGGTCGGTGTTCAAATTGATTGGAAATGATAGATTAATGAGCTTTGGGTTTGGTAAAGATGGGGTAATACCCCTGAAGGTTTTCCATCATTCAAAGATCTTGTCTCATGGTGGGACTTTGATTTGAGACACTGAAAATTTTGTTGTGTTCAGTTTACATTTTATTGTATTCAGCTTGCATTTTTACAAGATTGTTCGAATGTGTCTGAATTTTTTTTCTATTCAGCTAACGCTTCTGACATGATTGTCTGCTTGCTATATGTTTAGCCACTTTGCCGGATGTTACTGCTAGCGGACATATGTAATAAGAAACTTTCCTCCGGCTGCTGTAATTTGGGGACCTGAGAAGTCTGTCCAATTGATTGAGAAAATGATCATCGATTTTTGAGCTCCTGGGTTGGTGTAGCATAGGTAAAAACCACTACTGGCTTCCTCCACACATGAAAGCCTAATTTACGATACTCCACACATGAAAGCTTACTTTACGATACATACATGTTGGACCAAGGTGAAACCTTACCTCTGAAATTTCTGTTGCACTAATGTCACATATTTGTGATGATGGTCTGTTCGCTTGTTTAGTTTTTTCCTAGTAAATTGCAACTTAACTACCTCTGAAATTTCTGTTGCACTAATGTCACATATTTGTGATGATGGTCTGTTTGCTTTGGTTTTTAACTTTTTTCCTAGTAAATTGCATATCACTTGAGATTGCAGGAGTGGGCCTAATGATTGCTGTCTTGCATATATGATGGTTTGCTAAATGTATAGCTTTTCCTAGTAAATTACATATAATTCAAGATTGCATAAGAAAGTGGACCTAGTGATTGCTGCCTTGCTTCATGATGGTCTGTTTGTTATATGTTTTTCTTTTGCCCTAGTAAATTTCATATCATTCAAGATTGAAAGAGTATGCTTCACGATTGCTCTTTCATTGGTTTGGTTTAGAGAGAGTTAGTACTGTTACAAGGTTATACCATAACTCTGGCCGTGCCTGATTTCCGCTGGATATAACTCAAATTTATGACGGGAATGAGGAGCTGTCAATTTTATCACTGGAATTGGGGTCTATTTCTGATAGGTGTAGTTTATTCCTTAATAGATTGCATGGTTTAGGATTGGGTCCAGTCATTAATGATTGGTGTCTTGCATTAAATGATTGGGATTGTATTGTAAGCAACTGTGGACAATTTGACTTGTAAATTCTTCAATCGCTTCTCCATCTGTTCGTTGGAGGCATATTTTTTTTCCTCAATCTATTCTACCTATGTATATATTTTATGAGTAGTTTTGTTTTCGAATCTCTAGTTTGACCACATATATTGTGGTTGTGGTTAATTTGAGAATTACACATGAAAAAGTAATTAGAAAATTTGGAAGCAATTTGATAATGTTATTTATCTTCTGCAAGACCTATAGGGATGTGGACCTCCTATTTATGTAAGAGTGAGTTGGTTTTTGATTGGGTAGGTGTATTTTGTCTTATAATTTGCATGATATTAACTGTCTCAAATTTTGTCAAGTGTGTAGTCTAGCTATTCAAATCGAAGTCGAATTCTTTGAATGTGTCTTCAGATCATCCAGTAGAACTTTGAGACTATTTAGGTGAGTTGTATAAATTAAAATTGTTATTCAGTGTAGCAATTTAAAGATCTAGTTGAACTCCTTGAGTGTGTTAGTGCTTGCGATTATGTAGAACATAGAATCCAAGGTGTGAAACTCATTGGATGTGTCAGTGTCTTGAGATTCTTTGTTGAGCATGATAGGGACGTTTTTGTGTATTGAGATTCTATTTTGAGCATGGAAGGGACGTGTCAGTGTCTTGAGATTCTATTTTTATCATGGAAGGGATGTGTCAATGTTTCGAGATTTTATTTTGAGCATGGAAGGGATGTTTCTGTGTCTCGAGTGCTAGGTTTTTTACTTGTACTGAATCACGTCCCACTGGCATAGTTTTGTAAGCTAGGCAATCCAGTTGGGGGTTGCAGTTTGAGGTAAATTTGACTAGTGGTCCTCAACCACATATAGATGGCATGGACGTTTCGTTAACAGTTTGTGTGTTGCCAATGTTAAGTCTGCTGTTTCGTTCTGTTATGTTTTTGGTGTAAGCTGATTTTCGATCCTGTTTGTGCATTTATTTGTCAGCAGGTAAAATGTACTCCTGAATGACTCGGTTCATCTGGTAATGTGGAAGTACTGGTGATTATATGTTTTCATTACACAAGTCATATTTTAATATTTTGGGATAAAAAGCTAGGTTTAGTTGGTGGATGACAATGATGACCATATAATCTTCTCTCTGAACGCGATCATGATCTCGCAGGAACTGACATTAAAGGGGCTGAGTTGTCCACATTTGTCCGTCTGTGATTGTAATCTGAATTTTGAAATAATTGCTGATTGTTTCTGGCTATATTTTTTTTTATCCTTGAAGGGTTTTGTGGTTTTGTATTTTAAATTCCTTGACCCGTCATCAAGCTGTGATGAAATAGCTGTCAAAATATGGGGGCATAAGCTTGTTATTTTAGTGAAAGTGTCATTAATTCATCGTCAGGGCTATATATAAAGTTTGGCCCTGGTGGTTGCCTCGTTATCCGCAGCCTGTAAGGTAACTGCATTTTGGCCATTGATCTCACGTTCAAGAGAACCTAGATGTATCATTACTCGTTCTCAGAGAAACCCGGTCTATTTTACTTCTAAAAAGTTTGGCTTTGAAAGCCCTCCATTGAGGCCTTGTTTCAACATTGATCTTAAAGTCAAAGTTGGGTCCATTGTCATCCTAATTTTTTTACAGATATTTTTGTGTTATTCTTTTTTTTTTTTAAGTAATGTTCAATTTCTGGAGCTTTTAAATGAGTATAGCGAAGCCCTGAGCTTCTTCAGAATCTCAGAGATCTTGGATACCCTCTTTAAAATGGAGGGGAAGTGTATGGGAGGGATTTTCACAAGAAGTATAATTGATAATATATATAAATATATTTGGGACAAAAATCTGTGTAGCTCTAGCAATTGTAAGCATAGTTATCCTTTTGACTTAGATTCAATTTTTACAAGTGGACATGCTCAGCTGTTAAACGAGTATATTATTGTTCAAATGCTCACTTGCAATTGTAAGCATAGTTATCATCCTCACTTAGATTCGATTCTTACAAGTGGACATGTTTAGCTGTTAAACGAGTATATTATTGTACAAATGCTCATTTGCAATGGTAAGCATAGTTATCATCGTCACTTAATTCAATTCTTACAAGTGGACATGTTTAGCTTCAATTCTTACAAGTAATTGTAAGCATAGTTTGCTCATTTGCAATGGTAAGCATAGTTATCATCGTCACTTAGATTCAATTCTTACAAGTAGACATGTTTAGCTTCAATTCTTACAAGTAATTACAAGTGGACATGTTTAGCTTCAATTCTTACAAGTAATTGTAAGCATAGTTATCATCGTCACTTGGATTCAATTCTTCCAAGGACATGTTTAGCTTCAATTTTTACAAGTGGACATGTTTAGTTGTTAAATGAGTATATATTATAGTACAAATGCTCAACTGTTTAAATAAGTATATCATTGTATAAATGCTCAGCTATTTAAATAAGTATATTATTTTTATAACCTCAAGCTTGTTTAAAATATCATTTATCTTGCTTGCCATCGCAAGGATGGAGGGGGCATGAGATAAGTTTCCAAAAAAAATGTAATTGATAATGCTTCAAATCATTTTGGCTTATTGTTTGAGCCTGGTTAAAGTTCCTTTTTCTTAGAGCTAAACAAAGAATGTTCAGTTTTTTTATGGTGAAGGTGGAAAAAGAGAACAAATTTCACCTAGCGACTTGGAAGTCCCTTTCAAGGCCTAAAATCAAGGCAAAAAAAAAGCACGGGGACTAAAAAATTTCTTTGGTTTGGGACATTGAAGGATCTCTAAGGGGCTTTTTTGGGTAATGGGCTATGTAATGAGGTGATCAAAGATAAGTACATTAAAAGATCATCCTTGATGGGTGATAAAAGATGAGTATGTAATGAGGTGATCAAAGATAAGTACATTAAAAGATCGTCCTTGATGGGTGTTAAGTCATCTTTTGGTGGGTGATAAATCAACAATACATGCTCTTTGACTTGGAGGGTATTGATGTCATCCTTTAATTGGCTTTTCAAATGGCTTGTTTCTAAATCAACACATACATGCTCTTTGATTTGGAGGGTATTGATGTCATCCTTTAATTGGTTTTTCAAATTGTATGGAAGGTTGGAAATGGGTGGCAAGTTAGGCTAGACAAGGATCCTTTTTTGGGATCTTATCTTTCCACTTGCTCTCATCCTTTCGTAGCTTTCCTTAATGTGAAAGGCCTATGTCTTTTGGCTCAAGCAAATAACACCTTCACATTCAATTGCTCTTGGGAATAGTGGCTTAGCTTAAGGGATTTGCTTTTGAATGGGGCATTTGCTTTTGAATGGGGTAGGTTTGTTAAAAAACTTTTTCTTACAGTGGAAAAAGAAGACTTTGGGTTTGGAACAATGAATCATGAAAAGCGGAGGCCAGTTTTGCATGTAAGGCTATATCATTTTCTCTATACACGTATCACAAAACTCTCAGACTTGAGCCTTTTTTGTGGTTAGTCCTTGAAAATAAGCCTTTTTTGTGTGGTTAGTCCTTGAAAATAAATTTGGATTTGGGAAAACTTGTAGAAAAAAGAGGCTAATACATGTTTGTGCTTTTTTTGAGTATATATCACCTCTTCATTAACCGTAAGGTGGCTAAAGAGTTATGCCAAAATGTGCTGAACAATTAACAATTAGAATTATAATTTCTAGTAGCTTTAATTATTGTGAGGAATGTTTACAATTTTGGTCCATACGAAAAAGGAGGTCTCAAACCTTTCCAATTTTTGTTGCATGAGGCATTTGGAACATGTGAAAATAGGCAATTCCCCATACTATTACAAACCACAACTAAAGTGGTTGCTTTCTACATATATCTTTTTGGAGACATGACCAAGTAGCTAAGGGTGGCTATTTGCGTTTTAATGAACATTGGCCTTCTTGTAGCTCTTTCTTTTACTTCAAAGAAGTGTAAATGTGGTGGTGAGTTTTTTTATTAAAATTACTTCTAATTATTGTTTAAAGTTTGTTTGGTGACTGGGCAAGGGACCAATACCAAAGCGGGACTCATTGCATCATGGGCCCTACTTTTCATTGACTCATTGCCCTAGTTTTCATTGTGAAGTTGATTTTTCAAAGGTTTTGGTCGGAGGAGATTCCAAATGCATAATAGATTAGTTGAGAAGGAAGTTAGATTTGCAAGTTCTAGCATTGACATAAAGTCTTTTGATATAACATAGATTGCACAAATTATAATGGCAAAACAAGTTTTCTCAAACCTATATAGAATATAATTTTTTTTAACGACTTTTTAAATTTTTTACAATTGGTCATCGTAGACCAAGCTTAGTAGATTGTTTATGTAATTTGTAGATGTTCACTGTATGATTAGTGACAATGTTTTTGTATTTTTTTATAATGTATCTTTGATTCTCAATGAATAGCAAGATACATATTTTGTTTTCTTAAGAAAAAATAATACATAAAAAAATGTAATAGCATATATTCAAACATGCTATAAAAAGTTTTAGTTTACAAAATAGTATCCCAACACTATAATAATATCCAAAATTCCCCAACACTATAATAATATCCAAAGTTCTATGAAAATAAACTTCTAGACTATAATAATATCGAAAGTTTTGTGAAAATAAACTTCTAATAAGATGTGCATAAAAGAAAATAGAAAAAATATGTAATTTTTTTATTTTTATTTTTATTTTTGATACATTTTAATAATGTTGCTGATTAATGGAGGCCTAGTAAGGGTAACAATGAATGTTAATAAAGTCTAGTAGGGTTAACCATTGGCTCTACCTGGGTGGAGGGAATGATTAATGGAGGCCTAGTAAGGGTAACCATTAATGTTAATACTCAACTCAATGGAAGTCTAGTAGGGTTAACCATAGGCTATACCTTGGTGGAGGGAATGATTAATGGAGGCCTACTAGGGGTAACCATGAATGTTAATACTCAACTCAATGGAAGTCTAGTAGGGTTAACCATTGGCTCTAACTTGGTGGAGGGGCAATTCCTTCCCTAATTATGTGTATTTATGGGTATTTACATTGTAGGTTGTAGGTTCAAGACGAGCTTTCCAAGTGACCAACAAAAGAGCTTAACCTTGAAATTTGGGATTCTTTATGTGCAAGGGTTTTGGAACTTTAAAATAAGTGGGATGGCCTTTGTAATGGGTTAATCTTGAAAATTTTACAATGTTAGTCTACAGTGAAATTTGAACCATATAAGGATTGTTGATATAGAAGGGATTTTTTTCCAAGAGGAAAAAAATACATTTTTTTATTAAAAACAAAAGAAAAGTACAAATCCATGGATCTTGAATCCCAAAATTCTGATTACAATGTAGAAAGAGTGAATTGATCTAATAGAGATTGTTCATCCCTATAGAAGGGTTTGAAACTTGAAATTTGGGATTCTTTATGTTGAAGGGTTTTGGAACTTTAAAATAAGTGGGATGGCCTTCGTAATGGGTTAATCTTGAAAATTTTACAATGTTAGTCTACAATGAAATTTGAACTATATAGGGATTGTTGATATAGAAGGGTATTTTTTTCAAGAGGAAAAAAACACACCATTTTTTTTTATTAAAAACAAAAGATAAGTACAAATGCATGGATCTTGAATCCCAAAATTCTAGTTACAAAGTAGAAAGAGTGAATTGATCTAATAGAGATTGTTCATCACTATGGAAGGGTTTGAAACTTGAAAATAAGCTTGGGATGGCCTCCTTGTGGCCAAAACAATATGATTAAATAAACCAAATAAAGCTTTGTCAAATTTTTCACATGTCACATGAGATGCTATTAGACAATGGGGTTCGAATGGTTATCATGAAGGTGTTTCATGTGTGATAGTATACTACGGAATATTAAAAATTTGAAATACATTTAGGCCTACCTACTCATACTCAATGGGTGAGCACTCTAGAAAGTGTGAAAATTGTAACCACCTTGGATTACAACCAAATGAAACCATCAATACATTTCTAGTGCCTGATAAGTCACTGTGTTGTAAAATACGTGAATGTGGCCCTTCAATACTCTTTGGAGCAAGAGCCATAATGAATGTGATTGCAAGACAATACTGAAAGATTATCTCAACCACCTTTTTGGGATACATGCACTTAGGACATCATTAGGATCTTCAGTTGGGGCGTCATTTGACTTTTCCATACATTGTTAGGATCACATATGAACATGTTTTTTTAACCACTAGACCTTATCATTTGGGATCATCACCTAAAATTGTTGCGGAAATGAACTTGTACTGAGAATAGACAACAAATTATAAAATAAACAAGAGTAGTCACTTCCCAAAATGATGGGTGATGTCTAAAGACACTACAAGTTGCAATGTGTTGTGATCAAAACATCAAAATGCATGATAGTAAAATAATACATCATACATGACCAATATATATATATATATATTCGACCATAAAGTATTTTATTTTGTAATATTCTAATCTATCTCTCTTGGATTGTGGAAGATTCAATCCATAAAAGAGTGTTGGCATTTCCAAGCACATATGTGAAATTCACTTTGTTTTGTTGATTGGTTGTTCTAGTTGATTTATTTTCCATCCTCTAGTTTCCTATCAAGTATTGGTTGGTAATTCGTTGTCAATCAATTAGTTCATCATATAATTGACTATGTTGTTTGACCATTTGATTGCATTGGATTCGTCAATTGACTTGTGTTAGTTGATCCTCATTGGTTGATACTTTGAGTTACTATCTCTAAAAGTTATAGAGGTGTGATGAATTAGTGATAACCTTCTATTCCAACATAGCCCCATCAACACAATGTTTGGGAGGTTCAAGGGGTGAAATTACATTTCTAAGACACCTTTTCATAATTGAAGTGTTTTGATGCCCAAACATACCACATAGCTTAATAAACTTAGCTTTGACTATTATTTTAGTAATTATATCAACAATATGCACATATGTATTGTAATATAAAATGGTGTCAACCTTCTCTTGAATCAATTGTCTAAGGTAATGAGTGTGAAGTTTGACATGCTCTATCTTACTATGTGGAATAGGATTGTTAATAGTCTAAATTGCATTTTGATTATCAAAACAAGTAGAAGTTGAGGCCTAAATGGTGAACAAGCTTTTCCAAGGGGTTGGCAAATCCAAATTGATTGTCTTTGCATTAACAACTCTATGATATTTAACTATTATAATTGAGAGAGAAACTACATTATTTCTTACATGAATAGTTGAAACATGTTGGTGTAAGTGGATTTTGGTAGCATCGTTGCTTGCCTAGTTAAAGCTTCTGAAGTTGACTAATGAAATTGAACATCAATTGTATTTGATACGAAAATGAGATTTTTCTTAGTTGAATGAACAATTTTTGGTTTTTTTTAGAAGGAACTTGTATTTTTGAGGATCTTGCATAAACCACCACATTAACAACAAAAGAAATACCAAGTTCATTGAGTTAAATAAATTATTTAGGGCTACCAACTAGCTATCAATAAAGGGCAACATTGACTTTTAGGATTTGACATTTTTTAGTCAACTTGACTGAAAAGATGTTTCAACAAGTACAATGCATATTTTGATAGTGGCAGAATTTGAAGACCGAAAAAATGCGGAAGATCAAGGTTGATCATCTTAATAGTGTGAGCAAGGCTATTCTTCAATCGAAGAACTTGTTCAATATTATTATCAATAATAATTAAGTCAACATATACAACAACAATCTTGTTCATTATTATTATCAATAATAAACAAGTCAATATATACAACAACAATAATAATTAAGTCAGCATTTACAACAACAATCTTGTTAACTATTATTATCACTAACAATCAAGTCAACGTATACAACAATCAAAGTATCATCATTACAATATAACACAAGATTGTGATCAAATTCATGACACTTGAACCCAATATTGGGAAAATTGATCAATCTTAACATACAAATCTTGAGGGGCTTGCTTCGAACTATATAATGTCATTCTCAATTAACAGATAAGATTTGACTATGAAACAAAATTAAGAGGTTGTTACATGTATATGTATATTTCATTAGACAAGTCACCATGAGGGAAGGCACTTATAATGCCCATTTGATAAATTTTCCATTCAAAATGAGCAACAAGGGGTATGACTACTGGAACAAAATTTAGTTTTGTGGTAGGGGAAAGGTTTCAGTGTAGTTGATGTTTTTTTATTGTGAAAGTTCTTTTGTGACTAAACAAGCTTTATAATGCTCAACACCACATTCATGAGTGTATTTAGTCTTGTATACACAACTTGCATAGTAAGTGCCAAGTGGGCTTCTTCAAAAGAGAATCAAGTTCAACTTGCATAGTTTGTTTCCATTTAGGTTACCCTTATGCGTTAACATAGGACTGGATCATAGGATTCACGAACATCACCCATTGATGTGACATGTTGCTTCTTACTGTGAGTTTGTCGGCCCAAGGAAACATCGACATTAGGTCCAACAATTTCAATTGTTTTAAGAGCTCACTAAGATAAACAAGGAGTGTATGAAGAAAGATCTCAATAGGCTACGATCTCACCATATCTATACACCTCTACTCTAAATCATAATAATTCAAATCATTAAGGTGAAATCGATCTCGTATTTTGGAGCACAAACCCATAAGATTCCCTCGGATCTATGCGAATTTAAAAGAGTGGAATTGTGCAATCAAATCTTATAGAGGCAGAGTCTCAAAGCATAATCCGACACCATGAATACAAAACACTAGGAGAGACATACCCCATGTATACATGAAATCGATAGAGGTGACACATAATTCGATCTAGTATTTGTTGTAAATAAATCTTTTCAAATGAAAGAGCAATTTTCCAATATCATATTAAATGCATCAAATAAAACGATATCAACTTTGAAATAAGGAAAGAGACTGTCAAAAAATAAATATTACGATCTAATATTACAATTCTCACACAATAAATGATGAATTAAATGCTCTTTGCTCAGTACATTGCAATCCAACCTAATCCCGAATAATTCAGAGTGGTATCGAGCTGGTATGACAACCAACCCAACGAGCTCACACCCTCTATAGTCGATATGGTTCACATAGAGATTATGAACATGAAATGTTTAACCAAATTGAAAAGAACCTAACATGAAGTGGTTCAATTAATCTTGAAAGTGCAGCCTTTACATGGTGCAGGAAAATATTAGGCTCCAACAAACAGAGGGAGCGATCCATAGGTCGACTATACTCGTGTAATACTACATTGGGACCGTCTCCTCTCTCTCCCCTTGGCTCCAGACCATCTTCCAGTTTATATAGATATTTACATTACAAATCATGATATTAACAAACTAATCAAATATAGAAGGAACATATTACAAATCATAATAGTTTTCCATGGATAAAAGTTGGATCTAGTTCTAGTGCAGCTAAATGTCGAATAAAGGAGTTGAATTTGGTACATGAGGGATTTTTTTGGTAAATGGCTCCTCTTTTCTCGGTCTGTGACTCATGATGAAAATGAAGTGTGATGCTCATGAGTGCAGGAATTTGATGTGTGGTGTAGGAACTGGGAAATCTTAGAATAAGCTGGTGCAAGAATCCTCATGAGTGCAGGAATCCCAATTGGTACAGGAATCTGATGCATAGTATAAGAAGGTGAGTGCATGATCAAAGCCTATTGGCATATGCATAAAAAGGTAATCAACTAACTTTAAACCTACAAACACAAAAACTATTATTAATGATTAAATCTCGTTAAAACAAGGGAATCATGGAAAATAGTAAATACTTGCTTTATTGTCTCCAAGAACGCATAAAATCATGAACATAACCATTCAAAATAAATAAAAGCATGAGGGATTTCCAAGTAAAATATGATATAAATCAAGACAAAACAAAGGCCTAAAATCCCCTCATGTTGATCGTCTTGCATGTCCTCATGCAAGAAAAGAAATTATTGTGTTGTCACTCCCTTGCAAAAAAATAAGATTAAAACATTTACGGATGACCTTTACACTCGTAATAGTGTTCCTGCAACTCTGTGTAATCAACACTTCCTTTGATAGATAGATCTTGTTCTAAAAAAAGAGTGTTTGTTGGGCTCTTTATTTATCAAGACCGATTTCAAGAGAGCCTAACAGAAGGGCTACCATAGGAATACTAAATTGCAAGGATGGTGTTATTATTGAATAAAATAGACAACTATTAAAATTTCCACAAGTATCTAAGGGGAAATCTTGATAAGAATTTTTATTTTAATATCCTCATTGTAAATATAAGTGACATGATTTGAAATCCACGGTGTTAAGGATAGATAAAATAATACCTTCCCACAGTGACCATCTTACCATTATCCAACATATAGTTGAAGCTCCTCTTGTCCAAGCAAAGTGAATCACCTGCACTGAGGGTCCCACTTCCATAAAAAATAAATTATTCCAAAATATAACTCCAAAGCATAATGTCGAAAGGATCTTAAAGCCATTCTCAGAGAGATATCATAATGAGTTTAGGGAAAGACAAAAATGATCAAGTAAATCATAGTGTAAAATCAACTTTAATACCACAGGCATGGCCCTGCTGCCAGCAAACGTCTATAGCCTCGACAAGGATGCCTTTTAACCCCATGAAATGTCTGTGTCCCATATATTAGATATAAATTTAGAGTTGACTGAAAGAATTTATATTTGTTTAGAAATTAATTGAAGGTCAATGTCCTGGCTTGGTAACCAGCTAACAATAGTGCCATTCACAAGAAGTAACAAGAATGAACAAGTTGGATCGTGATGATACCTCTTGTCTTCCAGCTTTTCAATTGAAATCCATTACCCCGGCTTGGTGACCAGCAGTGGTAATGTAATTCCCGTTAGGACCCATGATCATGGTAGGTCTTCTCATAATGTGACCTCCCACCCCTCAATTAATCATTTTAAGTTAAAAACTCTGATTGTGATTAACCTCAGATAGATTAGTCAATAGGTAGGGAGGCCAATTTGCTCCTTAAGAGCATGGGATGGCTTGAAATTTTTTTAATTACTAATATATACCGGATAGTCATTCTACCTTAAAGACTCATTTTAAAGAAATCATCTCAGATAATGTCTGAAATATTTCTCGAGTTAACCATGATAGGGTTTTTATAATGAGAGCTCGTTACGGTTTTATAGTAGTGTTCCACCATAAGAGGATTTTCATCAATACCTTTGAAGAGAAACTTGAAAAAATGTCTTGGATGACAGTTTGTTAGAATGAATAGGCCAGAAGTAGGTTTTTACTCTTATGAATGGAAAACATAACTATAACAATACCCAAAATTGACCCAATGAGAAATATCAGTCAATAATCAAAGTCACTTTATAAAATATGAGGTATTAAGAGTGGATTTCTTCTGACAAGTATTACCACAAGAGTGCTTAATGGAAAAAATTTCAATAGTTGTGCCTTAGCAATTGCAGTTTTAAGAGTGATGTAACTTGTAACAATTTTATTTCAAATGACATATTTATTCATTACTCTTATACTACCATACTCTAATTTGGAGAGAGGAAGACCTCCTTTAGGTGTAGGAGTACTTCCAATGTAGCCATGTGCGTAACAGAATGTTAAATATACTCACACTTAGTTTTAAAGAATAAACTTCAACACATACCAGAGTACGAGAAATGAGTTGCTTTGATTGATATGGTACCAAGGGTTGTTGAATGATGAGGGAATAATGTGTGTTGATGATTGCTTGAAACAAAGATTCAATAAGATCCACATATTTATATTTCTCCAACTTGTACAAATCTTCCACGACATGATGAACACTCCCTTAGAGGAATACTGAATCAGGTGAAAGACGAAAGAAAAATCCCTCAAATTTGGGCTCAATTTTTTTTTTAGATTGATAAGAATGGCTGAGGGAGATTCTAGGGCTTTGAGTTTCAACAACAATTTTAGAACATGTTCCAGTTGAATATTGCTCCTCTAATGATCTTTGAAATAGATCTTTCCATGATGAATGTTCTTTAGTGATAAGAGATGTTTCCAAACTCACCCCTTCCCCCAACCTTGAAGATACATCATTACACTCGATAGGGGAACCAAAGGGAAGAATAGATTATTGTGCAACGTGCTAGTTTGGATTAGGGTTTGGGATATGGTTTGGGTTAGGGTTTGAACTAAGATTTTCACTAGGGTTAGGTCTAGGGTTTGAATTAAATTTTTGACTAGGGCTAGATCTAGGGTTTGAATTAGGGCTAGATCTAGGGTTGGAATTAGGGTATGAGCTACGGTTAGGTATGGGTTTTGGATAAGGGCTAGGTTTAGGGTTTGGATAAGGGCTAGGGTATGGATTAGGATAAGGGCTAAGATATGGATTGGGGTAAGGGCTAGGATATGGATTGTCGTAAGGGCTAGGATACGGATTAAGGTAAGGTTGCACAGGTAGCTGGGACCATGGAGAATGATAACTTGATGGTGCATTAAGTGGAAATTGTGGTTGTTGTTGTTGTTCAAGTAATTGATTTTTCATGAAATACTTCCCTAGGGAAGAGGCTCCAAACCATTCTTGAGGCCACGAGGACATCTGACTCAAGGATGAGTTCCAAGGAGAGGGCCATTGCAGCCATGAAGTAGGGTATTCAATTGGAAGAGGATTGAAATTTTTCAATGAAACGACATTATTATAAACATGTCGAGGAACCTGTTCATGGGAATAAGCATTATTCCAAGTATTAAATGATGAGGGGGTTTGACTTATGCCTAGAAATCGATTTGATTCCTTACTTGATTTCCTTAGTACCTTTGGTAATCCTGGCAGTGATGGGAAATGTTGTATTGCATGAACCTCTTCACAAATTATGCAAACTTTTAGGCTACTAAGTGGACATTTTCCAAGGAAGTGTTTCTTTCTAGAGTTGGTGCAAAAGATCAGCAGTGATTCTTTATCATTTCCCTGCTCTTCCTACAAATCATCCAATGTTGAAATCAAAGATTTAATAATATTGTTTTTATGTTCAAGAAAAATACTAAATTTTTCACTTGTGAGTTCTTCATTGGATGATTTGTATGTCTCGGTAGTAGCATCAAAACTCATCATTGAATGATTCCTCAAAACACCACTTTCTTGTTCTCAACAAGACAACTTATGTATTATGTCAGCATAGTGGTAATGTATATATATAGGGGGGATTATTACAACACTTGAGAAATGAAAAACCTTCAAATAACCAAGATATGCAGGAAATTAATAAATTCAAAGAATGGAAACATGCAAGAGAAACTAGGAAAAAAGAAAACAAATTGCAGCAGTTCACCAAGGTCAATCCTATGAGCCCCTCCCCAACAACGATGCCAAAATGTTGGTTGTAGTATAGGGCAAAGTAATGGACCAACATTTAATTGGAAATCCATGAGTTCATGAACTTCGTGGTGCAACACTGGAAATGTTAGAGACAACCCCTAGCAACCTGCAAATCAAATTCTAGTCTAACTTGCGCATCAATATCAACAAATTAAATTGAATCCCGCACTTCAAAGGAAACTTGAGAAAGCATAAAAACCAATCCTGATAGTTGAAAACAAACTTCAATTAAACATTTGGAAAATGAAAGGAAAACCTAAATTGTTAACAATTTGAAAAAGAAACCTTGACCATTGGCAAAAGGTAAATCATAATTATCGTTTAACTGGAGAACAAGTGGTGCCTACCAATTCAAACTAAGGATCATAAGAAAATGGAAGACTGAAAATGATGAAAGAAATTCAAACTCAAGTTCAATTCAAACCATTCTTTGTGCAAAGAAAATTAAAACAAATCTGCCCTGATTTTGCCTCATTTGTCTCCATGTAACAAAATCATTTTAAGAAATTAAAACCTAAAAGCATCATCCAACCTTGGCAGATATATTTAATATGTAAACAAATCTATGAAAAAAATTGCTCTAATATAAATTCTCTCTCCTTCTTTGTCCCTCTGTAACAAAACTAAATCTTGCTTTGGAAAATGACCAAAAGTCTGATGGAAACTACAATGTGGGAGAAACATTATCGATCTCAAACGTGATGTAGTATCCATTTATCAAAGAAAGATCCCCAACATGTAGGAATCATGATTCAAATGGCTAATAAAAAAATATGTATATGCGACCTCTACTCTTGATGAATACAAAGCCTCTGTAAACAAAGTTATTTAAAATTCGATTGATACAAGAAATATCTCAATAGGTTACGATCTCGCCATATCCATACACCTCTACTCTAAATCATAATCATTCAAATCATTAAGGTGAAATCAATCTCGCATTCTAGAGCACAAACCCACAAAATTCCATTGGATCCAAGCCAATTTAAAAGAGTGGAATTGTGCAATCAAATCTTGTAGAGGCGGAGTCTCAAAGCATAAGTCGACACCATGAATACAAAACACTAGGAGAGACATACCCCATGTATGCATGAAATCGACAAAGGTGACACACAATCCGATCTAGCATTCGCTATAAAGAAATATTTTCAACTTAAAGAACAATTTTCCAATATCGTATTAAACGCAGCAAATAAAATGACATTGACTTTGAAAGAAGGAAAGAGATTGTCAAAAAACAAATATTACAAATTAAACAGCGAATTGTAAATGACGAATTAAACGCTCTTCACTCAGCACATCACAATCCAACCTAATCCTGAATAATTTATAGTGGTGTTGAGCTGGTCTGGCAGCCAACCCAACCAGCTCACACCCTTTGTCAACAATCTAGTTCACACAAAGATTATAAACATGAAATGTTGAACCAAATTGAAAAGAACCTGACATGAAGTGGTTCAATTAATATTGAAAGTACAATCTTTACATGGTGCAAGAAAAGATCAGACTCCAACAAACAGAGGGAGCGATCCACATGTCGATTATACTCGTGTAATACTATATTGGGAACATCTCCTCTCTCTCCCCTTGGCTCCAGGCCATCTTCCAGTTTATATAGATATTTACTTTACAAATTGGGCTATTAACAAGCCAATCGAATACAGAAGGAACATATTACAAATTGTAACAGTTTTCCATGGAAAAAAGTCGGATCTAGTCTTGGTGCAACTGAATGTCAAATAGAGGAGTTGAACATGGTACATGAGGGACTGTTTTGGTAAATGTGTCCTCTTTTCTCAGTCTGCGGCTCGTGGTGAAAACTGAGTGTGATGTTGACCAATAAGCATTCCCCAAAATATCATTGAACTAATATTCAAACTGCCAGGTAAGTAATGTCCTCCAATTTTCACTAATTGAAGTAGTCTTTTATGCAACTAGCTCACAAAATAGAATAAGAGATAAATCAATGACTTCAAAATTAGCCTCTTCGAGGGGGAAACCTCCTTTACATTATACAAATGAAAAATTATTGGACGATTCAAATGACAAAACCTCTTTTCTACATATAGGAGTCTAAGGGGTCACAATATAATCAAAGATGACATAACAATAATAATGTAACGACAAAACAATAACAATAGTGGGTTTATGTGGAGCACAATAATAACAATATGGGGACAAAAGGAACACAACAACAACAATAAGGGGCTACAATGACAATAATAATGGTGGAATACACTAGTATTATAGGGACCTAACATGCCCCTCTCTTTCAAAAAAGTGTTGTCCTCAACGCTTAAGTAGTTCTGCATGCTTCTGTATAAAATTATCATCCTCCCATGTGGAATCTTCAGCAGGTAAGTTCTTCTATTTGATGAGATACTCCGAAATTGATCGATTTAGTAGTTGTTGAGTTCTTGTTTCTATGAATGCTTCAGGCTCCAATATGATTTTTCCTTCCTCATTAAGTTCTGGCAATATTATTTGAAATGGGAGCTTGTCACCTATAACCTTCTTTAAGCATGAAACATGGAAAACTGGGTGCACTGGAGAAGATGCAGGAAGCTCCAATTTGTATGCCATAGTACTAATATTTTGCAACACCTTGTATGGACCATAATACTTTTGTGATAATTTATTATCCTTATTAGCTTGCTTGAGGGACATTTGTTTGTATGGTTGTAGTCGTAGAAACACCCAGTCACCTACATCACAACTTCTTTCGTTGTAATATTGATATGCTTGTTGTTTCATTCTATTCTATGCCAAAGTGAGGTTATCCTTTAAGAGTTGGAGAACTTGTTGTTGATGCATGGTGTGATCTTCCACTACTTTAACCTTAGAATTTTCTCTTAAAGATGATGTGATGGATGGTGGATGATATCCATAAAGTTATATAAATGGGGCCAATTTTGTTGTGGTATGGAAGGAAGTGTTATACCACCATTCAGCTAGAGGCAACCACTTGACCCGTTGTGTTTGTTTATCAGATACAAAGAAAAAGAAGATATCCTTCCAAACAAGTGTTCATTATCTCAGTTTTACCATCAGATTGAGGATTATAAGATGAGCTATGAGATAACTGAGTACCCAGACAAGAAAATAATTCAGTCCAAAAATTTCCAGTGAAAATGGGATCTTTGTCACATAAAAAATGTTTGGGTTTCCATGTAGTTTCTGAATTGTTTCCATAAATGCAATAGAGACTGTATTGACTTTAAATGGATGAGATAATGCACAAAAGTGTGCATACTTGGTAAGTCTATCAACTACCACCATGATGACACTCTTTTCTTCAGACTTGGGTAAACCTATGATAAAATCCATTGAAAACTCCTCCCAATGTTGACTTGGAATGGATAAAGGTTGTAACAGACCCGGGGTCTTAATTGTCTCAACTTTATTTTGTTGGAAAACCGAACATTACGCCACAAACATTTGAATATGATATTTAAGGCTGTTGGGGCAAAGTAATTGCCTGTCATTTAATTTGTCAACTCGGGGGTTTTGTAAACTTGTGAAGCATGCGTGCACTATATGTGCTAGAAATTGTCTTTCAGTTTAGATCAATCTAACTACAAAATAACGAAAACCAATTCATCTAATCTATGAAATCAAATAATGAAAATGAAATTCAACTGACCTGTGAAATCAAAAACAACTAATGTATGCTTAGGTACTCTGGCATTTAGTTATGAAGTATTACCTTCTGTAGAAATTTTGAATAATATGACACTTATTCACAGAGATTATCCTGATTATACACTATTTGCAGAATGCATGCATAATACATAACCTCCTCTATGTTGATCATCAATTTGCGGAATTAAATAAACGATTGCATGCGCACATTGAAACATCAATCACACATATCAACACAGTATGTAATGGGGAAAGCATACAACTGAAAGCCCCCGACTATCTGTATATTATAATGATAGAGAACGTGTAACAATACATAGTACAATACTCCTCACAAGTACTCAGTACTATCTCCACCTATTACACACAAACTAGCTCAAATCTGAATCAAGTCATAGGTTCAAATCTCCTCCGCTGTTTGCCTACCTCCACTGCGCAATACCTGTTGAGAATAGATCTGATCCAAGTTCGAAGTCCCTTGGCTTGTACTGTGCAATCCTCATTGGCAATCTCCATCAATGATTGTGCAAATCTCATGCACAGTTATAGTCACAACTGATAGTAGTCTCACCCTTTCACCCACCTCTAACACTTGTCTCCACTGAACTGTCCATGCATTGAGTTAACTGATGTATTCTTTAGTTGATTTATGAATTAATAATTAGTGAATTAATTAATAATTAATTCACACCACTCATCACTAGTGTATTTTTCAGTTAGACTAAATACAACTAGTTCAACTAAGTCAAACTGAACACAACTCCATCAACTCCTCAATCAACTCCACCAAACTCAATCACTTGAGTTCTAACTGAAGTCGATCATGCAATAGCTCAACTAACCCATAGGAAAAGTGTATTTCCTTCTGGGAGTTGCATGTGCCACATCCGTAGCTCGAACTGAAGTGCTGCAAGAGGATAAGATAATGTTTATAGTCCAAATATTATTAAGAGCTTATAATATTCGACTATTCTATTTTTAGACTAGCAGTCTAAAAATAGACTCTGCCCATATGTCTAAAAATAGAGGTCCATCTATTTTTACCAACATGACCAATCATCCATAAATAATATCCTGCAACTCATAGACCATGATCCATATGTCTAAAAATAGACTTTGCGCCAAAAATAGCCTGTGGGCCCACTTAGTGAAGGCGACTTCTTTTCACTAAGCTCCATCATCTTGTTGCATTTTCAACACCTTCTTGAGATGATGTGTAAGCAACTATTTATAGTTTAACTTCTAATGTCCTAGAAAAGCAAGTAAAGTGTGCAGAAAATAACTGAGTAATTACATGTATCAAATATTCAACCATTCAACCATTCAATCTTGAAATATGATTAAATCAATTTCTTAGAATGATCTTTAGGAATATCATTTAATGCAATTAAATGACGATCTTAAAAGCAAATATAAAAGCATGATTGCATAGGTTGAACATTCAATCACCCAATTTGAAGTCACCTTTTTGGGCTAATCTTTTATTCAATTATACAATGAATTGATGGTTTAATCTAAGAAAGTAAATAACAAAACATGAAAGGAAACTAAATAACTATGAGCCATTGCCTCAAACTTAATCCAATTAGAAAATACATAAATCTTCCCTACTGAGATGTTTTTAGAAAAGTAAAGATTACACAGTCATTCTAAAACTAATACTAAGAAAGCAAATAAACTTTAATCTATAAAAGCAATTAAATATCACAATCATTAGATGGCCATTCCAATGGTGTATGAGGATGGCAAGTGAAGAAGCTCCATATGCAAGCAAAACTAAATCTTCAAATCTCCAAGTATAAGCTCCAAATTCTCCATTAAAAACATGAGCCTCCAACTTTACACATGCCTTCAAAGGAAAAGGCTTTCTTATTTATAAAAAAAACATAAAAAGCTACCATATTTAATGAGGATCCACTAAAATCTCATATAGTTACAACCAAATAGCTCATAATAAGACACATATCCTCTAGGTGTCTCATAGAGTTCTAATCCAAATAAGAAATGAAGAGACGCCTCATAGAGTTATAATCCAAATAAGACACATATCCTTCTTTGACCTTTATCCAAATCTTCTTTGAAGGGAATTCGAATTTGAACATTGGATGCCACATAAGGGTGCTTTGAAAGCTTTCAAATAACCTACACATGTCATGAAACTCAAGCCACATATATAGATACATGAAACTATGTTAATTTCCTACTTTTTAATCATAAATTCACTTTAAAGACATAAAATAAATAACTTTGGTAAATAAGGATCATAACCCATATATTTATGAAAATGGTGGCTAATGAAATATTATATGGTTATGGAGTTGCGACATGTGAGTGAAATGGTGGCGATAAAGGTGAAAGTGGATGTCATTTTAAAGACATTTTGGAGGCCCAACATACCCCCCAACTAGAGTAATTGCATGTCCTCATGCAAATATTGCATTAATTCCTTTGATTTGCTCACAATGTCTTTGCTTTTGAATGAGCTTGACTTATATCATATGTCCTTAAACTTTGCATTTGACATTTTTATTTATTTTTGCAAAGTATTATTTGTCATACATTGAATTGCAACATGTTTGGTTGGTTATTGTGTTTCAACCAAATTATAATTGGTATTGGTTCTTGTGTTTCAAAACCTTGTTTATTTTTGTTGTAGTGAGATTCATTGAACATATTTAAGAATGCATCTTTAAAATCAGCCATATAGTGTGCTCATAATTTAGGCATTATTTGCAAATCATATAACTTTTTGAACCATAATGCAATCATAATTGATTAGGACAAGTATGTTAGGATGAAATGAAAATGTGTGATGGTGTATGATCTATGAATATGAAATGATGTCCCTTCCCCCCAACCAAAGATATTACAATATGAAAGAGGAAGTGAGGAATTTCCCAAAGTTACAATTTTAGTATTTTAAGGAATTGCATGACTAAAAATTAGAAAACCACATACCTTCACTTACTTTCAATGTGCATGATTTATGGAAATTGAAGAGTGTGGTTACTTCTGGATCATGGAATGAAATGTAGAATTCATCTGCTTCTTGGTTGCATAAATGGTGGATGAGATTGTGAAGTGGATTCTTTATTTCTGCTACTAACTCTGTTGTATCTAGTGTAAAATGCTGAAATGATATAGTCTTCAATTGTTATCAAATTGATGGTACAACTCTAGTCATGCGAATAAATGTGTCGGTGTCGAGCATGAAGATAGTTCATTGGATTACCGACTATTAATGAATATTGTTAACCAATGCGAGGCAAACTCGCCATTAATGTCAACGAGTGCCAAGGTACCTAAGTACATCTTGTGAAGGGAAAATAAATGAACCGATGTCGAGCCACTTGCAAGATCCAACGATCAAGGGACATTGATGTGTTCCCATGATTGTTGGCAAGAGAGCTTGTCATTAAGGCATACAAGCCTCAAGGTACTAATAAGGACTCTAGTCCTGAACCTAGATAATGTGTCGATATTGATAGGCCAAGGCTTGTTAGAAGGAAGGCCTTAAGGAATCCTCCATCATCTAACGCAAGCATGAAACAATGATTTTGAAGGACTATGAATGGAAAAATTTTCAATGGATCAAGGTTTATTTAACAGAAAGGAAAATAACAAGTGAATGGAAAGTAAAAGGACAAATCAGCATGTAAGTGAGCTTAATGTCTTTATGAAAATGGGTTATGAGTTAGTGAAAGTAAGGCAGAAAAATATAGTTTCTATGAATAAAAATGAGCAGTGAAGGAAAATGAGATGAGAATTTTATTGACTGATTAAGTGAAATGCAATGCGACTGCAAAAGGAAATGAGATGAAGGTTTTATTGACTGGAGGAGTATGGATGCAATGGAAACACTGTCATCTGAAAGACTTGCAATTGTTGAATATGATATGCATTAGCATGTGCTCATGCATTGATGTTTCATCTCTGTTGCTGCTCTGATCATTTTCTTGTGAGATAAATGTAGTCTTTGAGAGACAATATTTGCTTATGGTCTTCTGTTATTCCTCCTAGAACCTGCAAAAAACTAGTACTTCTTCTCCAATGGATTTTAAAGTTATCAAAAATAGAGATGTGATCAATTTCTCTGTTAATGACATTTACATAAAAAAATAAATAAATAAATAAATAAATCGGTACTATTAAACAAGTTCATGAAATAAAACTAAAAGAGTTTATACCTGTGTTGAAAGTAATGCCTCAAGTTACCTATTTTATTTATTTATTTATTTATTTCAGTAATTTCTTTAATTCTTTACTGTTTCAAACTATGATAATAGCTTCCTCATTTTGTAGATCTCGTCAAGATCTTTCCAACGATGCTTGAATCATCAAATTCCGATGTTGTATGAGAAAGTTAGACTATTTTGAAATTTTTATGAAATAGTGAAAATTGTTATGAAAAATGTGGCATGGGAAGATGATGCTACAGTGAAAGACGATGTAAACAGATGAAATGGCATGTTGATCATGAATTTCTGGTTAGAATTCATTGTTTGACAAATAAATCATTAAGTTAAATGGATAGCTACAAAATTGTTTTCCAGCTACAGAATGTGCACAGTTTTTGTAGCTAAAAACTTGAACAAACAACCCAAGTCAGTAAATAACCAAAAATGATTTCAAAGAGCAAGAAACAATGTTGTGGTTTACTGGAGCCAAAATCCATTGATAATTGCAATGCCTCTTTCAATTTTTTTTTTTAATTAATTTTTTTTCTTTATCAAAAATCAATTATAATAAAGAAAATGATTTTTTTTTAATCATGAGACATATAGAGAATGAGACACATATGTGTCTAAAATCAACTTTATTAAATCAGATTGGACTCTTAGATCCCATGCCATGTGGAGTAGAGTTTGTCATTCACTTGGATTCTCTTAAAATCAAATTTATTAAATCTAATTTGACTCTTAGACCACATGCCATGTAGAGTAGAGTTTGTTATTCACTTGGATTTTTCTGTTTTCGACTTGCCATGTTAAAACAGTTCAAAACAAATCGTTTTTCCCTCACGCAATCTACAAAATGGAGCTATGAAGAACCCTAAATTTCTCCCAAATGGTTAGGAAACCAAGGAAATGGTTT
Source organism: Pinus taeda (assembly GCA_000404065.3). Classification (NCBI taxonomy): domain Eukaryota; kingdom Viridiplantae; phylum Streptophyta; class Pinopsida; order Pinales; family Pinaceae; genus Pinus; species Pinus taeda. Next base: position 252,590 of record APFE031659818.1, read on the forward strand.
CTGGGTTATTAAACTCATCCTGTTCTCGAAAAAACCCATGTCCCATTTTTTTTAGATTCACCCTGGTTTGCTCAAAAAAATTGTTTTAAAATTGGGTGTCAAGACAGTTTATGCTTTCTGGTAATTACATTTTCTACAAAAATCAATTTCAGATTTCTCCTAAATGGTTGCAAAATCTAGGGAACCACTCATAAGTTACCTAATTTCCCCCGTTCCAGAGAAAACCCATGTCTCAGTGTTTTTCAGGTTTGCCCTGTTTTGCTCAGAAAATTCATTTTAAAATCGAGTGTCTATGTTGCTGTGTTTTCTAGAGATGTTCCCATGATTTTTGATTTGCAGGTTTTGAAGGTTGGGCTTATGGCTGCATGGATGTCTTCTAGCAAAGGAAAAGAGAAGATCTAACTCTTGCATTACAGAGGTAAGGATTTTTGCAAATGGATTTGCAAATCTTATAGTAGCTAAATAATTTTTATGATATACTAACAAAACAATTTATTTTTTTGATCCTCTAGGTCACACGAAGTGCAAAAGAGAGCATACTTGAGAGATTTATTTTGTTAGCATAGTCAAGATTTTTTCAATCGATTCCTCTGTAAATTTTGCAAAAATAAAATGAAAAGGCTTGATCTCATACCTTAAATTATCGTTTGTGATCTTCGCTTGCACTCTTTGTTCTCAACCATTTGTTTTATTGCAATTTTTTCCTACCAAGGGTTAGTAGATGGGTGGTTCTTACTGCACCATAAAACATCAAATTTATCCTAAATAATTATTAAAAAAATATTTTTTTATCTTTTCCTATCTATCTTTTTATCTTTCTTTTTCTTTTCTTTTTCTTTTTTCTTTTTTTTTTTTTTTTTTTTTTTTTTTTTAAGTATATTCATGCTTCGAATGAAGCCATTTACGGATTAGAATTTTTGAAATGCTCATATCCCAACTTGAAAAATGTACCTGATTGTTTGTAAGGATATGCGAAATTGACTTGACCTTTCAATTTGCCACAAGGATCTCTTGAAGAATGGATGAATATTGTGGTGTAACCGCTTTTTGATACCATTCCTCAATGTAGTCTTTGCACTGCATTCTAGATCCTATGTCCATAAATGGTTAGTAAAAACAAAAACAAATAAAATACACTATAAACTGGAAGTTAGTTCCTATGCACACTTCCCCGACAATGGCGCCAAAATGTTGGGGCAAAGTGATTGCCTGTCATTTAATTTGTCAATCTGGGGGTTTCATAAACTTGTGAAGCATGTGTGCACTGTATGTGCTATAAATTGTCTTTTAGTTTAGATCAATCTAACTACAAAATAACGAAAACCAATTCATCTAATATATGAAATCAAATAATGAAAATGAAATTCAACTAACCTGTGAAATCAAAAGCAACTAATGTATGCTTAGTTATTCCAACATTCAATTATGAAGTATTCCTTGCTTGAGATGATTTGTAAGCAACTATTTATACTTTAACTTCTAATGTCCTAAAAAAGCAAGTAAAGTGTGCAAAAAATAACTCAGTAATTGCATGTATCAAATATTCAACCATTCAAACTTGAAATATGATTAAATCAATTTCTTAGAATGATCTTTAGGAATCTCAGTTAATGCAATTAAATGAGGATCTTAAAAGCAAATATAAAAGCGCGAAAAAAGTAAAGCTCAATGATTGCATAGGTTGAACATTCAAAAAAGCACGAAAAAGTAAAACTCAATGATTGCATAGGTTGAACATTCAAAAAAGCACGAAAAAGTAAAGCTCAATGATTGCATAGGTTGAACATTCAATCACCCAATTTCAAGTCACCTTTTTGGCCTGATCCTTTATTCCATTATACAATAAATTGACGATTTAATCTAAGAAAGTAAATAACAGAACATGAAAGGAAACTAAATAACTATGAGCCATTGCCTCAAACTTAATCCAATTAAAAAATACATAAATATTTCCTATTGAGATGTTTTTAGAAAAGCAAAGATTACACAGTCATTCTAAAACTAATACTAAGAAAGAAAATTAACTTTAATCTATAAAATCAGTTAAATATCACAATCATTATATGGCCATTCCAATGGTGTATGAGGATGGCAAGTGAAGAAGCTCCATATGCAAGCAAAACCAAATCTTCAAATCTCCAAGTATAAGCTCCAAATTCTCTATTAAAAACACGAGCGTTTTTCCAACTTTACACATGCATTCAAAGGAAAAGACTCTCTTATTTATACAAAAACATAAGAAGCTACTCTATTTAATGAGAATCCAATAAAATCTCATATAGTTACAACCAAATAGCTCATAATGAGACACATATCCCCTAAGTGTCTCATAGATTTCAAATCCAAATAAGAAATGATGAAACACCTCATAGAGTTACAATCCAAATAGGACACATACCCTTCTTTAACCTTTATCCAAATCTTCTTCGAAGGAAATTCGAATTTGAGCATTGGATGCCACATAAGGGTGCTTTGGAAGCTTCCAAATAACCTACACATGTCATGAAACTCAAGACACATATATAGATACATGAAACCATGTTAATTTCCTACTTTTTAATCATAAATTCCTTTAAACACATAAAATAAATAACTTTGGTAAATAAGTATCCTAACCCATATATTTTGAAAATGGTGGCTAATGAAAGATTATATGGTTATGGAGTTGCGACATGTGAGTGAAATGGTGGCAATAAAGGTGAAAGTGGATGTCCTTTTAAAGACATTTTGGAGGCCCAACAAAGGTTATCCCAAAAAATTCCTTCTTAACCCTATGGTAAGTTTTTAAAAATCTTGAGTGCCCTCCTAAGGAAGAGGTGTACAATTCGAGAAGAATCTTTTGTTTGAGTTGGGAATTCTTACAAAGGTATAAGAAATCTTTGTACCATAACGAATCATTCTTCCAACTAAATGTAATAGATGTACTGGGATTTTGCTACAACTTTTGAATGAGTGCCCACACTTCTTCATCGTTCTTCCATTCATCCCTTTCTTCGTTTATCCAATCTGGTTGGATGATAGAAATGGCACAAAGTAATGCTCTCATATCCTCATCCTTTATTGAGAGTGCATCCGCAACAACATTTTGCTTGCCTTTTTTGTAAATGATTTCAAATTCATAACCCAACATCTTTGTGACCCATTTGTGTTTCTCTTTTGAAGATAAGCTTTGCTCTAAAAAGTATTTAAGACTATCATGATTCATTTTTACCTTGAAGTGTCTTCCCATTAGGTAAGGTCGTCATTTCTTAAGTGCATGTAGTATTGTCAACATTTCCTTCTCATAAATAGCTTTGTGTAAATACTTTCCTTTGATTGGACAACTTTCAAAAGAAATGGGTCTTCCTTCTTGCATTAAGACAACACCAATTCCATTTCCTAAGGCATCAAGTTCCACAATAAGGGTTTTTGTGAAGTCTGGCGTAGCTAAGACCAGTGCTTGGCACATTGCCTCTTTAAGATATTCAAAGGCCTTTGTTGCTTTTGGAGTCCAATAAAATGCATATTTTTTCAGTAACGTTGTTAGAGGTGTTGTTATTTTCCCATAATTCTTAACAAACTTGCGAACCTAGCCCCAAGGGTTAGCTCAACTGGTCGAGTCACCGTTGTTAAATACCTCCCCGATCGGGAGGTCACAGGGTCAATTCTCCTCAATGCCCTTGGGGTTAGGCCCTGCTAGTTTGGATGATGGGCTTTAAAAGATTCCCTTCGCTGTTGATCTGCCCAGATTTTCCTATGGGAAAAAAATACCATGTCTACCTGAGAAATGTGGGGATTTTCCATTCCTTAATGCCTTTAATTTTGCTAGGGTCTACCTTAACACCTTCATGATATACGATATGACCCAAATATTCCACCTCCTATAATCCAAAGAAACATTTGGAGGTTTTTTCATATAATTGTTTCTCCTCCAATAGTTTGAGCACCCTGTCAACATGTTGAACATGATCCTTCCAAGACTTGTTGTAGATTAGTATATCATCAAAAAATACTAACACAAATTTTATAAGGAAGGGTTTGAAAATGGAATTCATCAAACCTTGAAATGTAGAAGGTGCATTGGTAAGGCCAAGAGGCATGACAAAAAATTTATAATGACCCTCATGAGTTCTAAATGTTATTTTCAGAATGTCTTAAGTCTTCATTCTGATTTGATGATATCCTGAGCGAAGATCCAACTTAGTGAAGTAAATTGCTCCAAGTAATTCATCCAGTAATTCATACATGATGGGAATGGGAAATTTATGTTTAATAGTGAGCTCGTTGATCTCCCTATAATCCAAACACATGTGCCATGATCCATCCTTCTTGTGCACCAATACTACTGGATCAGTAGCGAAAGAATTTTGACTAGGTTGAATTATACCAACCTCTAACATTTATGCAACTATATATTCAATTTCACTCTTTTGGGCATAGGGATATCTGTAAAGCCTGATGTTTGGAGGAACACTTATTGGAATAACATGAATAGCATTATCATGAACACGAATAGGTAGGAGGCCTTTGGGAGTGTCAAATACCTTGGAATGATTGTCTAAGACTTTTTGGAGATCTAGAGAAATAGATGATTTTGATGTGGGAACCTCTAGTGAACATAATTGTGCAATTGTGCCCCATTGTTCTTTCTTTATAAGCTTTGTCATGACATTAGAGGTAATTATCTTTCTCAGTTTACCTATGATACCCCTTAATTCAACTTCCTTTCCTTCCCAAAAAAAAATAGTTAAGAAACGTTCTTGAAAATTAAAAGTTATCATACCCAAAGATTGTAGCCATTGGACTCCTAGTACAACATTAGCTCCAACCATTGGAATATAAATCATTGGACTATTCAATACATATTCTTCCATGGATAGCTTGATATTATGGCACTTTCCAAAGAAATTTATGGTTCCTCCATTTGCAACCATCACTTGACACTCTGGTGTTGGATATAAGAAGTAATTCAATTCCTTAGTTATCTTATAATGAATAAAATTATGGGTACTACTTGAATCAATCAACACTATTACCTTTTTCTTCTTGATATGTCTTTCTATCTTGAGAGTTTGAGGAGTGGTAATTCCTTCCAATTCATTACAAGATATGGTCGGATGCATTTCTTCTTTCTCTAGGGTTGGTTCCTAGTGTATATCTTCTTTTGATGTTTCTTGTTACTTTTCTTCCTCCTCTTCAGAATCTATACAAAATAATTTCTTCTCAGCACACTTATGACCTTTAGTGTGTTTTTCACATTATGGAGATCAAAATATTTCTCCATCTGTAGTATCCATGTTTCGGGATCCTTGTCATCAAACCTCCTCATATCTGTCTTTGGAACATGGTGGGTCTTCAATCCAATATTAGAGTCCATGAAATCATGATTAACATTTTTTTTGTTCTCATCATGAGTTTCCTCTAATACCTTTTCGCCATTAGGAAGACTTTCTTGTAGCAACTTTGTCAAACCCTCCATGTCTTTCTTCAAATCTTCAATGTTGTCTTTCTTCAAATCGTGATTAAAATTTCTTTTGTTCCAATCATGAGTTTCTCTACTACCTTTTCGCCATTAGGAAACCTTTCTTGTAACAACTTTGTTAAACCTTCTTTCAAACCTTCCATGTCTTTCCTCAAATCTTCAGTGTTGCCTTCTCAGGTGTGGAGCCTGATAATCTTATGTATTCAAAGATTTCAACCGAATGTATGCCCCAGAAAGACTGTACACACCTCCACGTGGAGGGGGGGGGAGGCTTGTCCCCCTTGCGGGGGTTTGGGGGGGCTAATCCCCCCCAGCTGGGGGGTCCAGGGGCCAGTGGCCCCCTGGCGGGGGTTCGAGGGTAGCGCCCTCGAAGCTAAAAATAGATGTAAAATTCTTGTAAAAGTATAGTAATTTCTAGTCAATCTGGGCCATTCATTAGGCAAATGATCTGATGGTAGAAGTTATGTTTTAATTTAGGGTCTTTTTCCCTAGAAGGCAACCCTTCGCTATATATGAGGGAATTGTATTGCGTCTATGTAGATCTGTATTTTGAGTGAGGAAAAGGGAGGATATTGGGAGCGAAAAGGGAGTTACAACGGATCTGCTGTAGGTTGTATCTCTTTAGTTTGCTGGATAATATAATAAAAGAAGGACTAGTTGTTTCTTCGTGGATGTAGCCCAAACTAGGTGAACCACGTATATCTGTGTCTCTCTTGTTTTATGCATTTTCTGTGTTTATATTTCTGCAATATTTTATGTGTTCCATTGCTCTGTAATATATAATTTTCTAACATGCCTTTCAATTTTGCTTCTACCCATTGATACCATTCTTCAAACCATCCATCTTAGCTTCTATTACTTTTTGTGAGAGTGAAATTTGTTGCACTTGGTCTCATAGTTTTGATATATCATGTTGCAATGTGTACCTTTTGTGTGTTGTGCAACCAACTCACAAAATAGAATGAGAGATAGATCAACGACTTCAAAATTAGCCTCTTCGAGGGGGCAAACTCCTTTACATTACACAAATGAACAATTCTTTGATGATTCAAATGAAAAAACCTCCTTTCTATATATAGGAGTATAAGGAGTCACAATATAATCAAAGTTGACATAACAATAATAATGTAAGGGCACAATAATAACAATAGTGGGCTTCTATGGGGCACAATGATAAGAATATGGGGATAACAGGGGCACAAGAATAACAATAAGGGGCTATGCATTCTTTGACTCTAGTGCAGGAACTAGATATGTGGTGCAGGAACCAAATAGTCTTATAATAAATTGGTGTAGAAATCCTCATGAGTGTAGGAATTTGAAGCATGGTGCAGGAACCAGGCAACCTTATAATAAAATGGTGCAGGAATCCTCATGAGTATAGGAATCCCAATTGGTATAGGAATATGATGCATAGTATAGGAAGGTGAGTACAAGATCAAAGCCTGTTGGCATATGCGTAAAAAGGTAATCAACTGAGTTTAAACCTACAAACACACAAACTATTATTAATGATGCTTTTAATGTTTAAATCTCGTTACGACAAGGGAATCATGGAAAATCGTAAATACTTGCTTTATTGTCTCCAAGAATGCATAAAATCACGACAATAACCATTCAAAATAAATAAACGAATGAGGTATTTCCGAGTAAAAGATGATATAAAGCAAGACAAAACAGAGGCCTAACAAGAGTCTCCATGAGGGTTTCCACCTATCACTATTGTAAATCACTTCTGCTACAGTGAACATGGGATGATCCAATCTACTCTTCTAGGCTGGCCAACAATTGGTCTCCAATCTTCCAATCTAGCAGTCACTTTCATCCATCAAAGTATTGCACATTAGGCTAATATTCACCTAACCTTCAGTTGACAATGTCATTTTTTGATGGATTTTAAAGGCTACTTTGGGTAGCCAACACGCTTCCCTCCACCAATCCAATGGTACTCAATCCAATCATTGCAAGATTTTCTCCTAGTTGAGGTCTCCAACTGCCCAAGTCAACCTCAACACATGGCTCCAAAGGCTACAAATGTCCACACAATAGGACCGGTCCAACTAGAAACCAACTCAACATTATCTCATCAACAAGTACATACCTTCATGGGCTGAATATTGTTGTAGTTCTATGGTCTGGTTAGGGCACATTAGACTTCCACATCATCCCTTCCAAATCTGCCACCCAAGCATCTTTATTGTTGTGACTGTCCTTCCTTGATGCATTGATCCTACACGCTAGCTATCGGGGCACTTTCCAGCCCTCTTTTCACACTTTTGGTCCTCCAAAAATAATGAAACATAACTTGGCGTGCTCTTCTAATTTTCTCCTTCAAACAAGGTTTGTCCACATGAAAACTTTCCCATAATTATCACTGAAATTAGCCTTATCTCCTGCTCAAATTCAGACCCAAACAGAGAAGAATAACACCCCAAATCATTCTCAATTTGCCTTTAGTCCTACATCCTTCCTCCTGTAGTAGCTCAACCTAATCACAAGTGTAATCTTACCCAAACAGAACCCTTAACTCCTCCATCCTCCTTCTCTTGAGATCGTCCTTTTTTAGAGAGAAATCTATGAGTTGATGCGCTTCTTGGATGCTAAAATGACTTCCATACACCTTATATTTATACCAAAACTAAGGGCTCCACGAATTTTTTGAAGAGACATGTCTCTTGGACCAATTTGACTCGAGCCTACATGACTTGATTGTCTAATAATTAATTGTCAACTTCAAAAATTCATATGTCATCAAGGACGTCTCAAAATTTAACAATTCTCTAATCGTTAGATTCTTCTTTCCACCCTTTATCATCTCTTCCCATCACATGTCCAAAATTCTCCATGGTTTTGTCTCAAATCATGATGGGTGCAAAACCCCAACCTTGGGTTCCAAGCCCACAAGTAAATCTTTTGGTGCTCCACCCTCCAAACACTGAAACCTAGGGGCTTGGAGTACCTCCCAAGCTACTCAAAAATCAACATGGTGATCTCATACACACTACAATTGTGGTTTAGATTTGGTCTTAGAGGGATAGGAAACCTGTGGAGGTTACTTGGGCTAGGAATTTAGATAGAATTTACTAGTTGGCAAGGTTGTTGGTACATGGTTGTCATTGATGTCAACCCAAGAAGCACCAGGAGATGCCCCCGTTAACCAATATGACATGGAAACTCCTATATGAATTCTCCTTGTCGATATGTTTTCAGTGGTATGTGGCATGCCACGTAATTCTTCACAGTTTGAGAGAGATTCCAAATTGAAGTTGAAGACCCCAATTAGTGGGCTAAAACACCAAGTAGTGATGACATGGAACTCTTTCATTATTTATTGACCATTAGACATCAAGAGTGAGGGTTCTTTATCATGTTTTGTGGAGAAACCTTATCAAGGAAGGCATCACAAGTGTCTTGTACCCATAAGGTTCCTACATCCCATTAAAAGCTAAATTCATTCACCTTAAGGCCCAGAAGTATTTTTGCTTAGGGTTTAAGTTAATCAAATAAATTGTAAAAATTCAACATTAAGCTCCTAAAATCCTCCAAGGACTTCTCTTATGAAGCCCATCCACACTCTATAAAAAGAGACCTCTTACATCCTCCAATTATAGCACTTCTCATGACATATCCTTAGTATTACCTCTGAAATTCTTTTGGCCCTAAAGGAATCAACACAAAATTCAAGAGATATGGTATAGACCTGGATTTTGTTTCTATTTTTATTTGGGTCTAGTGGTTCATTGGGGTGTTTTCTTCTTGTAGGATCAAGCACATAATTATATGAATATTACTCTCTTCTTTGTGAAAGATCCAAGGCCCTAAATTTTTGTGGTTAGGGAATCACCGTAGGTCTACTATTTTAGAAGAGTGAGGTGTATAAGGGCTTGTAAAAATGTTTTAAAGGAACCTATACTTTGGTCCAAATTCTATGTATGCAACCTCCCCGAGTCTTTGTTTTAGGACAATTTTTTTTTTTACATTTCAAGTCTCTTGACCATGAACAAAATGCATCATTTTAGGACAGCAAAGGAGACTTTTTAATTTTTAACTCTAGCATCCCTCGATAAAGGCTTGATCTATCCTTAAATTCATATCCTTGAACACCAAAAAAATGTTATTTTCTATGGCCTAAAGAAACAATAGCAATTAGTCACAATTAAAAACAACGAGAGGAATTTGAAGATCAAATTCTAAGTTCATGATTTAAAGGAGAATTTGTGATTCAACCTCATATAAACCTGTGGTTAGGGCTTGAGTCAGTGACAATAATTTTCAACAAGGAAAAGATAAATCTAATTCTATTTCAGTCATACCTGAGGCATGATCTCTCTATGAACAAGTATTGGATTCACATTTTTAACTGAGGAATGAGCAATGTCCTAAGTTGATACCTGATTTGACATAATGCAAAGATATAAAAAATTATACATATACATGTTAGAATATCACACAAGGGGAAGTCGTTCTTATCAAGAAAACTATGCAGTACATCCCTTTCTTTAGTAAGAATATATAAGCCTCAATTGACCGACATGAACAGTCCAAGACAACAAATATAAGCATTTTTATTTGAAAGGTATTTGTAGTGGATAGAGGTAATATATGAAATTAATATTATTGTTATTAATTGAAGTTGGAGATCTGTACAAGAATCTATTAGTAAGGATATCATCATCAACATTGATTGTATGATTAGAAGTTCTTATGCATAGTCTAACCTACTTGAGTTTCGCTACAACAAATTTTGAAGCAGTTAAGGTCTCACCTTACAGAGCTATAAAGGCATAGAAATTTCACGAGTAGTGAAAGTAGAGAAGTTTCATTATCATTAAGGGTAGAACAGAAAAGGCAGAAAACACTCCAAGTTTTCATCAACTCGCATTAAGGAATTTTTGTGATAGTTCAATTCATTGTACAAATTGTGGAGTTTTATGTTGTAAAGGAATTATTGTACAAAAAAAAAGAATTCATTTTGTCCCTATCGTTGGTACAAGGGTTTAGGTCCTAAGGTTTTTTGTTGGGACAGGGGATTTAGGTCTAGGGTTTTGGCCATTCAAATTAAAAATCATTATATGTCATTGTAAGTGGAGCATTGTTCCTTGTACGCGAGTCCAAACTTTTGAAATTATTTTTTGTGATTTTCAGGGTTGCAGGGTGGTGTTAGGTAGGTGGTTGAAGTCACCTTCATTTTGGTGCCTGAAAACACTTCAGGGTGGTAGGGTGCTAGGGAAATTTGGTGCTTACTAGGGTGTTGGTGCATCCATTCAGATGATTGTTGATAAAACGTAGGGTGTTATGGTGTCCTTCCAATGGTTGTTGAAGAAGAATGATTTTATAGAGTTCTAGGGAGTTGTAGCTTCTTTTCAGTTGGAGTTGAATATTTAAAGAACTTATTAGAAAAGTGTTCAGTGGTTTTTGACCTAGACGAGGTTTCCCACCTAAAAATCATTGTGTTCATTATGTATTGTTTATTTATTGTTTTAAATACTGTTGAAGAATAACTAATGCTCTAAAAATATTAATAATTTACTAGATGCTAAGAAATATTGATTCAACCCCGTCTCAGTATTTCCAACAATTGGTATCAGAGCAAGCTCCTTCAATATCAGATTAACAACTGAGGAGATCAATGAATGGAATAAGACATAATTCCTATACTTAATGGAAAAAACTATGCATTTTGGGTTGGAAAGATGAATTCATATCTTCAAGTAGAAGGGTTTGATGTTTGGAAAGTTGTGTTGACCAAATACAAGGAGTCGTCAACTACTCCATCCGATAGATATGAAAAAAAAATTTATGAAAGCCAGGCTAGAGCTAAAAAATCACTCCATAATGGCGTGATAGATTTTGGGACAAGCAAATCAAAAAAAGAAATTTGGGACAAGCTTCAAAATACATATGAAGGAGACAAGAAGGTAAAGGAGGCCAAGCTCCAAACCCACTTAGGACAATATGAGTGGGTGAGAATGAATGAAGAGTAAAACATTTCAGCCTTTTTCCTTTATCTTGATGAAAGAGTCGCTGCTTTGGAAGCATTGGGAGAACCTATGGATAACAAGGTAGTTGTTCGAAAAGTTGTAATATCTCTTCAAGAAAGGTTCAACGTTAAAGTCTCCATGTTAGAGGAAAAGGATGATTTGGAAAAACTCACCATGGATCATTTGCATGGAATAATGACACCATATGAAATGAGAAAAGAACCATATGGTCCATTCAATTGAGAAGCAACATTTACAATATCCAAGAAGACTGAGAAAAACAAACAGGAATCAAGATCAAGCTCCGACTTCTGCAGAGAAGAAGAAGAATACTCAGATGAAGAAATAACTAACTTTGTGAAAAAACTAAAAAGAGGAACATGTAATTTCAATGACAAACTTCCATTTATATGTTTTGAATTTGGTGAGATTGGTCACTTTGTAGCTAAATATCCTCATAAAGGAAAGAAGGGTCAAAGAATATTTAACAAGCAAGGTAAGAAGAAAAGCTTAATGTTTTTTCTCTAAAGAAGGCAACTCCTCATATGAAGAAGGAAGTGATAGCGACAAAGAAAATAATAGAGGAAGAGTGTTATTCATGGTGCAAGATAATAAGAAATAACCTCTTGAAAAAGAAGAAGAAGAAGAAGAAGATCAGATGAATGAAATCGACTTTCAAAATGAGATGAATAGTGTAAGGAACTCAAGGTTGAAAAGGTGAATGTCAAAAATCTTAAAGACGAATTGAAGATAGCAAAAGATCATGCCAAGAGATTGTGTGAGAAGAATGAGGAATCGAAGGAAGTCATTATCAACCTTAAGGCCGAATAAAAAAAAAAAAAAAAAAAGGCTAGGGAAGAATTAGAAGCAAGGATAGTCCAACTATAGAAGGAAACAAAGAAAAGAGGCAATGTACAAAAAAACTTTACAAACAACTCTAGAGCATTATATCAACTCTTCAATAGTCAAAGGCCATACAATGATAAGTTTGGTTTGGATTACAGAGAAACAATAAAAAAATATTCAAGCTCCTCTATGACAGGAAAAATAAATGGACAAAAAACTTATGCGGAAACTGCTACAGGATCTATCAAGTGAAACAATTTCCCATCATAACCAAAATTTCAAGATATACAAAATCAACAAGATGGCTCTTGGAGAATGCTTCCATGAAGGAGGTTTCCTCCTCTCAGGTATCAACCCATCTTTCATGGTTTTTTTTTATTCTTGTGGAAATTTTGGACATATAGTTATAATTTGTCAAGCTTATGGTTGGAACATATGCAAATTTAGAAGGCCCTTTAAGAATGGTTATCCTAGAAGTTCGCAAGAAAATTACAGGCAAAATTACAACATGTTTGATTACTGAAGAAATGAAGTAGAATGTTATAAATGCAACAATTTTAGACATCTAGCTAAAGATTGTAGGTTTACTGCTCCCCCAAGGGAATCACAATAGAATCAAAATGAACAAGTCTAGAAGAAAAAAAAACGGAAGGTTGTAGTCTTGCTCTAAAGGCTTAAAGATAAAAGAATGTATGGTATGTTGATAGTGGTTGTTCAACACATATACCAAGAGACAAGAACAAATGCATATCTTTGAAAGAAGTAAAAGAAGGAACAATGTCTTTTGGGACTGATGGATCTGCAAATGTTATAGGAATAGGTATTGTCAAGATTGAAAGAAAGGATTCTATAACATAAGGTGTGCTTCTCATTGAAAATATGAATCACAGTCTATTGAGCATGAGTCAAATGGGTGATCAAGGACATACAATGCTTTTTGACTCAAGGAAATGTGAAATAAGAAGAGAGGAATCTGGCCAACTGGTGGCTACTACAACTAGGAATCCAAACGACATATAGACTTTGGATAACACAGCTAAAGGTTGTTTCTTGGAAAAAGAAGATGAGAGTTGGCTTTGACACATATGGATGACACATATAAACTTCAACAATATCATCAGGATTAGTAAAAAGGAAGTTGTGAGAGAAACACCACTTATTTTGAAACCAACCAATGTTATATGTAAACATTACAGCCATGGAAAATATACAAGAGTTGAATTTAAGAGGAAATAATATTCCACATCAAAACCATTAGAATTGATACATATTTATATGTGTATACCAATGGAAACTAAAGGACTATATGGTGAGTTGTATTTCATGTTAATAATTGATGATTATACTAGGATGATGGCAGCGAGCTTTCTGAAGAAAAAGTCTAAAGCATTCAAATGTTTCAATATCTACAAGGAAATGGTTGAGAATGAAATGGATTTGAAGTTAAAATGTTTAATATTAGACAACAGTTGAGAATTTACATCTAAATCATTTCAATGGTTCTTTGAGGAACATGGAATAAATAGGTAATTCTTGACAATTAGGACACTGTAGCAAAATGGAGTTGTTCAAAGAAAGAATGGAGTTGTAGAAGAAATGGCCATAACAATGTTGAATGCTTCAAAATTAAATAACAAATTTTCAGCTCAAGCTATTGATAAAACAATGTATATTTTGAATAGAGGTTTGCTTGGAAGCAATTTTGGTATGACTCCATAGGAACTATGGAGAGGAAGACCAACAAATGTAGCAAATGCTGCATTAAAAGGGAAGATAAGAAAACATGAAAGTCTAATTCTCGAGTAGAAGAAGACATCTTTGTTGGTTATTCTTGCGAAAGAAAAGCTTATAGATGTTACAATCAGAGGCTCAACTGAATAGTTGAAATCGTCAATGTAACAATTGATGAAGATCATGGCCCAAAGATTGAAAAAGGAAGCTCCTCTTCAAGCAAACCAAAGACACGAAATATAGAACTTGAAAATATCAAAGAGGAAGCCCCAAAGCAAGCATAATCAAATGAAGAAACAAATACCAGCCAAGAACAACAAGCACCCCCGAAGACTCCTAAATAATGATATCAATTGAATCATCCTTCAAATCAAATCATTGGGGATATAAATTAAGGCAAGGGAACCAAAATAAATTGACAACTTCACGCATCACAACAATCCCATCTTACTCTCTTGGCCACATTTGAGCCAGACAACTTTGAAGAAGCAAGTCATGATGAACATTAGGTGGCTGCTATGAACGAAGAGTTGGATCAAATTGAAAAGAATGACACTTAGGAATTGGTTCCACGACCTAATAACAAAAATATCATTGAAAAAAATGGGTTTTCAGGAACAAGTTGAATGAGGATGAATAGGTTACCAAGAACAAAGAATGGTTGGTCTGCAAAGGATATGCATAGGTGAAGAAATTGATTTCGAAGAGACATTTTCTCCCATTTCTGGAATGGAAACCATCAGGATGTTCTTGGTTTATGCATGTTCGAGGAAAATCAAAGTATATCAAATGGATGTGAAATCATCATTTTTTAATGGAGAGTTAGAATAAGAAGTATACATAGAACAACTTGAAGGACTTTTTCTCACTGAAAAGAAAGATTATGTTTGCAAGTTAAAGAAGGCATTGTATGATCTCAAACATGATCCTAGGGCTTGGTATGCCTGTCATGATAAGTACTCGCAAAAACAAGGATTTAAGAGAGGAAATGTCAATAACAATCTTTATGTAAGGGTTGAACATGATAGATTGACGATTATTAAAGTATACATGGATGATATAATCATTGGGAGTGATGATGATAGATTAAGCAAGAAGTTTGCAGTAGATATGCAGAGTGAGTTTCAAATGTCATTACTCGGTGAGTTGATATTTTTCTTGGGACTTTAGATATCTTAGGAAGACAAGGGAATATTCATTTAACAAGCCAAATATATCAAGTAAATGTTCAGAAGAGGTTTCAAATGGAATATTGCAAATTTGTTAGCACCCCAATGGTGACAGGTTGAAAGTTGAGCATAGTTTACTCATCTAAGGATGAGGATCAAAGGATGTATAGATTTATGATTGGAAATCTCTTGTATTTAACAGCTTCCAGGACATATGTGATGCAGGCAGTTGGACAAGTAACACGATTCCAAGTTGCACCAAAATAATCCCATGTCGTTGCAATGAAAAGGATCTTTCGATATCTCAAGGGAACAACATAATATGGATTATGGTATCCTAAAGGAAATGAGTTAACCATTGCAGCCTATACAGATGCAGATTGGTTAGGAAGTGTTAATGATCATAAAAGCGCTAGTGGAGGATTTTTCTATCTAGGTGGTTGTCTTGTTTCATGGTTGAGCAAGAAGCAATCTTCAATATCCTTATTCAAAACAAAAGCATAATACATAGCAACAACAACTTGTTGTACACAGGTCCTCTAGATGAAATAAACCTTGCAGGATCTTCAAGTGAAGTTTGATGAGCCCATTCTGATATTTTGTGATAACATTGATGCCATAAGTATCTCCAAAAATCTTGTGATGCATTCAAAAATGAAACACATTCCGATCAAGTACCATTTCGTTAGAGAAAAAGTTGCAAAGAAGAACATAAAAGTTGAATATATTGGGACAAAAAAAAAATTGTTGATATCTTTACCAAACTTTTACCACGTAAGACATTTGAGTATCTTCGCCAAAAACTTGGGATTCTCGCAAGTTCCAATTAGATTTTTCTTTTATCTCATCAAGCAGACAAAGGGAGTAGAGGCAGGTCACAAGTCCACATGAAGCAGGTAGGTTGTCAGGGGGAGTCACCATTTTACACTGATGTCAATGGGGGAGAAAAAGCAGACTAGGAAGGTTAGAAGCATGATGTCATGGGGAGATATGATCACAATGGGGAGTACATGTGTTGCCATGAATTCCAAAGGGGGACATTGTTGATAGGTGGTTGTCATTGATGTCAACCCAAGCAACACAAGGAGATGGCCCAGTTTATTTGACCAATATGACATGAAAACTATGTGTTTCTCACACCCACAACACCCTAAATGGATTCCTCTCGTTAAGATGTTTCTGGTGGTATGTGGCACACCACATAGTTCTTCATTAGTAAGAAGAGATAAGTCTTGCTTGACCGACATGATCAGTCTAAGACAACAAATATATGCAATTTTATGTGAAAGGTCTTGGTAGTGGATAGAGGTAATATATAAAGTGGAGATTCTTGTTATTAATTGAAGTTGGAGATTTGTACAAGAATATGTTTGTAAGGATATCATCATAAACATTAGCTGTATGATTAGAAGTTCTTATGCATAGTTTAACCTACTTCAATTTGGCTACAACAATTTTAGAAGCAATTAGGGTCTCACCTTATAGAGTTATAAAGGCAGAGTAGTTTCATCAATAGTGTAAGTAGAGAAGTTTCATTGTCATCAAGGGAAGAACATAAAAGGTAGAAAACACTCCAAGATTTGATCAACTCACATCAAGGCATTTTCGTGATAGTTCAATTCATTGTACAAATTGTGGAGTCTTATGTTGTAAAGGGATATTTGTACATTTTTTTTTTTTTTGTAGAAGTCGTTTTATCCCTGTTGTTGGTACAAGGGTTTAGGTCCTAGGGTTTGTTGTTGGACAAGGGATTTAGGTCTAGTGTTTTTGTCAGCTAAGGAAAAATCATTGTAAGTGGACCATTGTCCCTGGTATGGGAGTCCACAGTTCATGAAATTATTTTTTGTCATTTTTCAGGGTGGTAGGGTGGTGCTAGGGCAAGTTGGTGCTTGCTAGGGTGTTGGTGCATCCATTTAGCTGACTATTAATAAAACCTAAGGCATTAGGGTGTCCTTCGAGTGGGTGTTGGAGAATAATGTTTTTCTAGAGTTCTAGGGAGTTGTAATTTTATTTTCAGTTAGAGCTTAAGATTCAAAGAACTTATTAGAAAAGTGTTTAGTGGTTTTTGACCCGGAGGGGGTTTTCCACCTAAAAATCCTCGTGTTCATTGTGTACTGTTTATTTATTGTTTTAAATATTGCTGAAGAATAACTACTGCTCTTAAAAAGATTAATATGTTACTAATTGCTAAAAAATATTGATTCAGCCCCCTCTCAGTATTTTCGACAAAGGTAGCATATTCAATTGGGTGGCCCCAACAAGAGCACTACAATCGAGCCATCGTAACTAAATATTCTTTTTATTATTTTAATTATGTAAAATGACCATAAATAAATTTTTAATCAAGTTGTTGACACGTTATTATCAAATATGTGGAATTTTAAATATGTTGTTTTTTCTTTATATGTTATGAAATTGTAGAAATTTTATGAAAGTTTAAGGACTTCAGAATGGGTCCTTACACATATAGCATATAAATTTTCTTGGTCTTTACATTAGTTTCAGGGTTAAAATATTATTAAACTTCCTTTTGTCTTATGCATATTTGAGGGTTAAAGAGTTCGCTATTTTTTCTTAAGAGATATAAATAAATATTCAACTTGATAAGTATGATCATTATGTTCTTAAATGTGTGAGTTTTTTAAAATATTTTTTTATTACAATTTTAAAAGCTCATTAATATAGATAAATGATTGTGGTTAGATGTTGTATATAATTAGATGTTCTATATGAAGCACTCAAATTGCCTCATTCTAATGAGGGTGGTTTGGTATTATTAGTAGATCTTCTTTTTTATCATCCATATTACTTGAATAGCCCTAAAATGTTAGATGTCTTTATAGAGTTATGCGTTTCCAATATGTTAATGTTTTACCTATCCCATTCATATTTTCAAATATTACACGATCTTTAAAACTGAGCAGAAGCTTTAAACAAAGTTTGATAAAGAAAATTCCGCATATAAAAGTGAAACTTTAATTTTTTGACATAATTCTTACCCAATTTTAAAACAAATATCCGTAGTGCCACATTGAAATTTTATTGAAAGCCATAAATAAATAAAGGAGAATATAAATAGGAGTTGTTTATAATGCGATTTTTTGGAGATTCCGGCGACGGAATCCGGCGGAAGAAATTGAGTTTAAATCTTGATTTGTTGCAGTGAAAATGGTTTTTTAACTGCATATTTGGATTCAGCACCCTCACAAACCCCTGGGACACTTTGATTGTGTAGAAACTAGCTATCAAACTTGCTATTCCAATAAATTACTGCCAGATTTTGACCGGAAAAACCCACCAAAAAAACTTTCAAAAAATCGCATAATAGACAACTGCATATAAATGCAGTAGTCTATAACGCGACTTTTTGAAAGGCTTTCCGGAGGATTTTTCTGGCCAAAATCCGGCAGCAATTCATTGGAATCCCAAGTTTGATAGCTAGTTTCTGCACAATCAATGGCTCCCAGGGGTTTTTCAGGGCGCTGAATCCAAATATGCAGTTAAAAAACCATTTTAACTGCTAAAAATCAAGATTTAACCTCATTTCTTCAGCCGGATTCCGTCACCGGAATCTCCAAAAAATCGCATTATAAACAACTCCCATATAAATACCACCTTTTATCCCATGTCAAAATATTAGTAAATGTGAAAGAAAGACGGAAAACAAATCCCTTTGTAGAATAAAATCCAAAATCGCCTCTCCGATCCCATGCAACTATCCGGACCCACCTTTAAAAAAAAATGGGGAGGATGAAATGTGAATTCGTGCGCTAAGCAATTGCAGCTAAATCCAAGTGCCATATTAGTCTTAAACCTTAACACCCAAGTATTTCAGATCCGGTTAAAAAAAATTAGGGAGGATGAAATGTGAATCCGTGCACTAAGCAATTGTTGCTAAATCCAAGTGCCATATTAGTGTTAAACCCAAGTATTTCAGATCCGCGAGCAAAGCCGGCATAGCTAAACCCTAACGGCGTGAATGCTAAATCCCTAACCCTAATGGCATATAATCATCTTTCTTTCTCCTAATTGCACAGACAAGTATTTCAGATCGCCGAGAAAGCAGGCATAGCCAAACCCTAATGGGTTGATGCTAAAACCCTAACCCTAATTGTGAAAGTTATCTGTGTTTCCCCTAATTGTATAAGTATTTCAGATCCGCGAGCAAATCCGGCATAGCTAAACCCTAATGGTGTGAATGCTGATACCTAACCCTAGTTACGCCGTAAGGCGTTCCCTCTGAAATCAACTATCCTAAATGCCTCCCCGTTAGATATTTTGTTAGACGATTGAATGAAGATGATCCATTGATTTGAATGCCATGATGGTTGCATACTAACTATTTTCGCTGCGAATTCAAACGTGTTTATTTGCCGTGCGTTTCGCTTTGGATAGCTAATCGGTTGCTCTCCCACAATCTTGATGCTCTCCACGTCTCTTTGATTGTGTAGTCACGCAGGACGGATTAGACCGCGAGATAGGCGTAACTAGCTGCGACGATCAGAGTCGTGAGTTTCCTGTAAACCAGACAGGGGTGCTTCACATCGATTACAGATCAGGCTGGGGGACCATGTTATCTCTAACCTTACGTATATCGTTCAGGCAGAACCAAAATCTGCGGTAAGAAGATCTCGGGTTGCTTTTCCGTTAACTGAGGCACAGAAAACCCAAAGCAATGTGAACTGCAAAGGGAATTTAGGACTGCCATCATTGGACGAGTACGAGATATTGGCAGCTCACTCAATGTTGAAAATATTTAGCTTTAATGGGAAAGAATTAGCCGTTGACGAAATTGCTACGCCCGGTTGAAGAAATTGCTTGGGTATCTTAGAGAAAATTCGTGTTCACTGGAAAGAGAAAAATAAGTTTTACTAATTTTTACAGAATTCAGAACCTTCGGCTCTTTCTGCGTCTTATACTTCTTGTGTTGCAGTTAAATGGGCATTGGATGAATTAGTTTTTGAGGGAGATGAATTGATGCTCATCCACGTGAGGCATCCCATTGTTGCCATTCCAACTCCGAGTAAGATAATTCTAATTCTAACTCCCTTGAATTTCAATTTTTTATTTTTCAGATTGAATAGTTCAAGAGTTTTTATTAGGCGGATAGGCATGTCTATTTCGAAGTGGTTTTATAGAATTTTTATTCTTTAAGAGTATATAATTAGTTTAAATTAATAATCTAATAAATTTTTTATATAACAAAATTAATAATTATATTTTCTATTATTATATATATTTTATTAATAAAATTAATAATTTATATTTTCTTATTTAGGAGTTTCATTAATTTTGAAGAACTCTGTATTGAACAGATTAAAAGACTAGTCTATATTACTGGATAATGCTGACAGCTCAGAAGAACTCTTTATTGAGATTACACTCTATTGAGATTAAAACACTACTTCTACGGATTACAGTGAACTCTGTATTGAGATTAAAATACTGTTCTTTTTAATTTGGATAGTGCTGACAGCTTGCAAGAACTTTTTATTGGGATTACACTCTGGATGGAGATTCTATAATATTGGATAGTACTGACAGCTTAGAAGATCCCGTTATTGGGTTTAGAAAACTATAATTTATTCATGAATGCTATTTGACGAGGTTACAGCTTAATTCCCAAGACCAGTCTGTCTTAGCTGTTTCTGCACGGATTAAATTCATTGAAGTGGTAGATGGAGGTGATTCTGATACCTATTTGTTCTGCATTTTTGGTATGGATGGCTTGCAGACATTTGCCTATTTTGGTTAAGAAATGCTTTACAGGAGGTTGCAATTCGCACTTTGCTTGAAAGAGTTTATTGATTGCTTACACTACCCCTCTAGTGTCAGGCTGCAATTTGTATTTTTGTCAGCCATATTGATTTTTTACACTACCTGGTACCCACTGTAAATTGATCTTTGTATTGCTATTTTTGTTAGCCCTTACTCACTGCACAAAATAATGAGCTTATGCAAACCATTAAAGTAGGATGACAGAATTGATCTTCATGTTTATTGGTTGATCATAAAGTAGGTTCAGGTCAGGCACTATCCCAGGTGTCAATTTGAATATCCTAGAATTTTGAGAATTGTTATTGATCTTATTTCCAGAAAGATCAGGACCTGAGGAGTGTGCAGCTCCTGGTTTATTAAACACTTCCTGAGAATGCCCAGTATTTGCCTCAGAATAAGAAGTTTCTTCAGACTTTGAAGCTTGTGAGACCTGAATGCTTATATCTGAGACAGAATTGATGTTCATGTTTATTGGTTGATCATAGGGTAGGTTCAAATCAGGCACTATATCAGATGTCAATTTGCATATCCTAGAATTCTGAGAATTGTTATTGATCTTATTTCCAGAAAGCGAATCTGTACTCTGTATTCCTAAATTGTCTGTATCTTCTGTTTCCCACGACACAGTTTAAGACCTATCAGAGCCATCATCCAGAGGCAACGTCACTCTTTCTCGTATCCTAGGTGTACCTACTCTTTGTGATGTTAGACTGGTGTCAACAACTGTAAATATAAAGGATTGTACTTGTTTAGGTTCAAGATAGGAACAGGGATGGCCTGCATGCCCATTTTCTTTATCTCCATTCTCAGAAGTATGGAAGCATTCTGGCTTCACTTCGACTCCAGTTATACCATGTGATCAACACAGACACAATCAACTGCCATAGAGTGCAAAAACCTTGTCTCTTGTTATCAGCGTTGCCAAGAGCCATGGTCGCAGGCTTTGTCAATGTTGCTCCAAATGTTAACCCAAGGTCTCCCCCAAAAGGTACTTCTTCTACTTCTGGTTCAAGATTTGTTCAATAGGCTTCAAGATTTCTCCAAAAAACTCTCCAAGATGCTGATTCAAGGTTATTCAAAAAGCTTCAAATTCTGTTCAAGAGATTGATACATAATATCTTTAGAAGCTGCTCCAAAGCTCTTCAAGGGTTATGGAGAGTCATTCCAAGTACATCACTCTACATCACTGGTTTGAGATCATTGCACTGGTCAATGTTCTGATTTGGAGGTCAAAACATAGAACCTATTTGCACAATCGCATTGACTCCTCACAGTGCTCCACTATTCATCATTTATTCCATTGTACATACCGACACTTATTTCGGACTTGCATCAACTGAGCATGGCCAGTTTTCCTAATGAATAGAGATCTAAGCCTTGCATATTACCCTTTGCAATCGACTTCTTAAACTGTTCAATTAAACTGTTATATGTACCTTCGCTGACAACTTGAAGGAGGTCTGAATTTTTTATTCAAATAGGCTGAATAGAACTTCAGATGATGTGTCTGCATTTGTTATCACTGAGTTGTTCCTCAGATCTCATTGACCAGTTCTTTTTCTTCACCAAATTCAGTGCCAAATAGGGAGATGAGGTGCTTATTTATATTAGTTCAATCCACAGTGAACCGTCATGACTATAGGAGGAGGTCAACTTGAGTTTAGTTTGCGCTGACTCCTGCAATTGATAGTAAACCCATGCTTTTGATATTGCTTTGTGATTGTTATGCCAGTACGATCCCATTTGGGTTGTGCTCATATAGCTTGTTTTCGGACTTTCTACCGTGCTTTGAATGAATAGCTTTCTACTTTCTTTCAATCAATAGCTTTCTACTTTCTTTCATTTTGGTGTATTAAACTTCAATGAGTACTATTGTTTTATGCTGGTTGTATTATTTTATGTTTATCGTACGGTTAGAGTGCAAGGAATTATTTTTACCCCGAATAAACTTCATAAATTTCAACCTTGAAAGACTCATTAATTTCACCAAAAAACTTGAATTGTGTGGATTTAAACTCAACATCCAGACCACACCAATCAACAAATCTCCTAAACATTTCAAGCATGTAATGTCCTCTTCAAATTGAGGATTAATGAGAGACGAATTGGCCTATCCAACCTGTAGGCTATAGTCTTGATAAAGGGATAAAAACACAATGTTTCCCAATTTGAGGCAAAAATTTGGTCGGCTGGGACCAAAGAACCCAAAACTAGGGGTTGCACTCACAATCCCTCACATCTTGAAGCCCATGGAGAAATCTATAAATATGAGAGGAGTTGAGATCAAATGATCATCTTGTGGATCAAATCATTTGTTTTCTTGAGCTTTAGCTCTGAGGGTTTTAAGACCCCTTACCTCTCTTATCAATTTTGGTGGTGAAAGATCCCACCCTAGTTGATAAACCATCTTTTTCTTATTTCTATTCTGACACAATAAAGAGTGACATCTTCTGAAAAGGATGAGTTATTGGATTGAAGGTTAAAACACTGGAAGCTCAGTTGGGAAGAAGATCGAAGTCCCTGTGGCATTCTAATGAATTTTTGGACAAAGGCCACCCCAGATGGTCATGATCGAAGCCAAGAAGCAGAAAAACCCATCATAGATACAACAATAATGGAACAAACAAAAACAAATTTGTACCAAATCCATTTGTTGTTTCATTTTAGAATTTTGTTGTTGTAATTTCCATTTCAAAACTCCATTACTTCCCCTGCACCTATAGTCTTAGGCTCTCATATTCATAAAAACAATGTACAAAATTTTGCTTGAGTTAGTTTTAGATTATAAAATCTACCCATTTCAAAACTCCATTGCTTCACGTGTACCTATCTTCTCAGGCTCTCATATTGATAAAAGCAATGTAGAAAATTTTGGTTGTTAGTGTTAGACTATAAAATCTACCCATTTCAAAACTCCATTGCTTCACCTACACCTATCTTCTCAGGCTTTCATATTGATAAAAACAATGTAGAAAATTTCGGTTGAGTTAGTTTCAAACCATAAAATCTACCCCAACTTCATCTAATGGGCTTGTAATATAGCCTTCTTTCCCGTATTTTCTTGATTGTAAAATAATGTTAAAGTAAACCGAGAGTTAGAAATATTTTTCAACAATAGTCACTTGCATCTGATTATTATCTCACTTGGTTTTCATCCTTATGGCTTAATATGGACAGAACATTTTCTGCAAGATAATGAAAGCCTATTGTGTCTTTGAAAGATCGATTTGATTAATGAAGGACATAAGTTAAAAATGCAGTGATCATCCTCTAAACAAATATATATACTCTGTATATATCAAAGCAACAGACTGAAGGCACTGAATTTGCCCATTTCAGACTCATATATGGTATATCTATTCAAATTTTTACATAAACCAATATTTCATCCACAGTGGCTAATAGTAGTATATATCAAAGATTGAAGGCACTGAACTGGCCCAATTCACTCATATATCTACTCAAATTTCTACACAAACCAATATTTCATCCACCATGGCTAAGAGTATATATCAAAGTAGCAGACTAAAGGCACTGAACTTGCCCATTTGAGACTTATATATCTATTCAAATTTTTAAACAAACCAATGTGTGATCCACAGTGGCTAAGAGTATCTATCAAAGTAGCATACTCAAGGCACTGAACATGCCCATTGCAAAATTCAGACTCATATCTATTCAAACTTTTACACAAACCAATGTTTCATCCACATAGGCTAAGAATATATATCGAAGTAGCAGACTAAAGGCACTGAACTTGCCCTTTTCAGATTCATATATCTATTCAAACTTTTACATAAACCATTGTTTCATCCACAGTGGCTAGTGATTTTCAAAATATTTATGTATGCCATAATAAGCACTTCACGAATCAACTAGGAATTGAAGGCACTTGCACAAAGAATATAATAACAAAAAACCAACGTATTCTTGCACAATAATATTATTGATGATAACACTATGCATAAATTGCTATTGCTTTGTTGTAAGCCAAAGCAGGATCTTGATCTTCCTTGGCACAGATGTTACTGTCAGATGGACTGAGATGAATTTTTGCAGCCTCATTCCTCATTCCAACTTTATTCCTTTTCAATTTTGGGGCCATGAGAATCTGATAGCAACCAACAACTTTCTTCTTTTCCTTCTCAAACATCTCACCACCATCTTTCTGCTTTTCTTGATCTTTGCCTTGTTCCTTGCATGCACTACTGTTGAAGTCTTCACAGCGGGATTGTTGTTCTTGGGCATCAACAACATTATTAGGTTTAATGGATAGTAATTTTCCCACAAATGAAGGCATGGGTCCAACAGGATTCCCCATCAAATCTTTGAAACCCATAGCCCCCCAGTGGCAGGGATGAATCTGTTCATTCTGTGAAGATCTACTCCATCAAGAATCAAGGTGCCAAGGTTGAGAATGCCCTGTGGGTGACCAGAAGGACGATGGACCTGCAGTGCCAAGAAACTCATCCCACTGCAATGTGTGCTCCTGTAGCCCTTGAGGAGAGTGGAAAGCAGGACCCTCACAGTGCCTAGCAGGGTATCCTTGAGGCAACCCATGCAGTATATCTCCATCATCACAGTAGAGGTTTCACAACAGAGAAAACTCTCTTCCACTCTGAATATGGCCTTGTCGTTCCAAGTGGGGTTTGGGCCCCCTGTTCTGTCAATTTGCGTCGTCAGTTTTTTCTCGAAATTGATCCATACAACACAATAGGTCTGCATCATACCAAAAAGATGCATCTCCTTCAGATCTTGAGCTAACGTGATGTTAAGCTCCAGCTGTGTGTAAGCTTCCCCCATGATGTAGACTGAATTTACTGCACAAGGAAACACAATATTCAGAGACCACCCTGATTGAAATTACAGGAGAAGAAACGCCATGAATGAAATCTTTTGAAATCTGAACATTGTATAAACTGACTTATAAGACAAAAAACATCATAGACTCTCTAGCTCATGATGATGAAAGCATATGGAAATCAGTGTAGAAGGCCACCCAAATGGTCATGATCGAAGCCAAGAAGTAGAAAAACCCATTCATAGATACAACAATAATGGAACAAACAAAAACAAATTTGTACCAAATCCATTTGTTGTTTCATTTTAGAATTTTATTGTTGTAATTTCCATTTCAAAACTCCATTACTTCACCTGCACCTATAGTCTCAGGCTCCCATATTCATAAAAACAATGTACAAAATTTTGCTTGAGTTAGTTTTAGATAATAAAATCTACCCATTTCAAAACTCCATTGCTTCACCTGCACCTATCTTCTCAAGCTCTCATATTGATAAAAGCAATGTAGAAAATTTTGGTTGTTAGTGTTAGACTATAAAATCTACCCATTTCAAAACTCCATTGTGTTTCCTGGACAGTCATGGTAGCATCTGTAGGTGATTCTCGTTGCATTCTTGAATCACCTAGAGGGTTGGTTTCTCTTTTAACTGTTGATCATAGGCTTGAGGCCAATCTTGAAGAGTAAGATTCTTGCCATGATGCAGAACAAACCATGACCCTTTGTGCTATACGAGTTTTTGTATTCCTTTGGTTGGTTGATTGTGGAAACCAGTCTTTGTTTAGCCAGTTTATTGTTTCAAGCTCTTGATTTGTATTGATATATGATACTATAGGAGAGAGCGCATAATGGCCATTGGTGGTGAGATTGGTAGATTGAATACTATTGGTGGAGCTGAGGTAGGAATTTGCACAATCTTTTGTGGGATATATAGACATAAAGAAGTAAATTTACATACTACAATAAAGGCTCGTAAAACTTGACCGTGCTTCTTTTGTGAAAATTTATGATTGTAGGAAGGTCATCAAATTCTCCCTTTTATCTGCCATGGGCCTAATACCAGGCATATCCAGTTGGACAACAATGGAGACTGTTCTTCCAGTTCGGGTAGAGTTGGATGGCTCTACTTTAAAAAAGTTGATGAGAGCTCAGATGGAAGTGTCTCGGACAATGGAGATCAACAGCAAGGAACTTTATTGACATTACATGGAGATCTTGACATGGAATTAGATAAGCTACTCAGAGCCTCTGCATATATATTGGGTGCCAGTGGTTATACTATATTGTATAAGGCAGTTCTGGAAGATGGGCTGACTTTTGCAGTAAGGTGACTTGGTGATGGTGGTTTGGAAAGGTACAAGGATTTTGAAGCAAAAGCTAAAGCAATCGGTAGGGTTAAACATCCCAACATTGTTCGCCTCCGAGCTTTCTATTGGGGTATAGATAAAAAACTGCTGGTTTATGACTACATTCCACATAGAAGCTTGGCAAATTTTTATTATGGTGGGTTCTCTTGTTCTCTTTTTTCCATTTCATGTATATTTGCATGAAATCTCGTTCAATTCATTTCTGCAGGGTTGTTTTTTATTTATTTTTAATAAGGATAGCCCTTCAATCACTTGCATATTATGAGTTTCTTATGTATTCCACAATCTCCCCTGTTTAGCTACTGTTGGTAATCACAAGCCTGCATATAATGAGTTTTTATGGATTCCACACTTTTCCCCTGTTTAGCTATTGCTGGTAACCACTAGATATTCAATGACATTTGATCCCGAGACCTCCTTGAGTGTTTGCACTAAAGCATCTTCTAACCAAGCTAATCCTTGGGGCTATCTCTGCTAGATTGTTATCAACTAACCTTGGTGGCATTTGATATTATAGTGAACTTTCATTTGCTATTGTTCCAAATAGTCTCCAGGCTTATTCAGAAGTATCCAACTGGCTTGGTAATTGCACAAGTCCCTGAAATTGAAGTCATCACCAGCAAGGTTGATTTGTCCATGCCTTTTAGAATGACCGTGTATGAAACTGTAGACCTTGAAAGTCTTTTCTATATTTTCTGAAGGATACAAACACCAAGAATAAGAAAATGAAGGGAAGTGAAAGTTGGAGGTTGTTTATTCCTTTGGGGTTATTTTTCTGGAGATTCTTACTGGGAAGCCACCTTCAGATAAGGATTTTGCAGCATGGGGTCAAAACTTTATTGATGACAAGCATCACCTTTTGCGCACCATAGATCCTACTCTTCGACCAAAATTTGAAGGAAGGGAAGAAATCTCAGTGTTTGTGGGGATTGCATTGAATTGTGCTTCTGCTTCCCCTCAAAAGAGACCATCAATGAAGGAGGTATTGCATTTTTTAGAAAAAATGCCATCATCCACAACCGATTAACCAATTCTTTCTTCCTATGTAGCATCCTTGCTTTGACATAAGTTGGACAGAGATGAAGACGTACACCCACATTCCATATTCAACAGCTCTACTTAGACATTGACATAACTCATATAGACACCTCTATTATTGGGACTTAGAAACACACAAACTCTGCTGTCAACTCAGCTACTTATGAAATGGCCAGAGTCTTCTTAAAAATTTCAATATTTCTATAGTTGAGGATTGTAGCAAAGCTCAGGGATCAAACTTAACTCTATGCTTATGAGGCATCCGCGTTCTCATAGTTTACTTCCATCTCATTCTCAGTTTTAATGGGAAGGTGACATATGGTGTATTATTGTTGCAGTGGCAGGGGATGGATTTTAATTGTTGGTTGGACCAAAAGAAATTGATGCAAATCAATATTGAAAATTAGATTTATTGGTTCAGCTATAGTTTGCATATACAAAGAAGAAACTGCTCTTTTTTCAGGTTAGAATATTTATATATACATGTTCATCTCAGCAACAAATGATAATTTATCAAAACCATGAGAATGCTACACAGCTTCCTTCATAAGCCTTCTTAGGAAGACCATGAAATAAGACAAGTGACCCTGTGAAAGGAAGTTTGTTCATGAAAATATTAAGCCAAGCAACATCCTTCCGCGCTTTGACATGGAGCCATACATAGCAGATTTTGGGCTAGAAAAGCTATTGAACAATGCCAATGTCAAGTATAGTAGCTCTGCTATCCACCTAAGGAACCTTGAAGGTATATTTGCAGGGAGCAAACGCTCCACTAGCTCCCGCGATAGCCTGCAAACAACACCTGATCTGCTGGGCAGTTCAGGCACATCCAAGAACTTTATATCTCCTTACCAGGCCCTAGAGGCATTGAAAACTCTCAAACCCAACCAAAAGTGGGATGTTTATTCCTTTGGGGTTTTTTTCTGGAGATTCTTACTAGGAAGCCGCCTTCAGATAAGGATTTTGCAGCATGGGGTCAAAATTTTGTTGATGACAAGCATCGCCTTTTGTGCATCATAGATCCTCACCATTTTAAAAACTTATCATTTCTTTATCCACTGACTATATGAGTTCCATTGGGAGTGTAGAGCCTTACAACAATAATATATTAGTGCAATTTTCAAAATTTCATATAATCTACTAATTATCAGTACTAAACTCTTTATAAATGAAGTTGAAACACTAAAAAACGATGCTTGCTTTTTAATTTAAAAGAGAATTATCATGGTAAATTGGTATAAGAATATTAGTAGAAAAAATCACCTAGTTATAAGCCTAAATATTGGCAAAGGCTAATTCTTCATGTGGCATAATCAATTAACCATGTGATCTTGCTACATGATGCAAAAAAAAAGACCCATGGATCCTAATACTTTTTAGGGCTCTTTTTCAATTCAATAGGCTTTTCTTCTTCTGCCTGAGATGGTAAAGATAATGACTCAAGAATGACTCTAAGCTTACTAGATAACCAAATTCTCAACATGCCTTGCAATTTCCACACTAGCCACTTACAGATTTTCGAACATCAATGTTTATATGATAAATAATGGACAGGCATAAAAAAAACATAGACATTAACACCAAAAATAATAATAATCACCTAAACATACTGAGAAAGCGGAAACACATAAGATATCATCTTCACATTGGATACTTTGGAGAAAGGCAATCTTGAGTACCACGATCAAATAAAGAAACACCAGACTACGGGAGAAGTGAGTGTTAATTTTTAAAATTTTGATATAAACATTGGTTTTCAAGAGAAATTGCAATTAACAATGTACAAATTACTGAATAAATAATTACCGATTAAACTTTAAGTCACCTTTTAAAGGTGCAATTAAGTTGAGCTTTCATCTTGTCATTCAATTGATGGACACTAAATATTAAATATAAGATAAATATATAGGAGTAGCATGTGAGTGTCAGTTTTTTAAAGAAGATTCTTTTTATTATTGATAAAAATATAGATAGTTTCATTTTAAAGGGTTATAAATATGAGTTAAAAATACAAGACTTAAAAGGTTGTAAATATTTGAAGGGTTGTAAATATGAGTTATTAATTGTTTTTACTCAAAACCTGATAAATATCAATTTAGCAATTTCTTTTTGATTGAGCGACTCAAATTCATGTTTCTTTAGGTTGAAGGTAAACCCACTAAAGTGGAAAAAATTGTGATGCCAATAATTAGAGGGATTGTCATCATGGGGTGATAAGAAATTTAATATTCCAAGAAGAGGAGGTAGTAGTAGACCCTAAATAAATTAGCAATGCAACAACATAAATATTTGCAACAAATTTAGAGAGATCCACCTTGTTGAATAATGCACACACTTCATGGATAATGGATTTCCGCACTTTATGCCTTACGGCGTTTTTTTTGCAACATGTCGTGCAAATGCTAGTTGTATAAATTCATCTGCCCTTGCCCTAGTTGTATAGGCATCTGTCTTTCTGTCCGTCTGCCTTCTGCCGTCTCAAGGATTTCGAAAATCTAGAGAGATTTCACTGCTTGAAGCAATATCTCAATTCCATGGAGCTGCGAAGCAGTGACTAATGAAGGTAATATTCGTTAGCTTTCTTTGGTGCATAAAATTGTGACTGTTCTGTAATTCCCAAACTGAAAGTTGTAATATTTTAGTATCGGAAAATGGCGCATAGGCGAGATGGAATGGGTAGAATTGAAAAGAAGCAGGGTTCAAACTCAGGTATGCACTATCTATATTTCTTTTCATATGCTTATGAGATGACTTGAATGTCCAAACCCTTTGAAGTGTAGAACTGCAAGATAATTGAAAGAATCACTATAAGCACAATTATGGTCCCCAAAGTGTATCTCTTTTTGTGATTCGATACTCTGTTGAATCGCCTGTGCTCTTTACTTTTATTAATCGTTCATTTCCATAAATACTCTAATTCTATTGAAGGATCTAGAGAGTATTGAGTACATTTAGTCAACCTTTGTTACTATGCAGTATGTTTAGAGATTTCGTTATTGCAATGAACAATGCAAGTTATTAATTATAAAAAGCATTGTTGTAGACTGGCCTATTGATTGCAATGGGAGTCTCAGTTCTGATTACTTTATGAGAAGCACATAGCAACCCTGTGTGCCTGCGCTTTACATCCTTGGTAGTCGTATTTTCAAAACCATAAGTACATGATATTAATATAGAAAAGTAACCAAAAGAGGTCAATGGGGCCCAAAAAATACATCAATCAGTGGAGAAAACAAATGGTGGATTTGATTCGGTGTTTGTTATTTGGCGTGGATATCGTGATATTTTTAAGAAGTATGTGAGTAGAAGGTTGTCACGTTAAGCTGACTTTTTCATCTTCTTCCACTTACTCTTCCATGGAGTCTGTTATTCCCACAGTTTGTGCATAATAATGGGTTTCAAAAAATTAAGCATATAATTGGTTTCAAAAAATTAAGCTTATCAAATCTTTACTAAACACAACACGTTAGAATGCATCTGTTGCTTCTGACCAAAATCGAGAGTCAGTGCATTTTAGTTTGGTGTTTAGAATATTTCTCCTTGGATTTTAGATCTAACAATTTTTGTCATTCCATATGATTCACTGCTTTGAAAAACGATTGTAAGTTTGCTGGGAGTTTTGAGGACCCAAATATGCTTAGGCAATTATGCTCCAGCAAACAAGTTGCACAAAAACAAGCTGGGCAACCTTAAGCCTTTTTTGAGGCAAAGTGAAGGTGAAGACCGCCAGAGGGTCCCTACGTAATGCAAAGATCTTCACATCATGCCCAGGTAAACTTATATATAGGATTTCAGGTTTCTATGTTTACTTTTTTGTAACTCCTCTTTTATTGGTTTTGAAGCTCAGATTAATGAGTTAGTTTTTGGAAGTTTGGAAGAGCATGCTTCTAAACATGCAGGTTTTTGTAGGTATTGCAGGCATCATTTCGTTGCACTTTATTTTAGTGGAGTCAATCCGATATACAATCCCTTGGCGTAGCATTTTTAGTGAACTCAATCCATTCCACATTCGTGTGAGGTTGAAACAAATGCTACATTAAGGGAATGTGGAATAAATTAGCTTCACGGTTCAATTAAAGGCGTAAAATGATGTCTGTGCAAAAACTATATAAATATGCAGGTTGTGAAGTATATCTTTGCGAACTTGAAATACAAATTTACTAAACTAAGCGTTAGAAACATAGAAATGCGACCATTTCAAAGGAGGACTTTTAAAACATAGTAAGGCAACCATTTCAAAGATGACTTTTAAAACATAGTAAGGCAACCATTTCAAAGAGGACTTTTGGCAAGCAACAACCTTACACATTTATTGCAACTGATCATTATTGTCATTGCCTTGTTTGTACAGGAAGGATTTGCCATAAGGACACTTTGTGGCTGTAAAGCAATGAAGCACTTTTTCTTATTCAAGGCACCATGTTATAAGACCAATTTATGATTGGAGAGTTTTATTAGAGGGGTTGGATTCACTGCAAAGTAACACTTCATTGAGATTTAGAACATTCTTATTTATAACACTCTCATACTTGACCAACTTTTGATTAAAAAGTTTAGATTTATTCATAGCACGCTCATACATGACCAACTTTTGAATAAAAAGAGTTTAGATGGATTGAAGCAGTTATAGCTGCTCAAAATTAGTTTTTGTTCCAATCTTATTTATACTAAGAATGCCATTTTAGATGTCCTCCCAAATTGGGATTGTACTTTCTTCATCAGATATCATGTTGCAGTGATATTCAAAAATCTTAAAATTTTTTAATTAAATTTGATGAGTTTAATATTAATTAAAAATGTATTTATGTATTGGATTTTTTAGATTATTTCTTCCTTTTCTTCTTACCTAGTCAAATATAGTTTTATGCTTTATAGTCGTTTCCTTAAAAACTTTAGAATGATTGGTCCTCTCGTTTCCTTGTAACTTTTAGAATGATTGGTCTTCTTATTTAACCTGTTACCATGATCTGACTCTTCATCTTGGACTCTTCATCTTGTCTCAATGATGAACCACATAAGCTAGTTCGAAACAAGTTGACCATACTTTTCCAATGTGATTTCCACCAAAAATGATTCAATTATTCCAAATGACATAATCTTCACCTACATAGTTAATTAGTGAATCCAATTACAATAAATCATTAAATGGCTCATTAAATGGATATCCTTGATGATGACATTCACAATCTTGTTAAGATCAAGGGCCTTTATGCAAATGATGATAATCACATTCTCATTGATTTATAGATTGCATCTACCAAAAAAATTAGCGTCCACATTACTGGCATTAGTTCAACCTAGAGAGATTTGGTTTTGCAAAAAGTAATGCAAAAAAACAATAGGTCTTGTCCATTTTGAGACCTAATTTCATCTAGAGTCATGTAATACCTTGTCCTCGATTTGAAGGTGGAGAAGTGGAAAACACACTGAGAGAAGGGAAGTCAATATCGAAGATGAGGTATTTTGTGGATAGTTTGTTGTCTAAAGCATAACAGGTTCTACAAGAAAAAAATAACTCTAGTGAGTGGAACTAGAGATGGAATTTGCAAGGAATTGGAAGTTAAATACAAAAACACGTTCCTAAAGCATATCCATTGACTACAACATCAATAATAAGAATAATATGCCCAACTACATGGAAACTTGATGACAAGCTCACCAAGTTCACAATGCTACATATATGTAAAAATGAGGTTAGTGATTTGCATGGTTTTGAGAAGGTTGGAATTTGAATGGTTTTATATTTTTGGTATACATTTAATTTGGTACACCTCTTAATGTGATGTCCAAATTTAGAATGCTCCCTTCTATAATGTTGGAATTATGTTTTTATTTTCTTTTATATCTTATTCTTGCTCCCTTACATAATGTTGGAATTATGTTTTTATTTTCTTTTATATCTTATTCTCATAAATAATAATGAATAATAAATGTAAAATTATTTTTTTATGAGATTCCAAATTATACATCTCCTCTACATATACCTCCACCAAGTAACACGCCATGACAATGCTTACCCCCAATTCCATCCCCAAAGCTTCACCCTACACCCGCCCTTTATTATTGCATAATTCAAGTTTGGCAATATTTTTTTTTCAAAATTAACAATAAGTTCGTATGTCGTTGCCTAGTTCTTCCACTATGAATGGAAAAACTTTTAATTCCTTCTTTATTAACTCCAACACCCAAAGCATAGAACAAAGAAAACATAAATTGTATAATTACGTTTGAATATTATTTAATTAAATTGTACGATTAACTTTGACTCCAATCTGCTTTGGATGTTACACCTTTTTAAATACATGAAAGGAAGGTGGCAATATGATATTTGTGCATACCTAAATCAATTATATGAATCATGATGATAGTGCACGATTCAACATGTCCATGATGATGCTCCATTAATACCTTTACTTTTCTTTACTCAAGTGTCCCAATGATAAATCCATGAATATTTTGCTTTGCATTAATTTTTTCCAACTAGTGAGCTAAGTAAACACCCACACAAACCATGGGGCTTTTCTAACACACCATCGAATCTATCCATATATTCCGTAGTTTTCTCTCGACATCAAGGGAAATTATCCAATGCAACTTATGATAAGCGATAAGGGAAATTTCAATTCTATAGAGAAGATATAGACAATGCACTCCATCTGTTGTTGATGCATATTCAATATCGTAAAACACAGGATAAAATTCACAGCTCACGTAATATATTAAAACACAGGATAAGAATCTATTCTACCCTTTAAATAGTGGAAACCAATAGATCGATGAAAACAATAATCGACAAGAGGAAGATCATCAAAGACACAACACATTTTTTCTCTAGGGAAAGCCACTATGATCCCAACTATCTATTGCATTAATCAGAAATCTGAGTGATAATACAAAGCTCGTTCTCACTAAAACAATACTTGCACAAGTATGATCAACTCTCTGCCTCACAAGCCTGCACTGACCAACACCTAGCTAATTTTTACTTCCTTCTGAGCCCCTATTTCCTTGCGCAATTCCTGTGATGCTCTCATCCCATATTTAATTGAGAAATCTTTCCTCCATAACTGCGTAATCCAAATTTAGCTCCTTTTCTGATTGCATGCGTGATTTGTACAACTCAGATCATTCTACGATAGTACATTGTCCTTGCTCTCTAGTCTCAACTGGGTCTTTCTTTGAACTGACATGCATGAGTTTTTCATGAGGGAATCTTTAGTTAGCTGGAGTAGCACTGAGAATGCACCAGTGCACCAACTCACTACTAGATTTCTATCAGTTCCACAAATAGTTAGAACTAGTTTAACTGACCATAACTTAGTCAAACTGAGTTATCTAGTTACAACTCAAATAAACTCATCTTAGACCCTTAAAATTTAGGGAGAACATATACATGACTACAGAAAGACTTCCAACTCAAAATTCATAAGCTAACCAAGTCAACTTAACTTAGTTAACTAAAAGAGGTTTCTATGAGAAAAGAATTACTATTTAATTCACAATGTAATTCAAGGACAAATTAAATTGGAATTTCTAGATACTATTTTTAACATTTCTTCTTGTTATTTTTAACACTCCCTTTCAACAAGAAAGGAATTAAACTCTATCCTTATCCTGAACCCTTAAAATGTTCTGCATGCAACACTTCTCTCTAGTGTCGTTGCTACAACAACTCTTGAAACTGAAAAAAGCATCCAACTTAAATCAATATGATGCATCTGTCATCAAAATCTTTGACTGCTACTAGCTCTTCCTATGTCCATTGAAGACTTTACGCTTCTGTCGACTCTGCCTTTATGCATTGTTTTCAACACTGGTCTACGCTTTCCAGTATTTGACTGCTCTAGCCTCTGATTGCATCAAACTACCACTGATCCATCTTGCTAATATGTACTCTGGGATTCTGTAGCAAGGTATGGTCCAAGAGATAAAACCTCTCAATGGACCTTGCTTAATTTCTTCCCTCTTGGGACTATCACTTCACATTGCCCCACTTTTCACTTGAAGGTATGGCTGCATGTGCTCCCTCTGCCCACTTGACTCGAAATTTCCCCTATTGGAGGTCTCTTCTTGAGTGGATGTCTCCACTCAGTCTCCTCTTTGCTTCTCCAATTGTGGCTGTTCCACAATTGTCTGAGACTGCTTCTAAGGTTTCTTCTGGGGCTGCATGTTGAAGAGCAATTCAATCTGATGCAGGAGCATCAAAGGCGTTTTTTTATTTTGTAAATATGTTAAAAGGGGGTGTGTTGATTTTTAATATTTTATTAAATTAATTGAGTAAAATAGGAAAATGTGAGGATCTATTGTAAATATCTTTTTATTTAATAAAAGGATATGAGGGAATTTAATTAGTGGAAGGATTTTAGGGATAAAGAGCTATCCTTTAGGGATGTTGAGAGATTTAGGGGTTTGTTGAGGAATTGAAGGGATTGAGCATTTAATTTAATGATATTTTTAAATTGTATAAACAGGAAGAAGTTTTAGAGGAAAAAAGAGATTGAGGTTGTGAGTACAGTATAAGGTTTCTCCTTGGGAGCCTTCGGCAGCTGGTAAAAGGGCCATAGATTTGCATATCTGGCCATGAATACAATTGTTGTGTGAATATTTGTTTTATGTTTTATGTAAATACAAGTATGATTTGCATAGACATGATTGTGTTTAATGAATTTTGAGATATGGTTCTGGTTGCAGAGATCGATGTCATACGACCTTGAATTTGCATGAGATGATTGTGGTTCTTAATTTTCAATGCGCTATTGTGTATGTGCCAGTCATCGAAGGCACCTTTCTGTGGTGATTGCTTTGATTCTTGTTCTACAGTGGCGCGCATGTATGCGGGTTAATCCAAGTGTTGATTGCTTTTGTTAAGTGCTGTAGTCTAATTGGGACAGAATAGTTGTATGCAGGTTCAACAGTCAATTAACGCGAGTATATGTGTAGCATACTAAGGACCGCCGAACAGTGGAACCGTGACTGTGTATATTGAGGAGGAACGGAAGTCCCGGTTGAGCAGCGACATATTAAAGGCCGCATACAAGTGTATCGGGCCGTCGATTGCCTGCGCAGTTAAAAGCAAAATTACAACCCATGGCTGTCCGCGTTGTTTATTCATCGGCGGAATTGTATTGAGGGGGTTGACATACAAAGTCATCAGCGGTTGTGCACGCGTTCGATTTACAGTTGAGCGAAAGTCAAGGGTTGGGCATCGCCGAACAGAGGATCGACGATCTATCAAAGATCACATAATTGGCCTGTTTGTTTGAGACTATCCGGCGCCAGAGACGTTGAAACTGTTGTAAGTGATTTTATATCAGGATATTATTATGAGTGCGTGGAAAAGGACTACAGTTTGGCATACGATTATTATCTTCTGCGTTAAAAACGAAGTTTGAAGCCATGGTTGAGTCATCGCCGAGATGCCTGCGCCATATCCAGGTAACACGAGGTTAGACTGCGGTCTAAAGGTTTGAACTGCTGTCTCTGTTTCATATATATATAGGATCGAAGAGATATTTATGTGATCTATAATCGGCTTGCATATACAACCGAAGTCGTGGCGTGACAAGCACCGCATATATAATATGTATATGCGTTGACAGAAATATGTGCTGGAGCAAAAGTATGGCGAGAGGTATGAATACGCCTGCGTGAAAGTCATCGACAAAAATATAGAGCTTCGGCCGTGGGGAAAATTCCGCCTTTAGCAGAACAGTGTGATATGGCAAGCGGCGATTGATACATATATAGATCGGGTGGTAATTCAGTGCCACGAACCTTTGGTTTAAGGCCGATTATAACCGGCAGCGACAACAAGGAAAACAAGGTATATATACATGTTAATAACCTGTGAAGATTCGTTATTATATGCGGCTGTATATAGCAATGTATGCGCAGGTTGGGTTTGAAGACTCGTCCTTTATACACCTGCTGTATGTTTGATTTCCAAGGAAGCGGTATGGCTTTGTGAAAAAGGGTTATGTTATACATATGCATGGTTACAAAAAGGAACTGCTATAGCTATATAACCTGTGTTGCAAAGAAGATTGGAGGAGTGCAGATCTATATATCCACTCCCGGTGCAGTCATATAGATATGCCTGCGATCATGGTAAATTTACATTTGTAATGTTGTGGTATTGATAATTGAATTTTGGTCCATTAGAAGGTAATGCGCACTCTTTGATTGAGTCCAGCACATATATATGTATTTGTTTTGATGTAAATAGAATCTGGAAAATGAAAATGGTTTCCACAAGATAATGTCAAAGGTGAGTTTGCTAAGTATAGAGGATTTGATTTGGGAAAACAAACTGTGATGTAAGTTGATATTCAACAGATGTTTAAGATCCTGGTATGGCAAGCTCCAGGCTTGCGTCATTTTTGGTATCAGAGCCAAACGCTCTGTTGAAATAGAAGGTTTTGTTGAAAACTGAAATGTATTTTTTACTGTATGACGAATGATGAAAGGAAGATCAGAGTTTTAAATTTGATGTGTAAGCTACACAAATGCAGTGAACGGATTGGGAGAAGCGAAAGGAGGAAACGATCATGCAAGATCTTAAGAGGTGAGATGATTTTTCTGAATTGAAATTTGTGTTTGAAGTTAATGGTTGCAGAGAAAATGGCATTGAATGTGACATTTAGCTACAGGCTGGATAAGGAGGACAATTGCAGTTTCCTGAAGAAGAACGTGAGTTGAAGAGACAGCCTAGAGAGTGAGCAGAGGAGAGTGCTCAAAGAGGTTCTAGAGGCAGTGAACCAGTGCTTACCAAAAGACTGAGTGAGGAGGGCTTGGTGAGGTAAGTGACAGCAGAAGAGATTGCTATCGTAGAGGCTAGTACAACTCATAGTGAGCGAACAACTCATGGAGAAAGTGATCATGGAGGATCAAAGAAGAGGTTCATAGGAATGCCACAACGATGAGATGACTGCAGAAGTCAGAGAAAGAGAGATTGTAGTAATGAAAGTGCAATTGCAGGTGCTAGAAGAATGGCTGCAAGAGCAGGAAAACCAGAATAGAGGATGGATCTTTCCACTGAAGGGAAAAAAAGTAAAGTGGCAGAAGCTACAACAGAAAAGAGATCGACAGATAAACATGCAGTTAATGGAAGAGCTGAAGAAGCTCGAGCAGATGATGGATGTACAGTTGAAGTGTACGCAACTCAGAGCAGCTGAGTTGGAAGAGGAGGTTTCGATTGATCAAATAGAGGAAGAGATCATTGACGATTTCTTGAATTACTGGGCAGATCCAGATCAGCTGGATAATGTGAACTCTTGTGTTTTTATAGCTGACAGTTGTGATGTGATTACAGGTTTTGTTGAAGAGGAAGTTCATGTGAATGAAGAAGATGATCAGCTGGAAGAACTGGTATATGAACCGACGATTAAAGCTGTTGAGACTTGTAGTTTTCAAACTGACAAGTTGTGTATGAATGCAGGGACTGTAAGTGATGGTGATGTTATGCTTCAGCAATGTCACAGAGAAATTGCATTGCTAGAATATTTGTTTTATCCACATTAATATTATACTCTTCAAAGAGCAAGAAAATCTTCTTAATAATAATAATAATAGACCTGCAATTCTAACACATCAATTGCTAAAGGCTGGGCAAGTACTAATAAAATGAAAAAACTAAATACAGGTTGATTTCCACGTAATGATCTCCATGTAATCAAATGCATCCAAAGCTTCAAATTTTCATCCCATTTAATCCGTACTGATTTTTAATATTATATTAAATATACTACATTCATCAAATTCTAAACATCTCCTTGACTTCGCCACTCCATTAAGCCGCACAAGATAACCCGAGGCCGTAGCAGAGCCGAGAATCCATGGATGAACTTTTCAGGGTTCTCCAACAGCTAGGAGATCGGGTTGGTGCTAACAACAAGATTTCATAAACACAGACAGACGGGGAGGATCAGCTGGAGGCGAGGTTTCGTGCCTTCAACCCCAATCTACTCCAAGGTTACCTCGACCCTTTCGCTGGTTTTTTCTTCATGAAAATCCTCTTCTAAATCCTCTCAGTTTCAATTTTTTCAGCACCCTACACGGCTCTTACAACTTGAATGGAATTATTAATTTTTCAGCAAAAGAATGAGAGCTTGCGGGCCATTCCGAAGCTTTTATGTCGCATCGTTTAAAAGTTTCCAGGGACATTTTCAATGGGAAAGCACGCCACACTGCCTGTATTGGGCTGGATCATCCCTTTCTTTGCGGAACCAGCTTTTGCGTAAGTTCTTCACAACACCCCAAACCTCCTTTATGTGCAAAGTAATTCGAAAAAGAAAAACAAAACCCTGAATTGTAATCTTTCACTTCTTAAAATTGTTTCTCTATGTCAAATTTCAAAATTGTAAAAAACTATTAAATCTATCTATATGTTTATCACATTATGCCCGGCAATTTTAATGGAGAAACCACTCCAATCCACACGGGGGATTCCCAGCATTCAAATCAGATTTGGCGATATAAATTTCAGTGAGAGTAGGGGTTTTAAGTGTAAATATATGGACTCTCTTGAAATTGATTCCAAATCGGATATATTGGATTACTTGCCTATTTAGGGAGAGTTAATTCTGTAACCGTAAACCTGACCATGAGATCCGTTTCTCGTTCCATTCCCGTTGCCATTCTCGTTTCATTCCTGTAGACATTCTTGTTCCTATTGCTATCTTGACACTACAATACTGCATTACCGTCAATACTACATTACCAATAGATTGAACATCTATAATATGCTAGAATGGGTTTCGACAACTAGGACTTTTTAGGTATCCATGTACAACATTTCATAAGAAGGAAAGAAAATGAAGAGATAAAGGAAGGAGGACTCAAGATGACCCCCCAAGGACAACTTCCTTTACTCCAAGCACATGTCATAACTGAAGAAACCTTGGTGATGCCAAGGACTTTGTAAAAATATCTGATATTTGTTCTCCAGTAGGTACATATTCCAGGCTGAGAACACCATCTCGAATAAATTGGCAAATGAAGTGCATATGAATCTCAATGTGTTTTGTCTGTTGATGCTCCACAGGATTTCTAGAAATTTGTATTGCACTTTGATTATCACACAATAAGAGAGTAGGTTGATCTTGCTGAATGCCAAACTCAAGCAATAACTGTCACAGCCAAAGAACTTATGGACTTGCAAGAACTGCAACTCTATACTCAACTTTTGATGTAGATAATGCAATTGCTGATTGTTTCTGGCAGGACCAAGCAATAGGAGCAGATCCAAGACATAAAACAAATCGAGAGGTGGATTTCCGATTATCCACTGATCCAGCCCTGTCAGAATCAATGAAACCTATAAGCTCAGGAGAACCAACAATATACTGAATGCCAAAATTCGAAGTTCCTTGAATATATTTGAGAATATGCTTTGCTGCTTTCCAGTGACTCTGATGAGGATCCTGAGCAAATCTAGATACCAGCCCAACTGCATAGGCAATGTCAGGTCGAGTGTGTGTCAAATAAAGTAGACTGCAACAAGTTGGTGATACAATGTAGGATCCACCTTGGGAGTGGTGCAACTAGCAGTAAGAATGACACCAGACTGAAAAGGAGTAGATGAAGGCTTACAGTTAGCCATGTCAAAACACTGGAGTAAATCAAGAGCATATTTTTGCTGGAAGATGGTGATTCCATTTGAAGATTGGTGAGCCTCCAAGCCAAGAAAGTAGTGTAGAAGACCAAGATTTGTCATAGCAAACTGCCCCATCAATGGTTCCTTAACGTTCTGAATCATAGATGAAGAACTTCCTGTGAGGATCACATCATCCACATACAGAACTAGAATCAATAAATCAGAGCCCTGTCTCTTAGTGTAGACTGTTGGATCAGAGTGACAACGATTGAATCCTGAGGAAAGTAGAAAACTATCCATCTTCTCATACCAATCTCTAGGAGCTTATTTGAGACCATACAAAGATCACCTAAGCTTGTAGACAAGTGAAGGATCCTGCACAAAACCAGGAGGTTACTCCATGTAATGTAGATCTCCATGCAGAAAAGCACTCTTAACATCCATCTGGTAAACTGACTAGCCTTGGGAGGCTGCAAGAGAAAACACAAGACAAATAGAATCCATCTTGGCGACAGGAGCGGAAGTCTCAGAATAGTCAATTCCTTCAACCTGTGAAAATCCCTTAGCCACAAGACGTGCATTATGTTTTTCTACAGATCCATCTGATGCATATTTGGTTCTATAGACCCACTTGCAACTGACCAACTTGTGTCCCTTTGGAAGAGAAACAAGATCCCAAGTATGATTCTTCAGCAAAGAAGAATACTCTTCTATCATGGCAACTTCCCATTCAGGTTCTCCAACAACATCAGAAAATTGTCGTGGATCCTCTGAAATGGCATGACTTAAAAAGGAGATTCCTTCAGACTGTGGTTGATTTGAGGCTAGATAACTAAAGTCAGCTGCATCATAGCCAAATCTGTCAGGATGCTTTCTCTTACGAAGACGACTCCTCAAGGAATTATCCAGAACAAACTGCTCCTGTAGGGGTTTTGCTGGTACTGATGGAAGATTTTCTTCTGGCTGAGGAACTTCATTAGAGCTTTCTTGTTCTGCCAAATCTAT
This sequence comes from Pinus taeda, assembly GCA_000404065.3. Lineage (NCBI taxonomy): Eukaryota > Viridiplantae > Streptophyta > Pinopsida > Pinales > Pinaceae > Pinus > Pinus taeda. The sequence continues at coordinate 295,358 of APFE031659818.1, forward strand.
AAAAGCATCACAATGATTAAAACCATAATCAACAACTAAAAATGAGGTGGTAGGGGAAGAAGATGATCCTGGACTGATATTTTCATCAAAATGAACATCTCTTCAGAACAAATCTTCCTTAGAGTTAGGATCAAAGAGTTGATAAGCTTTCATGTCCTCACAGTAACCAACAAACATCAATTGCTAAATTTTCTTTTCCATGTCTTTGCATTTTTCATCTGGAATTAATGCCCAAGCAGGTTTACCAAATACCTTGAAAGAAGATACATCAGGTTTCTCATGTGTCCAAGCTTCCATTGGAGTCATATTTTGAACTGCCTTATGAGGCATCCCGTTTTGAATGTAATTAGCACAATTAATTGCTTCAGCCCAAAAATTAGGTGCCAAGTTCTTGGAATGAATCATGCAATTAGCCATCTCCTTAATGTTCTATTCTTCTGTTCAGCTACACCATTTTGCTGAGGGGCATATGGAACAAAATGTTGATGAAGAATGCCACGTTCTTTGCGAAGATTTTGAAATGCCTTGCTAACATATTCTCCCCATTATCTGTGTGTAGCTTTTTAATGGAGCATGAAGATTGTTTCCCAAGAAGAGCTTTGAATGTCTTGAAGGTTGCAAAGACTTCACTCTTGTACTTGAGAAAATACACCCAAGAGTACCGTGAAAAATCATCGATAAAAGTTAATGTATATTTGGTCCCTAAAAAAGGAGTTGAAAATGTCATTAGATCACTATGCACCAACTCAAGAGGTGCTTTTGCCCTTGAGGTTTTCCCTTTAGGAAAGGGATCTTGGTGTTGTTTGCCAAGAGCACAACCTGTACATACTCCATCTGGCATCAATACATGAAACCTTAGGAAGACCTGAAACCATATTTTGAGTGTACATTTGCTGCAAATATCTATAATTGAGATGACCAAATCTTTCATGCCAAAGCTTACTCAATGAATCAGCATGAGCTATAAAAGAAGAAGCAGAGGAAGGCTCGAAGCAGACAAACTGATATAATCTAGAGGCATGCATCAACTTGTCCAATAGCAAGAACAACTGCAGGCTCATGTAGTTCTCTAATGACTACTTGATTTGGAGAAAACTCTACGATTTTCCCATTACCAGAATGACAAATCTGATAAATGAACAATAAATTTGCAGAAATTTCAGGGATTAGGAGCACATTGTTAATGCACCCAAGTGTCATCTGTACAGTGCCTGATCCCAAGACTTCAAGTTGTGTAGAGTCACCAACTACAATTTGTGAGATGTAGCTAGGAGATGTAGAGGGAAGCAAGTCTTGACAAGAAGTCATATGATGTGAAGCTCCTGAATCAAGTATCCAATTGTCTGTACATTTACATATAGCTTGGGCTGATAGAGCATGTCTCTTGTCTATTGAAATATTGTGCTTCTTCATGACCTCTTCTAAGGCATTCAACTTTATCCAACATCTTGCTTCAATATGCCTTTGTTTGCCACAAGAAGTACAAATTTCATCTGTTTTGGTCTGCTTCTTTTCTTTTTTTGTTTGTGTTTGAGGAGGATTCTTCATTCTTAGAAACTGGAGGAGAAGACTTATTATTCTGCTTAGTCTTGGAGGGAGACTCACACGCTTGTGCATAATTTTTCTTTGGTTGAAACCGAGCTTTGTGCTTACCTTTGGAGTTATGAGCCACCAAAGCTTGATTTGAAGAGCTAGAGAGAACATCTAGTTGCTTGAGCTTAGTTTGTTCTTGTATGAGACGATCACAAAATATCTCAAAGCTGGGCATTTGAAATTTGTCACCAAGGGCATCCCTTGATGCATAGAAGGTAGATGCAAAAACCTGAAAATGACCCTTTAATTTTGACAAAATCAAGAAAATACATTCACCATCTTTTTTCTCCTTGCCACATGCTTTTAATTGTGACAACAAAGACCTGAATTGAGCCAGATACTCCTCAATAAAGGCATACTCATCAGGTACTAGGGCTGATAATTTAGTTTCCAATTCTAATGTATGGAACTCATTGACACCTCCAAATACAAAAGCTAGTTTTTCCCAATTTTCTTTGGGAGTTTCACATTCTTCAAGATGAAATAATAGGTTGTCTGAAACATGGAACCCAATCAGACCCATTGCTTCATCTAGTTTGTTCTTGTAGGCAAATTTTCAACTTCTTTTGTAAAATTTGGCTGATTTTCACTTAATGTTTGCCACAACCCCTTGGATTGTAGCAATTGTTGCATTTTTCTTTTCCAGAAATGATAATTGTATGGAGTAAGTAACTCTATTATCCTTAACTCCACCATAATATCAAAACTCAAGATTTACAACTACTGCAGAATGCCGAAAAATTTGCCCAAAACTTCTTTTTACGCCAGAAAAAAAATGCCAAGAAATGGCAATAATATTTGCCCAGATTCTCCTTTTTACCCCAGTGAATAATTTTTGCCCAATATTTCTTTTACCCCGGGAAGAAAGATTGCAATGATTTTGAGGTTTTCTTTTGAAACCCAGAGGGGATTTGCGCAAAAAAAATCTAAAAAATTTCAAAATAATTTTAATGAGGGCCCAAGCAAATTAAATTAAAAAAAAAAACTTTTACCCATACACTTTCCTCCTCCTTTAAAATTTGCGGGCAAACTTTCTCCTTTTTTAAAGCCAAAACAACACATTCATAAATTCCTTTCTCCATTTCTAAATACCCTTTCTCCTTTTTTATAAAAAATCACGGGCAAAATTAAAAAAGGGGCAAATTAATTATGGCAAATTTTGTCAAATATGAATGGGGCCTGTGAGAACTTACGTTAAATTCATAGATTTGAGGCTTCAACAACTTCCACGCTCATCTTCGGCGGCTTCAAGGGCTGAATAGGAAACTTTAGAGCCCAAAAGATTGAGATCCAAAAATAGTTCTTAAAAACTTTAAAACAGATCTCAGAAAAGGTAAGAAGGGAGCTCGCAGTATCACTCTGATACCATGTAAGAGTATCCTATTACTCATAATGTTGTAATAATATACATAAAAAGCCTCCATTATATAGCAATGGAGGAGGCTCAGTGTCGATTAAGGATAACTATGACAACTGGTACATGCAAGTCCCTATGTGAACTTACAACTCCCCATACTCAGCTCGTAGGGAAATGAAATGTTAAAAAAGCAACTCTAACAATCTGCATTGGTCTGCTGTGTGATTAAATGCATTACCCGCTTATTAATGAAATATAAGATGCATTTTCCCAGTAAAAATGACATTTTAAATTTCGGCCTTTGCAAAGAGGATTAACGGGGGATCTTTCGCTATCTCACCCATGCAGTTCTTTTTGGATGCCATGTTGGTGATCAAAGGTAACTTTAGAAAGATGCGCCAGAGTATATTTTTCTCATGCGTACCATCCCGTTTAATTAAATTCTGTTGTTGTTCATGGATTCCTATTCTGGAAGATGGACTTGATGTTATTATCGTGTGGCAGACCTTTTATCTGTTGCACTTAGAGTTAATGGAGAAATATAATGTTCTGGATTATATAGAACTCATGAGAATATCTTAGATTGTGTAGAACTCTTTAGATTGTGTTGAACTGGAGTCTTGAATGTTTTAGAGTATGTTAAACTCATTGTGTTCATTATGAGTCACTTGCAGTTAAGTAGATGAGTCAGTTACAGTTGAGCAGGTTTTATTTTCCTTTATAAGGAAACCCGGTCATGTATTGTGCAACAGTTGAGTAGGTTTTATTTTCCTTTATAAGGAAACCCGGTCATGTATTGTGCAATTAGTTTTGGACATTGCACTGGATTAATAAAATCTCGTGTGTTTGATCAGATTTCTGTTTTGGTTCTTTATTTAAGTTAGTATCAGAGCCTGTGCAGGGAGCCTGTGTAAAGAGTGTTCAGCAGAGCCTGTGCGCAGATTGAGCCTGCGAAGTCCGTCGAACGTGGAAGCCGGTTTAAGTCGGTCAGAAGGTGTGAGGTCTGCGTAAAGGAATTGAAGTCCTTTTGGTGTGCGTCAAATTATCTGAATTCTTTCGAATTTATATATATTTTAGCAGAGAGAAAGTCAGTGTTCCACGGGGACTCGCCCCCAGCCCTAGGGGTCTAGTTTCATCGCTCCCCTGCGCTCCGGGGACTTGGGGACGAGTAGGGGACGTTTCCCCACGCTCCCAAAATGGAGGAAATTCAGGGGGACGTTGCCAGGGAAATGTTTCCTTCCCTGAAGGGGCATTTCCGAAAAGGGGACGTGGGGGGCGTGGGGGACGAGAGGGGACGTGGGCGGACGAGGGGGACGTGGGCGGACGACTGGGGACGTGGCACACTTTTAATGCATTAAAAACCATTATAATTTTTTAATTAACTAAACGTTGAACTTAATCTTTAATTAAGAGTTAATTAACGTTTAGGGTTTTGGAAAATCATTGTTTCATGTTATAAAACCAGCACCCTGAACCATGAACAACACTCACAGCGGCACAACCTTTGCAAGTTCGATGAGTGCTCCACTCACAGCGTTGGATTTCATTGTTCTGATTCATCATTCCAGAGGGAGCTGATTTCATCTCATGTGAATATCTAACAACCAACTGGCATACTTGAGTAAGGCCAGGTATTCATATATACATAAGAATTTTAAATTCAGTTCAATTTATCTAAAATATATATTTGCAAATATGATCACTTTATTCTGTTTTTCTGTGTTGAACTTGGTGCAAATATCTAACTTCTCCAAGTTAAGGTCTCGTCTGTACTGGTTGATGTTTATCGAGGCTCTTTCTGAACAGAAGATTTGCAAGGTGGAGTAAAGCCCAACTTTCATATTTTCAGATTTGCAACTTTGCGGGTGTTTCAGAGATATAATATAATTCTGCATAAAAGCGGACCATATTCTGTTTGTGCAGTCTATCTCTCTCTCTCCAGGTGAAGTGAGGGCCCATTGTTAGGTTGCCTTCATGAAAAGAGATCCATAACATATCATGTTGCGTTTCATTTCTTGCTAGAAATAAAAATCATATGCTTATTCCTCTCTCTCCAAGTGAAGCGAGGGTCCTTATTTGGTTGGCTTCATGAAAAGAGATCCATAGTATATCATGTTACTTTTCATTTCGTGCTGGAAATAAAATCATATGCTTATTTCTCTCTCCAGGTGAAGTGAGGGCCCATATTAGGTTGGCTTCATGAAAAGATATCCATAATATATCATGTTACTTTTCATTTCTTGCCGGAAATAAAAATCATATGCTTATTCTGAGTGAATCATTTCACATCGACAATGGTCAGAGTGGACAAACTAGGGATCCACAATGGGAGAAGCACTGTAAAAGTATTGTAAATACTAAAAAATCTATGTTACAGTCCAGAACATCTCAGGCTCCCTAGAAGGTTTTATGGTGTAGTCAGGCTATATTCAAACAAGATAATTATAATAAATTGGAGATTTATATGTTTTACGCTTTTAGTTTTAATCATGTCCATATTTATCTACTACCAACTATTTGTCTTGTGATGTTGTTAAAGATTGAAGTTTATATTGCATGAAACATATCATTGTAGTTAGATACACTTATACCTATTGGAAGCTCAGTGTAATGTTCATTTCAAATTAAAGAAAGTTTCTACAGCTGCAAAATGTGGCTTTTTCAAGGTAATTTCAGCCGTGCCTAATAATATAAAATTGTTTTCTATAAAAATTTAGAGCATATGGGAGCCTTTAGCATTTGGCATTTTTTGCCAATGATGACTCTTGATGTATCAAACTTGACTTTAATATTTTATAATTCTAATAAATTTGGACTCTTGATGTATGATGTATCAGACTTTACTTTTATAATTTTATGTTAATATTGAATATTCGCTGTTCAATATTCAATGTTCATAGTAGGAAGTGGAACATCAATATGGTTTAAACTTTAAACTTTAAATACTAATGATGATCATTGATGGATGATAGTAAAATAGAGTTTTAAATTTATATTTTATATGATATTAAAAATTGGAAATGTCAAAGGATATTCATATCAATGATCAGCCTTGCAGCTTTTCAAATTCAAACCAAATTGTCTAGTGGACTCAATTAATAAATTTATTTTTATTTATAAATTTTTAAGACCCTGACGCTCCCCACGTTTCCTAAAAAATGGTAGGGAGCTTTTGCATAGGGCGTTCCCACGCCCCCTCGCTCCCTCGCCCCCTCGCCCCGGAACCTTGGTGGAACATTGAGAAAAGTCGACATGAGGCTGTTGAAGGTTGCCACATGCAATTTGAATCAATGGGCTATGGATTTCGAGTCCAATCTGCAACATATCAAGGCTTCCATACAGAAGGCCAAAGCTTCTGGGGCAACGGTTAGAGTGGGTCCAGAGCTTGAAATCACTGGCTATGGCTGTGAGGATCACTTTTTGGAACCAGACACCATCACTCACGCGTGGGAATGCCTGAAGGATATTTTGGCAGAAGACTTGACTAAAGGCATACTTTGCAACATTGGTATGCCAGTAGAACTATCTGGTGTTCGTTATAATTGCCAGGTCTTTTGTCTAAATCAAAAGATACTTATGATTCGTCCAAAGTTATGGCTTGCCAATGATGGAAACTATAGGGAATTGCGATGGTTTTCTGCTTGGAAGCATCGTCATCAACTTGTGGAGTATCATCTTCCTTCCATTATTGCAGATGCAGTGTCACAAAAAACAGCGCCTTTTGGGGATGGATATCTTTCATTTATTGACACAAATATTGCTGCTGAAACTTGTGAAGAACTTTTCACACCAGATGCCCCTCATATTGGTCTTGCTTTGAGTGGAGTGGAAGTGTTTACAAATGGAAGTGGAAGTCATCACCAACTTAGGAAGCTGAATACACGTCTAGAGCTAATTCAAAGTGGCACTTATAAATCTGGAGGTGTCTATGTATACAGCAATCAACAAGGTTGTGATGGGGGTCGCCTTTATTATGATGGTTGTGCATGTATTGCTGTCAATGGTGATATTGTTGCTCAAGGATCTCAATTTTCCCTTCATGATGTTGAGGTTGTAACAGCATTGGTAGACTTGGATGCTGTTCTAAGTTACAGGGGAGCAATTAGCAGCTTAAGAGAACAAGCGGCTTATGCATCTTCAGTTCCCTCAATTAGAGTGGATTTCAAGTTGTGTAATATGAAGGAGAATCTTAGAATTTTCCCGTCCTTGCCTATTAAGGTTAGGTATCATGCTCCAGAAGAGGAAATAGCTTTGGGTCCTGGATGCTGGCTTTGGGATTATCTGCGGAGGAGTGGAGCATCTGGCTATTTATTACCACTCTCAGGAGGAGCAGACAGTTCATCTGTAGCAGCTATTGTTGGATGCATGTGCCAGCTTGTAATCAACGCTATAGCTGAGGGAGATGAAGTAGTCAAGTCTGATGCCATACGGATTGGTCAATACACAAATGGAGATTTCCCAACTGACAGTAAAGAATTTGCCAAACGTGTATTTTACACAGTTTTCATGAGCTCTGAAAATAGTTCAGAAACAACTCGTGAGCGAGCAAAGAAGTTATCTAATGAGATTGGTTCATGGCATCTTGATGTTAAAATTGACACTGTAGTGTCGTCACTAATCTCCCTGTTTTGCTCACTAACAGGCAAAACTCCCCAGTATAAGGTTGATGGAGGAACAAATGCAGAAAATCTGGCTTTGCAGAACATTCAAGCTCGTGTGCGGATGGTGATAGCATTTCTATTGGCATCCCTTATGCCATGGGTTCAAACCAAGGCCAGTTTTTTTCTTGTCCTAGGGAGTTCCAATGTTGATGAGGGCTTGCGGGGGTACTTAACAAAGTATGACTGCAGCTCAGCAGATATAAATCCAATTGGAAGTGTAAGCAAACAGGACCTTCGAAGGTTTCTACGCTGGGCTGCAGTTAATCTTGGGTACACATCCTTGGTAGAAATTGAAGCTGCTCCACCCACTGCAGAACTTGAGCCAATACGTTCAAACTATTCCCAGTTGGATGAAGCAGATATGGGCATGACTTACGAGGAACTATCGATGTATGGGAGGCTTCGCAAAATTTTCCGTTGTGGTCCCGTGTCAATGTTTCAGCACCTTTGTCATAGATGGTGTGGCCGTTTGACTCCAGCAGAAGTTGCAGTAAAAGTCAAATATTTTTTCCGATATTATTCTGTAAATCGGCATAAGATGACAACGTTGACACCTTCATACCATGCTGAGAGTTATTCTCCTGAGGACAACCGATTTGATCTTCGACAGTTTCTCTATAATACACGTTGGCCTTGGCAGTTTCGGAAAATAGATGAACTTGTACATCAAGATCAGGTTAACAATGGCACTTCTATCACATGTAATGGTCCAACAGAAGCAGAAATTGCCAGTTACCATGGCTCTGGTATGGGTGTACCAGCAGCAAATTCAGCAAACCCATACTCTGGGATTTAATTGTACGAGTTAGACACATTGAGTTTTACAATTTGTTCTCGTCTATTTCAGCTCTTTATCTTGAATTGTATGATATTAGTGGGGACATTTAAACAATCTATTACTCGACTATATGATGTTGATCCTAAAGTTACGTCTCTGTCCTATCAAGGACAATTTCTTTTATGTAATATTTGAATAGTCATTAACAAATAAAGTGTTTCTAAAGTAAACTTTTGGGTTTGATCATTGCGGCGCTTTCCAACTTAATATAGAAAAGATGTTGTAATTTCATATCCTAAGTAAACATTTTAACTAGGTAAAAAAAACAATTTTTTTCAAATGTTGCATCATTTTATGCAACTGAATCCAGCGTCACAGTTTTTACTACTTTATTATAACATGCTTTGGCATGTCCTTTTCTAAAGTTTATAGCTGCAGCTCTCCAACACCTTTCTGTGACCTTCCTACTTTCTCCGCCGGACAGTGTGGGTATTCTAATTGATATTACAGGAGGAGCACGCTGGCAGCCATTAGCTTTTCGGATGTTGAACTTGCTGAGTAGATGCCTTGTCGAAACGAGGCTTCAAGTAAAGGGTCTTATTAGCCCGTCATTCATGTGTGCATCTTATAGTTTACTGGCTTACGGAGACGGTGCATTATAAAGGGTAAGCTTTGCTCCCATTCAATAAAGATGTAAATCAACAAGTATTGATTCATGCAATGAGTTCTCTTTGACTCGTGTTAATTTCTTTGTTGGAGTGGATGTGTTAATCTTCCATGGTCTAATACTAGCGAAGAAAATGATCGTTTAGCCTTTTATAATGGGAAGACTATGTTTCAGCTCAATTGAATATATGAGCATGCTTCTTATGCAGTTTTTTCATTATTTTCCAATGAAGGCTTGTTTTGACTTTGTACATTTAGCATCATCATCATCACTGGACGCAGGAATAATTCTTATCGATAGGCTGTCGGCTGACTTTGTACATTTAGCATCATCATCATCACTGGACGCAGGAATAATTCTTATCGATAGGCTGTCGGCTGGTTCATTCAATGATATTTACTTATTATTATTATTATATTATTATTTTTTTAGATTTTGTACATTTAATAATATTTATTATTTATTATTATTTTTAAGAAAATTTATTTGTGGCTAAACTAGCAAATCTTAATCTCTAAAACATAGAAAAGAATTGAACCTGTAATTTCCTATTAACAACATAATACTTTAGCAATAAAAACTCAACCAATTAAACTAACTATCAAAACTTCAATAGTATTTATCTTATTTAAACTAACTATCAAAGCTTCACTAGTATTTATCTTATTTCACAACAGAGAACATTTCACCAAAGTGAACAGTTTTCCTCTTGGTATTTCATCAAACAAAAGGTCTGATTTTCCACTACTTTAGTCTGTGTGAAGACCTTGATCTAAATTTTTGTTATAACATAGTTTCGTATATTACGTTTTTTCTTGAATTTCCAAGTTTAGACTTAGGGTACCATTAAAAAAATATTAATTATTTTAATAAAATTGTTTCTAGGTGGAATTTGCCAAAACGCTTTCTGGGTTCTTTGGAATACATGTGCCCAAGTCTCCTTGGGAAATTTGAGGCCTGGAGCACATCCGATGCTACCCCAAATCAACAATGTGCCCTTTTACAAAGACATCTATGAGACCATCTCGAAGATGGACACTAGCAAATAAAAGAATGAGGAGAGTTTCCCAATAGAGTTCTTCAAATATGATAGACCAACACTTCTTAATTTCAACAATGATTTGTTCATATTTCTAAATTTTATGATCTTATCTTGATTCTCAACAACATTCTTTAGCTTGTTTCTCGATATGGTGACGAGGTTGTAATATTGCTTTTGAAAGTTATTTCTTTCCACCATTATTTATTACATATGGATATTGTTTTTTTACTAGAACAATTTAATTTTGTATTGAAAGAGTGTTGTGGCCTCACTCGTAAGCATGATAATACAAAAAGAAGGGTTGCTTGCAAACCAATTGTCCACAAAAATCCAGGTTGCTTGCAAACCAATTGTCCACAAAAATCCAAAAATTACTAAGTTTACTAATGGAAATATTGTTTTTTCCTTGAAGAAATGCCAAAAACAATTAATTTGTATAGAACCTATAAAACTATCCTAAACTCAAAAGGATTTTGTAATACATAATAAAATGTAAGATTGAGGAAAGAAATTACCATTATGTGCTTCATTCTAGTTCTCCAATCGTGGCTTGGCTTCTTTTTCTATCCATCCCATGTCCATTTTCCCAGGATTTGGATACATTGATTCCTCCTCTTGTTCGTCCATGGTTATTGAACCAGTTGTCATCTTTTTAAATGAGACTATTGATCAACAACTTTTAGCCAAACTTCATATCATTTGTGGAAGCACTTTGCACTCCACCTAAAGCTTCTTTATTAAACATTTTTGTTGTGTTACAAATTCAAGTATTTGTGCACACTGGTGATTATGAGCTTCCTCCTAATAAAACATTCTTATGGTTGCATTGAAGACTGATGTTTGATTATCCAACAAAAAACACGCACACCTCCTCAATACATAAGGAATGCCCATAATTTCACAATTAGGGAAGTGCCCAAAATGATTATGGCTTTCGATTCTCCCTAATTCCAATTTTGTAAGAGCAAATTGAAAAGAGTAACCTCTCCAAGTTGCCATGGTTTCTCCCACATTCTTTCCACAGATTACTCGTATACATTGGTGAATGTTTCTAAATCCTCGTAGACCCAAGTGGATACCTCTAGTTCATTGCACGCACAAATGATTACCTCTAAATTCTTCAACAATTGACATTGAACGACCTTTAGAACATTGCACACACAAATGTAAACCTTCCCTAAGTCATCTAGCCTATCCCACAGTCAAAGTTACAATGATTCAAATACAAATCCGCCAAATTTTAAATTTATAACTTTTATATAAATTTGTAACATATCATATTTATATAAAATAATTAATATATAATACTTTTAAATAATAATTAATCTGATCCATTAATTATTTTATATAATTTAAATTACAAATTTATTATATATAAAATTCATAACTTATATACTTAATACACCAAAGTTTATACATTGTTGCATTAATTAAAGATTAATATATTAAAGTTCTATCCATTAAAATATATCAACACAAAAATATAAGTTAATAAAATAAAGATTATGATGATACAACTTAATAAATTAAATTTTTCCAATTCTCATTTTCTGATTAGAAGGGGCCATATGCCAATTCAACTTGCCTTCTCGATCTCAACAGTAAGCCACCATTTGCAATCTCTTCCCATTCGTGACATCTTCTTGATCTCGAAAACAAGGCACCATTGACTTTCAAGCGGCGAGTGAATGATAGGATAGAGCAATTGGATAGTTGCAAGGGACACAACGGAACGACACATTTTGTTGTTTTAGAAAGTTGATTAGGAGAGGCTATAATTTCAACAAAAAATAGTCATTGTTCAATCAACACTCAATGGAGTAGTCAAAACACCAAAGAGAGATAGTTGATCCATTGTCTTTAATAACATTAAGGGGATCGTTGTACAATTGTTTAAAATAATTCAGCAATTTAATGTGAGAAGACTTCTCATAAAATATCACATTTCCTTTGATAATGATTTGTTGCTTGATAGGATCAAACAATGGATAGGTCTTTAACTCTTCAAAGTGGTCCATCGTGATGCAAGCATGACTCTTTACATCCAATTTCTTTCTATAATCATCATAAGTATGTTTCCAAGCAATAGATTTGAAAGCTCTAAGGTGATTAATTGAGGGCTTCTTGCCGCACCATTTTTCAACTAGAGTCTCAATACTAACAATTCTGGTCAATTCTGGGATAGCTTCGACCAAAATTTTGTTGATAAATCTTTGGCTTGTAAAAGAGATTGAGCCATTTTGACTAAGGTTCAATTGTCATATTTCACCATTCATTTTGTTGAAGGGTATGCGGGATTGAACTCTACCAAAGGATACTTGATTGAACAAGGTATTCTTCAGATGGTCGATTCACACATTTTTCCCATTATCAAATCTCAGACATTTAATGGGTTGATGACATTATTTTTCAACAAATGCCCTAAATTCCTTAAATTTTTTAAAGAAAAATAGTCGAGTAAACCTATAGAAATTAATAAAGGTCAAAATGTATCGTGCACTTTCTAATGAAGACTTATTAACAAAGAGCTCTCTAAACTAGCTTTAGTGGTTTTAGTGCAGTCCATGCTTTTCCATAGTCAAAAGGTGCGCGATAATGCTTGCCCAACACACTTCCTCTCTAGACCATAAGGTGGAAGAACTTGGAGCAAACCAACAACCATGTTTTGTGTTGCCATTGTTTCTAGTCTCAATTTTCACCCTAATTAAATGATTCTAATTTTAGGTGTAATTTGTGATTTTACACCCTATAAGGGGGCCCCTTCTATAAGCTCTATTGACCCTCTGCCCAATGCTGTCATGTTTGTTTCAGATCTTGCATCTTTTGATGCCCCCTCAATTGTCCTAGTCAGGGGAAGGGAGGACAAACCCTCCCTCTTCTCTGGTAATCTTATTTCCCCATCGATCATATTTGGATCTTATTCGACGGTCCGGTCCTCTCTGGATTCCGAGGACACTAAAATGGCCTTTCTATTAAACAATGATTCGATTGGCCTTGGGCTAATGATTATTAAAAAGTATTTCTTTGTGGAGGAGGGGGTTATTGTTAGTCCAAATTCCAGAAAGAATGTCACTATAAGGAAGAAGAGGGGTCCAAAACACAAGAAGGTTTCTAATGTTTCTTTGGTCTCCTTAGAGCTTCAATAATCTTTTCATGACGCTGAGGGAGATTCTTCTATCTATTCTCTAAAATACATCCTTCCATTCCCTGCAATGGAGGTTTTTGATGTCGCTGTCTCACGAGTCCTTAGAGAGGAAATACCTAGCGATGTCATTCCCTCATGATCTTGATGTCTTTCAATGTTCAGGGCTTGGGTTCTGCTCCTAAAAGAAGAGCCGTGGCATAGCATAATTATTTTAAAGAAGCCTAGTTTGGTTTTTTTTCTCGAGAAATCATGGTTAATAAAGAGAACGCTTTAGATTACTTATTGAAAATTTGCCTTGAATGGTATGTCTATCCATCCAATGCTACAGGATATTTGGGAGGATTGGGAGCGTTTTGGGACCCTAAAATTCTACACCTTTGTGCGTACAATTATTGTGCTGGGATGATCCTTTCAAGATTTATGAGAGATCCTGTACTTGCCTCCATGTAATCAATATACATGCCACCTATTTAGAAAGGAAATCTTTTTGGGAATGGATTGAAAACTGTGCGGAGATGTACTCAACTCTTTGATTGTGGTAGGGGATCTAAACATGACTATGTTGCTCAAGGAAGTTTGGGGTTCAAAAAGAAAAGGGGATACGATGGAACGTTTTTTCAAGGATTTTTTTGCACAAAAAATTTGCAAGACATTATCCCTTGCTCGATAAGACCTATGTGGTGGAATGGTTGGGTTGGAGTTGAGGGGATCTCAAAGAGATTGGACCAATTTTTTGTCAACTCAGATTTGTTTGGTAGATTGGATAAGTTACAATAATGGATATATCATTCCTCTATCTCCGACCATGAGCTGATTTTCCTTGAATGGTTTGAGATTAATGAGAACAAGACACACCCTTTCAAGTTTAACCACTTGTGGTTAAAAGATCCAGATTTTGACTCCCTCGTCAGACCCTCCTAGAATAAGCCAATCACAACTACAATGTCGTCTTGCATGGAGGCCATGAGTTATAAATTGAAAACATTGAACTATGCGGTTAGGGACTGGGAAAAGTGATCCGGATTTAAACAGGGACGCAACAAAATATAGAGATAACCATATACACAAAGATGCAGCGGAAATAATACTTCATTTCATTAATGGAAAATACTGAAATATGCTTACAACCGGAAATAGAAATAAACCAGGTAGGGTGATGGTAGCTTATCTCTGAGAAGAGATGAGGCGGCTACATGTCTCTGAACTGTGTTACATTGAGGCTCGAAGGCCTATTTATTGTTGAGAAGCAATGGAAAACCCTTCACATTCCAAATCCTAACCCTAGAAGATGAAACGCCAAATTGTGGGCCCCGTTTTGGGTAAATTGGTACATAAATTTCCCGGGGTCGTAATTTTGGCATACGATCTCTGTTTGACGCGTATGATAGCTCGTTAGAAAGATCTATTCGAGAACTACCAATTTAGGAAGGGGAACATCGGTCCATGGACCTTTGTTGCCCCCAGATTTCCCAAAAAACGTCGTTTAGGGCCTCAAAATGGCTCCGGAAGTTTAGGACCCGAAAAAACTGCTAAAAATAGTAAATTGTGCTACAATTACGGAAACTGAAAAACTAAAAGAGACAGATGCGGGGTCCAAATGGGATAGGTGGGTGGCCACCAACATCCACCTGGATCATTCCTCCCCCCTTAGGAAGCAATGGTCCCCATTGCGTTGAGTTCCTCCATCTTGTCAACTTGTCTTGCAATCTCTGATGTTTCTAGTAATGGTGGGAAGCATGGTCGACGATGGTCTACATTGAACACTTGGTGCAAGCGAAGGAATGGAGGAATGTTGTGCTTCAAAGCATTGTTGCCCATAGCCTTTTTACTGGTGTAAGGACCACGTCGGAGTGGTCAGAGCTTCTGATGGGCTCTTGTAAGACATTCTTTCTGTAGATGTAACCAAACTTTGTCGCCCACCTGAAACATATGTGGTACCCCTGTGGGTGAGGAGAAGTTGTTCCTGTGTTTTTTCATGACCGTATCCCTTTGTTGTTACTGCTGCTGCATGGAGGAACCTTTTACGGGGGTCATGGATGTAGCAACGATCTTCCCCTTACTTTGGGAGTGAACCATACAGATGAATTTCTTGGTCTGTGAGTTGAGGTTGCTGCCTTTCTTAGCAGTGATCAAAGAGGTGGCAGTAGGTGGGGCTATCTCTGGTATCCTGTATAATGAATTACTCAAAGAAATAATGACAGCACGAGGCCTTGACTCATACAAAGCATGTCGCCTCCACAAGTATGGATGGCCTAATAATACATCACAAACATCTAGAGGTGTAACATCACACAATACCTCGTCTGTGAAAGGCTTGATGCTGTAGGGAAGGCGACACTGCTG